>VWZN01004517.1:198175-257994 GCA_013396955.1 Regulus satrapa | reverse complement strand
AAGAAAAAAAAAAAAAAAAAAAGGTATGCATTAACAAATATTTGTGCCACTGCTACTCTTTGAGACAGAACTGTTAACAAGTCCTGAGTGAAGTCCCCAGCAAGTAAAGATGAGTGGGATTTAGGATAGCTAGTTTGAAATTACATTCTCAATGATGTATGTTATGAACTTTGTGAAGAACTTTGATAAATCACTACACTAGAGACAACATCGTTTTCATCAGTATTCTGGTAGCTCCAACCTGTGTGAACCCCAAGGTAGGAAGTTTAGCAAAAATGTTCTTTAGGAATTTTTACATCCCTGCTTTCAATATCCAGAATAATTTTCCCTTCCTTTTAGCTTGAGTTGTCTTTTACTTAGATGAGTTTACACTTATTGGAAGGCTAGGCAGTAAAAGTTTGTTTATGACAACATTAATTAATTAATAATTCAGTGTGTGCATTATTTATTTTGCACATTACAATAGTCTCTTTGGCTTAGATATTTCCCATTTGCTGGCTGATGCCTGTCTCTGAAAATAAGTTTCTAAATGTCAATAATTCCAAATCTGTCTAGCTCCAGTAGCCTGCCTGATGAAAGATTGTATTTTGGTAGACAGAGAGTTTCCTGGACTCAGAAGCACTAGCAGAGTGCAATCACCCTGCAAGGTTCCTGACATGAAAGCTATGTGTGTGCTCTAGATAGTTATTTTTGATGTTTTGGTTAGCTCACCCCAACTAATCACTAACTAACTTTATGCTAATATGGAATACAAAATATTTCTCTCTCTTTTCCTCTGAGAGCAACTTCTACTGCAGATTCCTTGGCCCCTCCACGAAGGAAAGTGACTTGTATTTTCCACAAAACATTTGTGAAGATACATGTCCTTGCATCTGATCCCCACTTGTGTCTGCTCCTGCCCTCCATATAACTTGAAGTCCACTTTGTGGTTCTTGCTTTTTTTGTCACAACAAAATTTGTGTAGAGGCAGTGAGGGAAACCAGTGGCTACAGTAAAGGGGAAACAAGTGGCTGAGAAAAAAAATTGGCTGGTGAGAAATGGGAGAATCATTGAGAGGAGATAAGGGAGGAAAGCTGAGTGAAGTCACTGCTATGACAATTGTAAGAAAAAATTGAAATATGTCTCTGTCACAATTGCTTTGGACATTAGCAGCCATCAGCAGTGTAGTAGTACAGAGTGAAAAATAAAAATTGTCCTTTTTTAATGTCCTAAATTACAGTTGGCATATATTTCAACCAGATTCAGCAGCCAGGGTATCATCAATGCTCAGTTAAGTATCACCCTCATGAGAGCACATGTAAACCACCTGTTTAACACAGCTCCAATGCAATTCACAGAGACTTGTCTAAAGGTATACTGGACAAGTCTCCTCCTAATATTATTTATCTTGGAGACACTTACAGCCTCTGAGATGATCCATAACTCATCTTTTTCTTATAGTGCTGTCTGATGTCTTTGCAAGCCAGACAAATCTTCTTTAGCACAAACCTTATGGTCTTTCTTTTCTCTGTTCCCTGTAGACTTCACTCCATGGCTTGACTGCTAGCTCTGATATCTGATTTCCTCAGACAGTGGCAAATCCATTTCCACTTTCTTTAATAGTAGCTTTGATGTGTCTCTCTTGTACTGTACTGTGCTCTCATTTGTCATCCATCCAACCATCCATTACTGTCTAAAATGTGGAGGCATAGCAATGTTTAGAAGTATTCTCATCAGTTCCTTTGTGGTCCCCAGTGTCTCTGACCTGTTCAATAAAATTTCCTTTACATTTCTCTTTAGAATTGAAGTCTATTTCTCCGTCAATCTTAATTAATGCATCACTTTGAAACAGTAAAAGGAACTGGTTACCCTCCAGTCCTGGTACTGTTATCTCCTTTAATATCATAGCATCAAACTCACAAAGTTTTCAGCCTGAATGACTCAATTTCTGCAGTCTGTGTGCTTTGCTACATTATTCAATATCCTTTTTGTCTTCCCTGCTGTATCAGCTTCCTGCTTTGTAAGTTTGTGTGTTTCAGTTTCCTCCCATTGTCAGTCTCTGCAGCCACATGCCATCATGTCTGGTCAATGATTCAAATATCACCTTTGAAATCCAGGTCTTCCAGGATTTTGACTGATGTTCACCATATCTCTGCCAATGATATTCCTCAGTCAATGAATGAAAGGAATAGCAAAAGTGTTCAAAAACCTGCTTATGCCAAAGCAGTCTCTGCTTTGAATGACTTAAAAGCTGCTTTCTCAATTGCAGCATAAAAAAACATTCCGAGCTATTAACAAAACCCTAAACTGCCCAACTGTTCACAGATCAAATGTGTTCTCAGGGATCATAAAATGTATGCATCTACTTCAATACCACAGGATGCTCTGTACAGTAGATGACCATAGCATGATCTTACCATCCTATTACTATTTCTGTGTTCTGAATTTGACATTTTCAAAATTAGGAGTCCATTGGTTGTCTTAAGTTCTCTAGACTGTTCTTGACAAGAACATGCATGATATAGAGATAAGCTTTCTCCTTGAGGCATTTAACAAAGATACATCCTTCTACTCATGCATAACATTTTCTGTTTTCTCCAAATTTTGCCAAGTTTGTTTGTGGCAGCAGTAAAGGCTGGATGTCCGGTATTTGACAGCTAAGCTGCAATTCATCAGTTCCGCAGACTGCATTTTCATTAGGCAGGTCTGGAATGGCTTCCCACAATTCAGCATGTTTTTTAAACCCACATCTAGAGAAAGGCAAGAAAATGAAGAGGTTTCTGTATTGGTAGACAGAGTAGTTAATTTTTAATTTTAGTTCAATTTTTTTCCCCATGTAAATGTGTAATATGTTCTTATTGATGAAATTTTGGCCTTCAAAGACTGTCATCCTGCCAGAGCTTCTTGTCATGCAGATATGACTGTCCTTACCTTTGGCCAAAAGGGACACAAGATGGGCATTCTCAGCAGCTGGCAGGAGCAAGGTCTTAATTATTAGAGAAATGTCTCACAGCACTCTTTGCCAGGCAGCTAGTACCAGGTGCTGCAATGAAAGCTTCTGGGGGCAATGCTGGTTGGCATGCATCACATATCTTGCTGAAATTTTTTTGGTAATATTACATTAAAAGGTGCTTTCTCATGCTCCAGGTCATACAGATATGATAACTTCCTTACGTCCCATCCATCTGCCAATGCACCTCCCACTGTCCTCATTTTTCCTCTTTATTATGTTAGGGAGATTTCAGGTGAAATTACTTTGAGTATTCTCCACTGGCAAGATGGACATGCAGGCATTTCCAGAGACCATCAGCAGAGTTAACTTATGCCACTAACTTAAGTTACTGCTCTTATTTTTGTGAATCTGAAAGGTTCTTAAATTTGGTTTTCCTCATTAAGTGCCCCTCTCGGGACTAGATTTCACACCTCATCACAGTCTGAAGCTGCATGAGAAAGCCTGGCTGGAAGAGCCACCACTTCCCTGAGCTATCTCTCAGTGTGGGTAAGACCAGCCAGATCTTCTTTACACAAATATCTGGTGGGTGCTCCTCAGAAACCCAGGGCTGCCTTTTCAGAGGTGACCACAAGGGACATCGCACATGAAGATCAGATTTCGCTACAGCGTTCATCTCAAGCTAAGCTCGTTTTGCAGACAGACTTCCAGCCTGGGATGGCTGCAGCCAGACCACGGCTCCTCCCTCACAGTTGTGTAAGAGGAAGAAAGGACACTGGGTGTGGGATATGGCATCCTGTCAAGGATGGAAGGTTAGGATTTGGGTCAAGCTTGGGAGCAGAGGAGGCAGGCAGAGAGGCTTCCCCAGGGCATGAGAAAGGTGAGGGGAAGAGGAAAGCATGACCTGCCTGCAGACCAATGCAAGGTAGAGCTCTACTTTATACTTATCCCGACAACTATTTCCATCCTAAACAGCCCAAGCTAGCTCTAGCAAAGAGCTTTTTGCCTGTGCACTGTGAGAAAACACATGTAAGGGCACCGCTGATTGCAACTGCCCTATCAGTGTTTTTATTTGAAGGATGTGGATTGACTGGCTGTAGAGGAAATGTAAGGGGATGCTCACAAGGAAAAGGCTCTGCTCACTGTGTATATTTATTTAGAAAATGTATGAAAAGGGATTTCAATTATTGGTAGAAATGAAATTCCATCATATGAAGTAAGCCAAATGGATCTTCACCTGATTTTTCTAAGTGGTCAGGTCCTGAGCTTTTCCTGAGGCATGTCTCCCTTGGGAATCTCCCAGGAAGAGTCTCCTCCCACCAGGGCGGTGTGGTCAGGCTGTTAGCACTTTTTAGGAGGTCATTTTCCCTCAGTACCAAGCTGGGCAGATTCTGGACTGGTTTGTTCCACACCTTTGTTTTGGGGGTGAACTGAGACCTGCTAAGGCTGAGGGCTGGCACTGCTCTGTGTGTCACCGTCTCACGCCATGGGACACCGAGGAATGTGCATGTGCCAGGGTGTCCTGCTCTGCCACCTGCAAGGATGGGTCAGTGAGCACAGGAGCACTGAGCAGTGACCTACACCCACACCTGCTGGCATCAGCAGGGATTCTCGCCTTGACTTCGGGAGCAGGTTTTCTGAAAATGCCACGTGTGCGTGTACTTTGCTGCCTTGTGTGAAATGGAGCGTGTGCCTGTAAGAGAGCTGCCCAGCAGTCTTCTGCCAGCTCACCTCAGCCCCGTGCCACCAGGGGCCTGCAGGAATGGTAAGCCTTGCTTATGGATTAGCCAGGTGGGACACAGGGTAAGGTGGGAAGAAGGGATCATTTTGACCTGATGAACCAGATCATCTGGATGAATTTCAGCAGGGCATATCTGTGCAGGTTGCTGCTTAATCCCATGCTCCAGCTATCATGCAGTCTCTGACCTGGATCAGATGTCTTCAGTGAGCTAATGCCTCTCAGGCACACTCCTGCCTGTTTTATGTGAACATTGGACTGGGTGAGATGAGGAAGGAACGTAGTGTTACAGCATCGTTGTGTTTTCATTTGGTGGATCCAGTTTGTTTTATTCACCTGCCTTCTTCTGCCATTGTAGTTACACTGTTTTGAAAGGGTTTGCTTTCCCAATCTTTGTCCTATCCCAGAAAATGGTACAGCTTTTACTTCTATTATGATGGTTTCAGAACCGAATCTAAAGCACAGAATCTGAGTCTTGCTTTTTTTTTTTTTTTTTTTTTCCCGTTTTTGGTTTTTGGGGTCTTTTTTTGGTTTTTTATATATATCCAATAAACCTTTCTACTGAACCCAAAGTCCTTCTCTTAAAATAGTGGCAGAGAAAACAGGATCAAGCTCAGGTTTCCATTTCTGCACATATTTGAAGAGCTAAACTCTATTTCTGCAGAAATGAATGGCTAAACGTCCCATTGTCTTTAAAATGGCAAAGAATTAAAGTATCAGTCAAATATATATAATTTGATGGCAAAGGTCAGCAATCAGTCAGTGTTACATAAGTTAAGCATCCCCGTACATTTGAGAAACTCAACCCACCCTGCCCTTTCCTGCCAGCCTGGAGACTGGAGGCCTCAAGAGCCTCCTCTGCAGTTGTACTTCAGCAGTAATCCCAGGGAATGTGTTTTCCTCTGTTCAGAGTTTCAGTTTTCTGTCAGAGTACTTCCATTTTTTATCAGAGTACTTACCTTCTTAGAGACTGGCTTCCTTCTGTGCTAGGGGCTGCATAAAGACAGCTCTTGATCTTCTGTGCTCCAGTGACAGATTGACAGCAATGGCAAGACTGTCTGACATTTCCTTTCGTAAGTAAGTCATATGTTTCTTCTTGGGTTAAGTTTATCGCATTTCTCCATTCATAGTCTCTGACATGTCATGGAATGCCTTCTTATTACAGAGAAGAAAAATTGCTCTTATTATTTTCACAGGTGTTAAGGCCAAAAGGGACCCAGGTTGACACCTCTGACAAAATACTGAACATAGAGTTTCTCCAGGTGATTCCTGTATAAGGTCCAGTAACCTCAAAAGGAAATAATGAAATGGTTTCTGACACATTCAGTCTTGATACAAGACTTCAGATGGTGAAGAATCCATCCCAATCCACCGTGGGATCCTCCATTTTTAAATTAAATTCGCAATTAAAATTTTGTACCTCATTTCCAATAGCAATTTTTCTAGCTACAGTCTTACAGCACCAGATCTTACCTCTAGGTTCAGTAGTGACTCCTGTGCAAATGTTGTCTCCCCACAGAGATAGGCTTGCTAATACTATCTTTGAAAATCTGAAATTACTTATCTCCTTATATTTATTAGACTTTAAAAGGATATTTTGTTCTTTCTTGTATTCCTTTCAATACCCTTTAAACAGCAAATTACTGGCTTTTGTTACTTGGCAAACATAAGTAAGATTATTTGGGGCCAATCTAGTTGTCCTCTCTAGAGAATTTTCATACCAAAGATCTTCCTCAAAGCAGCTAGTTCCTATATGTGGAGCCTTAAATAACAGCTCTGCCTATTTATACTATGTTAAGTTTTCCTTTTACTTCCATCCTGGTCTTGTGTGTAAGCTTCTGCCATGCCTTCCATTTCTGAGCAGTGAGCACCCTGGGAATTCCTGTCATTGTGCCCTGAGAGAGGAATGCTAGCACTCTCCCACTACTTTGGGTATAAAACTGACAGCACCTATGCAAAAAAACTGCATAGAGGGAGTCACTGAAGAGCAGGTGGGGTCTCTGAGCAAGTATGAACTAGACATGCTTTTCTTCATTTCAGTGTCTCTGGTCATGGTGAGGTACTGTGTAATAGAGATTATGAATTGATAAATATTCATTTATAAAATCATATGCCTGAAAAAGTTATGTGGCACTGGACAAGGCACAAACTGAGAAGCTCTTTCACATGGAAAGTGGATGCAAGTGGCCTTAGGACTTCTGTGTAATGCATGAGCATTTTGTGAAAGAAGAAAAGGGAGAAAAGTGAGAGATTCTTGACCTACTAATCGTGCCTGTTCTTGGTATTTCTTCTACAGTCACATTTAGTCATATAATCTCTTACAGAGACTTTATGGCCTAGCCAAGGACAAGATGTTCCTGGTCACTCAGCTGCTGCCTGTGGTGTTTAGGCAAGGCAGTTCTAGCACAGGAGGTATGCTCAGGTCCCTGCCCCAATAGGTGTCTAGAAATGGAGAGCTTCAGAGTTCTGAGTTTGGCTCTAACATCAACTGAATTTCTGAAGGCCTTGAATTTCAGTCAGGAATAGCAATAACAGAGCTCTTAAGGACTGCAGAAACAAACAGGGCTGGTTTGCCAAGGGCTTCTGCTTTTAGAAATTACATCATCGGTTTAGACAGAGCACTGGAACCTGTCAATGTCTTGGTAACTGATTAACATCAAAGAGAGAGAGGAGGAGATATCTTCACTTTCTGCTGTATCTGAAACAGCCACCCCTGTGCCAGAGGCTTTGAATTTTTAATTTACTGCCCTATCAACAGCCAGAAGGGTGGGACTGGGAAAGGTTTTTCTTAAATAGATCATCAGCAGATATGGCTGAACTTGTTCTTGGAGGAGCCCTGCAAGGCAGGCATAAAGGAGAGGATAATTACTTCACAAGTCAAATGTGTGATATATATCACCACTTCCAATGATAAAGGAAAGGCTTTCAGAAATAAGAGTGGAAGAAATGGCGGGAATGAAACAAATTTACAAATCTGGACCCAAGCCTGGAAGGGAGGAGGCCCATAACTCCCTCCCACTGAGCTAATAGTGCCCAGTTGCATCTTACTATACTCTCTTCCATCAACTGGCCCTCTCTATCTTGGTCCCGACCCAATCAAATGAACTCATGGCTTTCCTAGTTTGAATCTCATTGCATACTCTTGCACCACTTCAATTCAGTCCATGCTTGTTCAGCCCATATCCACACACAGTCCAGTGGTACAGTCACAAGTAACCCAAATCACTTAGTCATACTCTGGTCAAGTCAAAACTGAGTAAAAGTATTTAGAAAATGCATCAGTGTAGCTATTTGCATCAGGGAAGAAAAAAAAAAAAAAAGAAAAAAACGAAAAAAAAAGTGTTGGAATGATAAGGCTTTGGGGGAAATAGTAGAATATTAACATTAACATCATTTTCAACAAAAATCTAAAATTACTAAAGGCAGCATATGTCTGCATGGTGGAACATTAGGACCCATTGTCTGACCCATTATCAGCATTTTGGTCAGTTGTCTCTAGTGCAGGCTACTGGACAACTGAGAATAATCTGGCTAAGGAGCAAAATGAGAAACAAATGTGTACGACTAATATTTTACTAAGAACCTGTTTATATAAACAAACATATAATTATTTACTAGCAGGCCATTTAAGGATACAACAACAAAGAACTTTTTTAAGAAGAAAGGTTAGATTTATTTATGAAAAGTGTCTGCATTACCATAAATCAATCAGGACTTTGTCTACACACTTACTTGAATTAGGCAGAAATTCTCAGTGCTGATAGCAAACATTTATTCATTACTGTGTTTCTTACAGGAAATCTGAAATAGGAAAATTTAGGAAGGTCATTAGGGACAATAAGTGAATAAGGTTGATGTTTTACTTTTAAAAAAAGGAATGAAAGAGGGAGTAATTTCACTTCCTGGAATATCACAAGTAGCAATCCAGAACATGGCAATTTCAATTATGGGGATAAATTACAAGAAAAACTGCCACAAGTCAAAACAACATAATTTTAATTACTAACATATTAATTACTAATCTGAGATCAAATAGTGACTATGTCTCTGCCACTAGAGGGAAATTTTTAGATCAATTTATAGACTGTCTATCAGGCAAGGTTTCATTTTACATTGTAAACAAGATGGGTCAAAGCTTTGCCTGAATGATTTCTTTTCCAAATGGTTGTATGTTTTTAAGCAGAGAATTTTATTTAGAAATGAGAAATGGAGAGCTCATGGCATCTAAATCCTTTCCATGATTAATTGCTATTGCTGCTTGGAAATTAATTTCACAGAATGACAGAATGGGTCACGTTGGAAGGGACCGGTGGATCATCTGGTCCAACCTCCCTGATCAAGCAGGGTCATCCCAGAGCACATGGCACAGGATTGTGTCCAGATGGTTCTTGAATATCTCCAGTGAACTCCACAGCCTCTCTGGGCAATCTGTTCCAGTGCTCAGCCATCAACACAATAAAGAAATTCTTCCTCATATTCAGGCAGAGCTTCTTGTGCTTCAGCTTCTGCCCTTTGCCTCTTGTCCTATTGCTCGGCATCACAGGACCCCGGCTCCATCCTCCTGCCACCCTCCCTTTATATATTTCTAGACTGCATTTTCTTCACTACAACTCACAGCCTTTGAACTTTATCTTGCTTTCGCCACATTGAGCTCCCTTTCCTTTTCGAAATACAGAGTACTCTCCCTGGGACCGTGAGAAGGGCAGGCTGGCCTACTGTCAGCTCAGTATGCAGGGTTGCAGGATGCCTCTGCTCTTTTTCAGCTCTGGCATCAGCCACTGGCTGGTTCACTCAAGTAACCCCTGTATGACTTATTTAAGCATATAAATCCCCATGAAATATAAGCAAATATTCAAAACACCACTACCCCTGCTGATTAATTCCATCTGAGTAGACTGACACATTGAGCAAATTCTTTTAAAATATGTACTTCGAAGACAACCATATAAATACAGCTGCTTTTGGTGATCCTGGACATTCAGCACCTTTCACTGACAGATTTTTTCCCAGCTCACCCAGGAAGCAAAAGGTCAGTATGCTCTTCCTTGTTCCTGTCCCCCACCCTGCTCTCCCCCAAGCTGCTGGGCTCCCCACTCACCCAGGCTTCTGGGAACCCCCCATGTCACACAGCATTCCTGCTCTGCACAGGAATAGGCGCATTGTCATCAGAGATATGACCTCTTAATTGATTAGCAAGCTTGCTGGATGAGCTGCAGTTAGAAAGGTGTGCCAGCTACACCTTGCCCAGGCTCTTATTTCTCCATCTTGCTCAACTAAAATAATGTTAGAACAACCATACCAACCATATAGCGTAAAGAAAGTTGATTTTTAAAATTGAAATGTATTATTTTAAAGTCATTACTAATCAGTAGGATCTGTTTTGAGAGTGATAGTTTTGGGATGTTTGAGTGGTTTATTTTATTTAATACAGAAAATTAAGCCCACTGACTCTGGCTTCTGTATCTTATGGCACCTGAGCTGGTTTTGGCTGGGGTAGAGTTCATTTTCTTCACATTAGCTAGTATGGGGCTATATTTTGGATTTGTGCTGAATTCTGATAACACAGGGATGCTTTAGTTCCTGCTGAGCAGTGCTGACAGAGCTAATGCTTTTTTTCTTTCTCACACCACTGCGCCAGCAAGTAGGCTGGGAGTACACAAAATGTGGGAGGGGACACAACTGTCCAAAGGGACATTCTGTACCATATGGCATTGTACTCAACAATAATGTAGGTGGGGGGACTGCCTTTAATGACTGCCTGGGCATTCACTTGACTGGTGGTGAGGAATTTCACCTCCAATTAATGTTTCTATTTTTATCTTTCCTTTTTATCTAACCCCTTTCTTGGTTTTTACTTTTCTACCTCTTTGTTCTCCTCCCACTCTGCCCCGCTGCCCCCCATTTATTAATTTTGGGTTTATTTTTATTAATTATTATTAAAATTACTTTTAATTATTAAACTGTTTTAATATCAACCCACAAGTTTTCTCACTTTCATCCTTTCTTCTTCTTCCCCCATGTGGCCAGAGAAGGGGAGATGAGTGTGAGTGACAGTGTGGTGCTTAGCTGCTAGCCGGGGTTAAAAACCAACAGTATCACACCTTGGATTTTAATTGGTGAGAAAAGCCACTGTTAAGAACAGCCCTGAAGAGCAGAGCCGCTGCTGTCTTTTGAAGGCCACCTAAGCTGGCCCTGCTTTGATCTGGGCGTTGGACCAGATGATGTCCAGAGGTGCCCTTCTGACCTAAACGACTGCAATAAGAAGCACTGCTTGCTGCAGTGAGATGGACAGCCTTACTGCCTGTGAGCAGAAGGCTTTAGGGCCTTGGCAACCCTGAAACTCCAAAATGTGTCCACGTCATTGCTACAGACAGGCCATCACTTTTGCAGTGAGTTTGCATAGCCCTGGCACCGAGCCTTGTCAGGTTGCTTTCTCCCTCATCTGCCTCAAGCTTTGATTTACTGAGTTTGGCTGTTGCAGCAATTTTTCTAATTAACCCAGTATCTACAGAGAATTTATTTGTTTAGCATTGCATGGTATAATCTCAGTTTTATATTGGTAGCCATGAAAAGCAGTTGCTTCCTGTAGAATAAAATATTAACTTACAACTCTAATACAATGATGGAGAGAAACATAGGTCTGATACAACAGCAGAGGCTCTGAGAAGCAGAGACACATGAGGTGGCATAGAGAAATATGGATGTGGGATGATAAGGTATAGAGCTGCACTTTTAGGTAAAGCAGAACAAAGAAACAGTAACTCACCTATGTAGAAGTCATTATATATACTAAATTCTGATGTAATGTGATAATGTAGACCAAAGAAGAAAAATAGAAGTGTGTAAGTATGTTAGCAAACTAGAAAATAGACCTCAGGTGGATCCCAGAAAGAGGAAGACTAAATCAATTGCATCAATATAATCTTCCTCCCAAAGAGGTACTTCAGAGGCTGATGACTTATTGTGTCACCCTCTTCAGTGGCCCAAAGCTGCTAACTTCAGGACTCAAAGTTGCAGCGCAGGGGTGACAATTATCCTGAGAAAAAGGATGTCTACTAAGAACTGCAAGTGTTGATTTCAGTTGTTTTACAGAACCACAGATTCTGTTAGATTCTGAGATCGTGTCCAACCTGGGACCAAACACCACCTGCTCAACCACACCATGGCTCTGAGCGCCACAGCCAGTCTTTCCTTAAACACCTCCAGGGATGGCGACTCCACCACCCTCCCAGGAAGCCCATTCCAATGTCTAATCACCCTTTCTGGAAAGAAATTCTTCCTAAATATCCAACCTAAACCTCTCCTGGTGCAGTTTTAGATGGTGTCCTCTTGTCCTACTGCTGGTTTCCTGAGACAAGAGATGGACCATACTACTATAACTGAGACTTTCTCTAAAAGAATTCTCATTCTATTTCAGCAACAATTAGATCTAGAATAATAACAATTCTAGAATGAGATTGATACATTTTCCACTATACTATTTTTTAAAATTTATTTACTGATATAAGATATGGTTCCTCTGTGTCCATGAACAATATTATGAATGTAACAGATTCATCAGTTCAATTCAACTTCTTAAGTGCTTAAAAACTTGAAAGGAATTCCTGAATCAGTGAAGATTTCCTTAATACATTGTATCAGCAAAAATACTTAAAAGCTTCAAATACTTAAAATAAATTAAATACATCTATTAATTATTGTGCTCACTTCTCTGATGGCTATGAATTCCACCATGAGCAAAAAAACCAGAAAATTAATTACTTTTTCTCCTTTGCTCTTGGTCTTTTATTTGATAAACATGTCTATTCCTAGAATAGAAATGGATTTAAAACAGCAAAGAAAAGGCATTGCCAATGTCCACCTCTACCACAGATGAATTCGAACCTTCAGAAGGGCATGGATCACCCCCGTTTGCTGTGGAAGCATAGGTGGGGGTCAGGACTGCTCTGTGCAAGGGCAATCAGGACACCAGGAGAGCCCTAAGAGCCAGATCAGATTGTCAGGGGAAACAGAACTGTGAGGGGTGACCCAAGGAGATCACACAGTAAGACAGCAGCAGCACTTGGCAGCAATGCAGAGGATGTGTAATCCCAGCCTCCAGACAATGGCTAATGCCCTTTTCACTGGATAAAATAACCCCCTTCCAAACCAAAGCTAATGTTTGTCTGAGCCTGCTACATCTCCCTGGGCTGTGTAGGATATCCTTCCCAGTCACCTTCTACACATCCCTGCACCCCAGCACCTCAGACTATCTCTCCTCGTGGTTTTCTCTTGTTAGAGCTGAACATGATTTGGCAACATAGCACCAGGGAGACAGTCTCTTTCCTTAAGGAGTCACTTGACAGCACAAAACAAGTTCTGAAGGAACACAGAGTCCTCCTGCAGGGACCACATAAAATCCCTGTTCACAGTCACTTCAGTAGCTGTCGTGTGAATCTCAGCAGACCTCAGTGCAGGGTGTCATCAGGAGGATGCTCATCTGGCAGTGTTGGACAGAGGCTCCCTCCCACCCCCTATTCAGTTTTTTGTTATTCTGTAACCCTTCTACATATCCAGAGCTGTGACCGTGGCGTTCACAGTGATGTTGCTGCCAGGATTCCTGCACTGAGGAGTCTGCGATATTAGAAGGATGTGGCAACCACACCTGTGACACCTGCCCACATATAGGAGGAATAAGTGTGTAATTAAAACTGTGCTTTCACTTTGTGATGATTAACGTGTGGGGACTCGGGCTGGCTCCAGTCAGGTTTGATACAAATAGATTAAACAGTGGGAAAAGGACATTAAGGCTGGAAGATTAAAGCCCAAAAGCTTGCTTAGGAGGTGCTTAATAAGTTAGCAAAAGGCTGAAATATCTTTGAGTCACCTCTTTGGTACACCTCATGTAACAACACTTTCACTACCTGACCACATGCTACTTTCCAAGAGGCTTTCTGCACCATTCAAAGCAAAGCTGATTCTTTTCAAGATTGGTATTGCACAATATTAGTGGGGAGAGGGTGTGAAAGGCAGGATGTGAGGGAGGACATCATCTGACATCCAGGCAAAGGGTGCTTATTTCAGCTGTAAAAGCAACGGAGGTGAGATTTTGAAATCCAAACATCTCCAAGAAATAGAAAGAATGATGGTTCTTCTTTTATAATACATGTTCATAAATAAGTAAGATTATTGACAAATTCATTTTAAGCCCATAAGATTTCTGAGAGGTGAATTTTTAAATTGGCAGACAGCCATTAATTCTGCTCGATTCAAATTAATGTAATTCTCTTGACTATAAACAAATAAATTGTTCCAAATCTTGTACTGGACTTTATCAAAGCCTTTTGGCCTGAGTTTGATTTAGCAAATTAAGGGATATGGAAAAAAATAAGATTTTTTACTAAAATCGTAAGAAAAGGTAAACAGCTGAAAGGAGCATCCTCAGACAAACTGAGATATGTCAAGTTAACTCCAGTTGTGAAATCCCTGAATAACCAGTCCAGCTTTTTATGATTATTATTAAGTTCTTTGTGTAATGATAGAGAAGCATTATGTGCAGCAACCAATGGTTATGCTTCTTTGCCTTCTGGAATTTTGTTCTGGGGGGAGGCTGACCCGGTTAGAATCCAACCAAAGCAAACTACTGCATTTGATTTATAACACCTCACACTGCAGGTGTGGGAGAGCTGGGAGCAGTCACATGCAGCTTCATTATCCAGCAGCTAGACTTTTTGAATTAAAAGAAAAAAGCTGGTTTTCCAAACGGCCTGCACAATTTTGGTTGGTTGGGGTTTTTTGTTCTCTGAAATGTAAGAAATTGAGAAGGCCTGTAGGCAACTTCATGAGGACTGCATGAGTAGCACAGTGTATGTGTACACAGTAGTATTTGTCCCTGGAGAGGCCAAGAAAACAGGAAAGGGAACCAGCCAAGAGGTATATTTAAGAGAAGGTTCTCAAACTTCCTATTACCTTTGGGATTGTTTCCAAATCCTAAAGCTAACAAAGAAAAACCTGGACTTGGCAGAATAAATAATCTGCACTATACAATACGTGGATGATTTGTGACATTCAGCAATACCGTATGTCATGAACAACACTGAGGGAATAATCCACAGAAATACAGCTGCTTGAAAATTTCTTCCAAGACCACTTCTAAATGAACAATTAAATCAAATTTTTGCCCATCTTATAAGCACTGTATCATAAAAACCTGAGTTTTCTGTTCACAAAAGAGCTATTGCAAAAGGGAAATCTCAAAAATATTCTTACTGGATATTACTTGGAAGAGTAATTTTTATATTTTTCATAATATGTTATTTTAATTTTAGGATGGTTGTGACTAGGAGAAATTATTCACATGATATAATTCCTTATCATTATTTAGACTTAGAGTGGTCTTACTGTCACAAATATGCAAGAAAAGCAAGTTTAGTATTTTACTTCCTCCAAATCGCTGTATACAGATGGTTCTTATAATTATTTTCTCACAGATAACCTGATTATACTGAGTTTAAACCTCATCTACAAGGAAACTAAAGACATTTACATTATTCAAGAGATGTATTTACATCTTTCTGTTCAGGACTGGTCTTGTCTGTGAGGCAAAATCCATAAACAGTAATAGGGAAAAAGGGCTTTTATCACCTATTCTCCACTGTTTGTTTTTGGGGGTTTTTTGTGGGGTTTTGTGGGGTTTTTTTGGTTGGTTGGTTGGTTGGTTGGTTGGTTGGTTGGTTGGTTGGTTGGGGGTGTGTGGGGGTGTGTGTGTGTCTCTGTGTGTGCATGTGTTTGGTTTGCGTTGTTGTTGCTTGCTTTGTTTGCTTGTTCGTTAGGTTTTTGTTTTGGTTTTTTGAGAAACCTAGTGGAAAAAATGTCTTTGTACTGAAAATTTATTTTGACAAATGCTTTTTAAATTTTTAACCATCTCAATACACCTATAACATCCAGCAAAAGTCAAATCAGCATTTCTTTGCCATAAATCTGTAGCTCTATCATGTAAGCTTTTATTGATAACACTTCAGAAGAAACTGTTTTCTGTGATACCTGAGCCATGTACAGCATTTTAATATCTGTAATTAATGTCATACCATGAGAGGTGATGTAATTAAAAGCATTTATAGACTATGGTTAAAGGAGTAATGGACTTCTACAAAACTCTTTTTATCAGTAGAACAGTAGAAGGAGGAAACAGAAAAATGCTTCAAATTCAGCTTTTATATCTTTGTAAACTTGAGCTGCACTTCAGCCAAGTTTGAGGGACTGTTACTGTGTGGGAAGGGCAAGGTCCATGGTGAACTGAGGAACTACCTGCTAGTTTCTGGCTCTTTCCATGCCATCATTTACTTTCTAGCACAAGTTATGTGCTTGGTGCTACTATGCACTATTTACACCATCGTGTATGCAATATGATTAATATGATGTCAGCAGTGCAATTGCAATAAACTTGGATAATCCTTGCCTTCATACTTTTAAATGAATTGTGGATAATAACTGTGTACACTCCAGCATTATCTCAGATCTAAATTTGCATGAATTTTCATCGTACCTGTTACAGACCAAATACTGTCTTTTGCATGTGTATACTTCCTGGAGACTGTAGTAGAAAAAAATGCCACAGAGCCCAAGCAGGGAATCTTGTGAGTCTGTGTTTGTGCAAAAGAGATGCCCAGTCTGTTACAGTAGGTTTTAAACATTACCTAAATAAAATACAGTGCAGAAAGTAAAAGGTACGGTGCATGAAGTCAGAGTAAGATTTATTTGAAAGCTGTATTCTGATTACCTATCATGTTTTCCCATTCTAATGCAGATTACACCTTTATTAATGTAGATATTTACAGGAAAAAACACATAATCCCAAGTTCAGCTGTATTCTTACCAAATCCTACTATTGCACATATTTGCAGTGACTGATTCATGGATTCTGATCTCCCTGGAAATCCCTTTCTTTTTTCGTGTGCCCCATGGCCAGCACTGGTACTTCCCTGCTGGCACATGGGTGCTTTACACGGCACACATCCAAATATAGTAAAGGTATCCTCTGCTCTATCAGCCCTGCCACCTGCTGACGAAGGTCTTTTCAAGGACAGTGTGAATGCCAAGCAGTCAGCCTTTCAAGAAACTACATTCACTTCCATTTGCTGCCAGTTAACAAATCAATGCTTAATATGGTGTTAGAATAGTGATAGACCATGGTCCACATGCTGTCCTGGCTCAATGGAATAATGAACCCCCCCCACAGTTGGAGATGTATGTCTGCATATGTGTATACAGCACAATAATATTTTGCACACAAAAGATGGATTTTCCCAACCTTACTTTAAGCATCCTCCCTACTCTGATTATAAAATTCGCCAGTGCATTTAAAGAAATTAAAATCTCCTCTCCAGGTTGAAGACTACAAAATCTCTGACAGTGAAATCCTGCTACAGTGTGTGCAGAGAAGGAGAACCTCAGGGAGACTCTGAGGAGATGAGCTTTGCACCACTCACATTGTGAAAATTCTTTAGAGCCCACTTCTGACAGAAAGCCTGCAACTTTTGTTTTGCAATTAAAAGCTCAGCAAAGGCTTTACACTTCCCTTTTGAAGTAAAATATTGCCCAGAGAGTTTGTGGACTCCCCATCCCCGGAGATGCTCAGCACTGGACTGGATGGGGCTCTGAGCAACCCAGCCTAGTGGAAGGCTCCCTGCCCATTGCAGGAGGGCTGCTAGATGATCTTTAAGGCCACTTCCAAACCTTCCATGGTTCTATGAAATACCAGCTTGTGCTTATCTTGCAAGATCTGAATTCTTGCAAACACAGGGGGTCCACGAAAGTAGTTTCTTCTTAGCACATTGCCTGGCAGGCACTATGTCCAAAGGGTACTCTGGCTGTATCACTAGGGCTGGTGAAGACAGACTTATGCCTCTCTCTTTGTACCTGCACAGGAGACACCCATCCATCACCATTATTATTATGATAGAGTTCCCAAGAAAAACAGGAGGAAGTATTCTTTGTTAAAGATTAATTTGGCTGATTGTGGCTCTTTAACACTGAAGTAAGAAAAGAGGCACAGAAGAGGCTTTGCTCTTTGGTCTTGAGCTAATAAATACTAATAATAATTTCTGGGAGAGCCATGCCCAAGTCTTTTCCACACATGTCCCCACATCTTCTCAACCTAACTTTTGCCCTCTGGAATTTTCCTGCCTCTCCCATTTCAAGTCCCTCCTCCCCACAGCAGCTTCTGCCCCCCTCTCAGGCAGCCCAGGGTTAACTATGGGTGCCTTTGCAGGGCACTGCTCCCACTCCACTGCTCCCTGCCCCTGCCTAAGGCAGGAACTTACCCGAGGACAGAGATTCCTGACTTGTGAGGCACATGCATGCTTGGGTGCCAGGAGGGTGGGGAAGCCTCTTTCAGCACCTTGAGGGGTGTAGCACCACGTGTCTGCCCTTCACCCTCTCCCCGACCTGCTTACAGAGAGCACCTCTTCTCCAGAGCCACTGAAGGGGCTCCTGGCCCCTTCCTGAAGGAACTTCAGGCTGATCCCTGAAGATGGTGGAGGTACTTCCTCCACAATCAGCCCCTCTCTGGGTCACTTTTGCGAAGTTTCCCTTTGTTACATGGGGAAGGGCTGGTGTGTGGATGTAGAGTCAGGACTGCACAATCTTATGTATTTGCAAAGTTTTTTATTCCTTCTTAAACCATCCAGAGGAAGTTAGAAGCTTATAACTGAGGTTTGAAAAGGACAGGAGAAATCCACATAAAAATGTTTATGTAAGTGTTTTATCAGAGCTTGATACAGAAGGATGCTTTTTAAAAATCCTAATATTTATGAAATGAATGAGTATTTTCCCCCACAGTATCTTGATTCATAGCTGAAAGTCTATTTCAGAAGGTTTTCTACAAACAGCATCTCATAATTGTTTCAGTTTTAGTGTAGAGTTTAAGCAAGAGTAGAATAAATAGCTGAGAAATATAAACATGCGTGAGTCTGAGAAAAGGGGGAAAAAGTGCTCCTCTTCTTTCTTGCAATATTTTCCCTCAAGGGTGTATTTTTTTTTCTTATCATATCTAATCAAAGAGGCTTATTAATATTTTGGAGCCGAATTATGGCTCCCCCATCAGAGGATTGTTCGGCAGAAGATAACAAGGGTGTTTGCTTTCCCTCCTAATTGCTTCACTTGTTTTTTCAGGTAAACCAGAACTTGGCTGACTACACGATTTGAGTGTCTAAAGGGGGTCTTTGCAAGGCCCATAGTGGCCATGGCTTACTGGGAAGGTGGGTGGCATGTTGGGGTGGCCTCACTTCTGCAACCTAAAGAGCTCTGTGAAAGCTGGGGGAACCATGCCACAGCCTTGCCACCAGCCTGTCAGAGGAGTGTAGTGTTCACATCACCCCACCTTCCACCTAACCCAGAAATATTCTGTCCAGTCTTGCCTTATGAAAACCCACAACACACCCAGCATGGCAGCACTCAGGGGAAGTATTAATTCAGCTCTCAGAAGTGAGGAATACTTGTGCTCTCAAGCCAGTGATATTCAGGCATGTCTCCAGAAATATATTATTCATCTTAAGAAGGATATTCTCTAACACCAGGCTTTGAGATTTGCAAAGTGATAGTAGTATAGCCCAAATGAACAATTAAAATTTGGCAGACTACTGTTCACTTCCCATTTAGGATCACAAGAACAATGTCAGAGTTTTATTTGATTAACATTCACTATCTGTAGTGATCAAAGGACTATGTCAAAAAAATTAGCATTTTAGAAGGTCTTTGATAGTCAGCAATAAAATTCTCATACTTAGTCTGAAATCATTCCCATCTGCATTCTTTATTTGCATATAATTTATGAAGTATCATTAATGAAGTCAAACAGATAGTAAGCACACCTAAAGCATCCATCCAACACAAAATAGAGACTCCAGGTAATTAGGGTAACTGTTATTATTTTACTTCTCTGCCCCTCCTGTAATTAGTATTGTTTGTAGTTGAAAAGGGAAAGAATCAAAGACTTTTCAGAAGATACTGTTTTAGTCTCACCTTATTTCACAATATATTGTTTTAATCACACCTCATGCTTTGTAGGTGGCTTCTGAGCAAACTAGGTTTGACTCCCTTCAATGGCAGTCTACCATTAACGGCTTCATTATGTAGTTTATGTCCAGGAAATGAACATTTTTACTTCAGACAGAGTTTTGCCTGCTGAAGGACTTATTCCTATATTATCAACAGAAATCAAAGAACGTTACTTTGACAGCAGATACTTTTCTGCTTAAGGGAGTATGATTATTTATTGACCATGAGTATCCTGCAGAAGTCAGGGAGCACAAAGGGTAAGGAACAATTAGTGTAGTGAGAGCTGGCTTGGGCTAATTTCCAAGTCCAAGACTATGCAGTAAAGAGTATCCTTTTATGAATATGAACTTTGTAGCATATTGCGTTAGACTACTAATGCCACAAGGAATGCTTTATTTGGGTTTATGCCGTTTTAAAGAAGACTGTTAAGGACATAGCCATCATTTATTACTTCCGAAGGAGAATTGTATTTCAACAAATCAAACTTTAATAGAAATAAATTGTAGGTATTTCACACTTTCACGCACACACACACACACACACAAAAATGTACAAAAAAAAGTGCAAAGTTCATAGCTTTCAGATAGGACTGAGGGTTTTCTATTTGGAGTTACAGACCAGTTTTCATCTGGGAATGCTAGCAATTGCCCCTGTTCCCACCGCTCCTCTGATCCTGGCTTCCTGGGCACCTCAAACACACCTCAATGCACCTGCAGGGTTTGTGCTGAAGCAGCCACATCCCTGGGCAGCCAGCTTGGCCAACGTCTGCTGCAGCTGAAAGCTGCATCCATGGGAAATCTGCAGGAACTGAGCACTGAGCTCATGAGATGCCATGCCAAGAGGAGGTGACTGGCTATCTTTTGCTTTATGTGTCCTTCCAGCTGCAGCTCCTCTGGGACCGCGAGAAGGTGTGCACATGGCTCACCAAAACCTTGGGCTGCTCCTTCACCAGAGTCCATGAGACCACAGTTACTACTGGGGAAGTAGTAGCCCCTTCAACAGTGCTTGAAGATGCTCTCTGGAAGAGAGGCGTCTTCATGTTCCCAGGATCAAGGTAGTGCCCATCCTAATGCATTTTTCTCAGATACTTCAAGACAGGAAAGGCCATTTTGTCATGGTTAATGGTGTCTTGTCCTTCTCAGTGCTAAAGTAACTGGTTTGCCAAGAAGAGAACTAAAGACAATGGAGCACACACACTGAGCAGCATTTACCTGGGATGTGGTAAGAGGTGATCACCTTCATGTGTCTAATAGGGACTACTTTCTAGCTAATCATTAATTAGCTGGCCAATAAAATTAGAGTGTTTGGCATTAGAAATTAATGGCACTGTTTCCTCTTACTGAACATCGGAGCAGGGAGATGAAAGGCAGAACAACTGTGAATATCTCATTGTTTTGAACACCTATTGCATAGGTATATCAGCTATGTATTCTTTCATTCACTGCTCAACTGAAAGACTGTGCAACAGTACTCATTGCAGACTCCAGTGTCCCACAGCAATAATCACAAGGAAAGAAATCTGCCCACAGCCTCAGTCATCTATGAGACATAGATGGACAAATTTATAAAATTTTCATTTAAATCAAGATTCGAAAACATTGTGGCAACCTGAGAAAAACAGGTTTTTCAGAAGTCAATTTTTCAAAGCAGCGTATAGAAAGCATGAAAGCTGGCAATCACTCGTGATTTGCAGGAACTTCATAGCATCAGAGTAGACTATCTTACAACCTGTCTGTTCTTGTGCTGGCAGAAGTGGCTGTATATCTTTACTGAACTTAATAAATAATAATGTCAAAAGCAATACTTAAAATAAACTTTAAGCGATATTTAAATAAATCTCATGTTTGACAAATTGCTCATGCGCAGAAATAAAGTAGAATAGTCCCACAATCACCTGATGCAACAGTGGATTGCATAACAGTAGCTGGAACTGAAACTGCAACAGTAGTGCTTTTAGACTTAGCTTAACTGCAAATGATTCCTGCAAGCATTCTGCAGGTTCTCTGCAACACAGTGAGACCCCGAAGTTTCAAGACAAGTTAATGACAGCTGCATGTCAGCTACCTACAGTAGTACATAGAATACAGAAAGACAGCAAAATGTGACTAGGAAAACACATCCAAATCTGTCTCTGACTCATGCAGGGCAGAGTGTACCATTTTCACTCAAACCTTTAAAGCCTTTGGTCAAAACTATCAATATCCCAGCATCTGAGCATGCTGTGGATGATGATGTCACACCAAGCAGGCAGTTGCCATCACTTAGAAGCACTTCTTCAAGTATATCAAATCAGGCTATTGAAGATGCAGCGCTAATAAAACTATCAACACATCGTAAGGCAGGAGTACTGTAATTCTTCAGCACATAATACCAAAGCTGATGAATTTTGTAGTCATGAGAGATCATTTGGTCCATGTGTTTGCTAGACTAACAATGACCCCTGTCTTTTTCTGGCTGAGGGCATGCACTATCTGTGCTGCTGTGAGCTGCCAGCCCCCAGGAGCACCTTGTCCCTCTGGCAGCAGCTTCTAAGGCAGGTCTGAATGAAGAGAAGCATGCACAGTGCCTGACAAGAAACTGTGAGTGTGCATCAGCACCTGCTGGTTAAGCCTGCTGCAGCCAGTAGCTGTATGGGGATTATATGTATTAACCAGGTTTGTTTCAACTAAAGCACAGGATCTCTCCCAGGCTTTGTATAAAATCCTCCTGATGAGAAAGGAAAGCCTTTTATGTCTCCAGCTCAACAAATAGCTATCTCATCCAAAGCATCAGCACAACTCTCCTATAAACTCCTGCATTATTTTCCATGCTTAAAGAGCACGTGTCGACTGGCAGGCTGAGACATGCTAAAAACTGTCCAAGAAGCATGAAAAGTGGCATCAGACTGTGTGAGCCTTCATCCTCTAATCTTTTAGAACACATTCTTTTCTTTAGGCAGACTTTAGTTATTAGATTTGACATGTTTCACATATTACAAAACTGATCATTATTGCATAGCTAGCTAATCCTCAATCTGAGGAAGGATTGATTTTTAAACTAATATAAAAAGGCTGTCAACTTAAGCAAGGAGGCTCTGTGTTTCTAATCATATTATATATTTTGCTTTAAAAGCATTATCAGAGATGATGCAAATGATAGGTAGATTTAGATAGCTGTTTAGATAAAAGGGAAAATGTATATACTGTGAGCACAAAACTGCTTCCCAGCCAATGATCAAAGTAGAAATTGGTTTGTTTCTCTGTGAAACATTCACTTGTGGTCAGAGTTAGATGACAGGTCTGTTTTAGCAAGCATTTCTGTAAAGACAAAGATAGAATCACAGAATCATTTTGGTTGGAAAACATCCTAAAGATCATCAAATCCAACTGTTAACCCAGCACTGCCAAGCTTACCATTAGGCCATGTTCCCAAGCACCATGTCTACATAACCTAATAAGTTCAGGAATAAAACTGAAGGAGAAGTATCAATTAACATCCATTTTGATGTATTTATACCGTAACAATAAAATTTTAAAATGTTAAAATCAGAAATAAGGATGCATTTTTAATGTTATTATTCAGAGAACAGCCTATTTTTGCATAACTATGTAGAACTTTCCATAAAATATTTTTCACTAAATATACAATGCCCACTAGGTCTTGCAGAATTAATCAATCTTTTTTACAGGTTTCCAGACTATTAGAAAGCAGGTTATTGTGAGGTTGCTGAAAATTAGTTATTAACATGGGTTTTTTTGGTGAGGATCTCTTAACAGGCTTTTTAACTATACTTTTTAAGTTCTCAGAACATAGTTTCACTATTTCTTCCTGATGTCTGGGTTTTAATCACTGTTCAAGCCACTGAAGTCTTTCAATTTATATTAACAGAGCTGAACTCTTTACCCAGGCATAAAGATGCTTCAGGCCAGACTGCACAGTAAGATTCCATTCCTTTTCTGATCCCCCTTCTTCACCTATGAATGAATGCTGAAAATCCAGGAGGCAGCTGTTTCCTGCCTGAAGAGGGGTCTGGGAGATATTTTTAATTAATCTTCTAGGTTTCTTCATCTGAAGATCTGACTTTTTAAATCTTCTAATTAAATATAAATTTATATATTTAATTATAAGTTGCCCACATTCCTTCTTGCTAACTGGATGCACAGTAGTCACCGATAAATTCAAATTATGATAGTTTTAAAATGTGTACACAATGTTACATATTGTGACAAGCTTCTAGTGGCCATGGCTGCAAGTCTTACACAAAACTGAAATAAGTCTAAATAAGTTATTATCTAGGCAATGAACTTGAATAACATTTTTAATGCTTCACTGATGTCACCATCTTACAACCAGATTTGCTTTGCTCTTCCACACTATGTATTAAAATAGGCACCTTCTAAGCTTTTGAAAGGATATGATCATGAATACAGTCCAACTCCTAGGATATATGATAACACTTTTTCTCAGTAAGTCAGGCCAAGATAAGAACTGCAGCAAACCCTGAGGCTTGCTGTACTGTCCAGATGTCAGGATTTCAGCAGAAGATGGATGCTTTATCCTTAAAACAATGTGAATTTTCCAGATAAAATGCAACTCTCACGTTGATAACAGTACCCAAAAACCTCTGTGTGATTGATTAGCACAAAGTTTATGTCACACTTTTACAATATTTTAAAACTTAAGGAAGGACTTTACTTATGTACAGATGTAGGATTCTGCTCTGCACTATAATGAATTCACCCAGCTGGATTTTGATTTGCATACATTATCCTATTATCATGCCTCTCCCAAAGCTTTATTAGCTTGAGTGCATTACTGCCTGAATGTAGCTACACTGCTTTCAGAAATTAGTTGTTTCATGCAAAGCCAGTGCAAAAACTAATGATTTTTGAAGCTTTGTTGAGCGTTCCCAAGCATATTTTTCCATATTGGTACTTGTATGATTTTTATTATAGTCTATGTTCACTAATGATATATTTAGCCTTTTACTCCAGGAGATTCTCATCAGTGTATTATATATTAATCAGAATTATTAATCAGTAACCTGTCCTTCTTCAGTACATACCAGAATTTGTACAAGGAAAAATGCAAATCATTTTATTCACTCCTAATGGGAGATGGATTGTAAGGGTGAAAACTGAACAAGCAACAGAAATGAAAGCCGTGGCTAGTTTTTTTTCCTTTTATTTAAGCAAAATTGGTCAGTGTGAGAGAATGTGAAAGTTGCTCAGTGACAAAAAGTAGAAATCTCTCCATCCAGATCCTGCTTGGGTGAGGGCTAGCACAACTTTCTTATGACTTGACTATCTTCAGAGGTATCGAACTAACTTAATCACCCCTTTAGTCCCAGGCCTGTGTGAGAGTTCAGGTCCCCCAAACACAGCCCTGTGCGGGCCAGGTCTCTGGAAGTCATTGTGATCTCTCTTCTGTGTCCCCTGCATTGTGGGCTCCTGAACCGAGCCCCGTGTGAAGGGTGCCAGGCCCTGCTCGGGCAGTCCAACAGGAACTGCTGCACTGAGGCACCAATGCACTTTTGGTGCTTCAGGCAGGAGGGAGTCTCTCACCAACATTTCTGTGGCTCTGACACAGAGTGCCTGAAGACCTAGAATTGCTGATTCTGCTTGCAAGAGGGTGTTGTCCGTAAGAATGATTAGTTTTTTATTTGTTGTTTTATTGCAGTCTAGTAGTGCTATGCAGAGCACCCTACAGGCACAAATTACAGTCCTCACTCTGGTCATAAAAGACTGCAATCAAAATTTCAAAATATATTGGGCAGAAATCCAGTGTTAGATCCACCTTTCTTTAAAAAGAGTCTCTATCAAAGCGCCCAACGCCAATTCACTGTGAGCTAAGCTCTCCCCACCCTGAATAACAGCACTAATTAAGAGAAGTTTTTGGCTAATTGCATTTCATACTGCCGCTTAGGTTGACCTAATTTGTGCTTGGCAGTCTCTGTAAGGAAAGTTAGTCAGTGAAGAATAAGACACTGTGTTTCAGTAAACAATTCAATACAGGCAATATCTGGGCAGTCTAAAATAGACATTTGTAGCTCTTCAAAGTTAAAAACAAAAAAAGGTGTTTCTTTGTTGCTAATTTTATGAGTACTTTGTAGAGCAAAATTAAATCTTGCAGTTGTTGCAGCACAAATATCGCCCGAGATGCGTGCTGAAAACCTGTGAATCATTTCCTGTTTGCTGCATCGCTGCTTCACAACTTTTCCCCCAGCAAGGGAATGATGTTGCCCAAACAAGCCAGGGAGCACATCTGGGCACTCGGTGTCGCGGTGCCCTCACGGCTGCGGGGTCTGTGAGCCATGCGCTGGGGCAGGCACGGGCACCGGAGCTGGGCAGGGATCAGTGCCCCACCCAGCCTTGCCCTGTCCTGCAAACCTGCACAAGGGGAGCAGGCAGTGACTTGATGATGCAGATGGCTTGAGGAAGCCCACCATCCCTTCGATGCTGCAGATGGTTAGAGGGAAGAGGGAGCCTTAAGTTCCTTTTTCAGCTTACCTGGCATGTAGATTCCCACTGCAATCCAATACAGGGAACTTCAGCAGTCCTTATGCCCACACTAAGGGCAGTTTAAGTTGAGCCAGGAATATCACAGTTGCAATAACAAAGGCCTAACTCTGAAGGAGAACCCCGACGTGTGTCTGCACTGAGCTACATGAAGTAATAAAGGTGTCGTGCTCGGAGTAGCTCACTGCTGGCTTTGCTTAAGTGCTACTTGAAGATCACTGGCAAGTACACAGTCACAGAAATGTTGGTTAAAAGAGGCCTGTGAGGGTCATCAACTCCAGCCTCTTTCTGGAAGCAGGGCTACCACCAGTGCTGGTTGATAGGTCAGCTGTGACTTTAGTCAAGTAAGCATCCAAGGACTGAGATTCCCCTGCCTTCCCAGACAACCTCTTCCAGAGCTGCACTGCCCTCCTAGTGGACATGTTTTTGTAATTCAGGCAGGAGGTTTCCAGTTTGGGTCCATAGCTTCGTGTTATATCATCTGCCAGTTCAGAGAGATTAAGTTTTTTCAATTGCTTCTGACAAGTCAAAATCTTCACTAAAGTCAATAAATACTCCATCTAGCCTGCTCCTCCCATTTGTATACCTAGTCATTTCCTCACAGACTGCAGTGAGGTCTGTCAAGGGTTTACCCTGGTTTATCTTTCCCTGTGTATGTAACTGGAAATTATTCCCAAGATTCGTGCTCTCTGATCTTCCCAGGGCTGAGGTAAGCCTTGCTTGTACACAGTTCCTCTTCCCAGGTCTTTCTTCTTGCCTTGACTACAGACAGATGCAACATTAGCCTTTTTCTAGTAAAAATAATCAGCTTCCACTCCCCCAGTTTCACGACTGTCTTCATCTCAGCAGCTGTTCAGTAACTTTTCTAAAGCTTCTCACATTAATTGTGTTCTATACATGTTCTACAGACTCCCGCCATTTCAAAATAGTTCCTGACTGCTCAAGATACCAGTTTCCCCTTGGAGAACATACCATTCATGTCCTTTATTTCCTTGATTTTGAAGGAAGCTGCCTGGCTGGAACACAAGTTGAGAGCCATTGAAAGGAAG
Source organism: Regulus satrapa (assembly GCA_013396955.1). Taxonomy (NCBI): domain Eukaryota; kingdom Metazoa; phylum Chordata; class Aves; order Passeriformes; family Regulidae; genus Regulus; species Regulus satrapa. Next base: position 230,745 of record VWZN01004517.1, on the reverse strand, counting down.
GATAGTTATGCAGACAGAAAAGTAGCATAGACAGATGATAAACACTGGCTATCTACTTTTCACTGATTAGAGGTTAAAATTTTCAGCCTGTAAGATGTGTTTCAAAACTTGATTATTTGTTCCAATTACTTTACTGTGTCCTGTACTTTTTTCTTCTTTTGGGAGGAATATAGACTAATTTCTTTTGCAACCAGCCTGCCATAACATAATTTACACTTGTCAACAGAGTTTCATGAAAGAAGCATTTTCTACATTACAAAAATTAACTTATTTGCTATTATGCTTTGCTCAAGTTAAATTTTCTTTCCCAAAATACAGAGTTTACTTAACATAATATAATTAATGTTTTGGGCATGCCAAATGTGTATATATAATTATATAGCTGAGTGTAAAAATCCAGGAAATATTTCTTATATTATTTCACCATGCCATTCATATATCACACAATAATAAGGATGATAAATAACTGAATATAGGAATTTACATTGCAGAAGTTTGGGTTTTTTTAAAATAAAACAAGCATTTCCTGAGTCTCTTAAGTCACAAATGTGGTCCTTAAATTTTCTGCTTGCTGCACATCTGATGTAAAACTTAGTCAAATCATTGTTTCATTCCTATACTCCTTCTGATAGCTGAAATATATACCTAATATAATAATAATACCTTTTTTTCATTGCAGAAGTCCACAAGGGTAATTAATTCTATTTACCTAGGTTGTTTTAGATTTCCCTCTGACAATTCAACAGTTAAATCAGTTAATGGAATTAAATTAATTGTATGGGAAAATCTGCCCCGTGCTTTGTATATTACCTTAGCTTTAATGTGTGCTATGCAAGTTACCAAAAATTAACTGCCAGCTTTCACTGTTCATCCTTCAGAGTTAGTTTAGTCAAATTTGTTGACTTCTCCTCTCTGGGCTCCCAGTCAGCTCTCCTGCCCTACACACGCTCTTTTTCCCAGGCACAAAACATGAGATCATGCCAGAAGGAAAGCTACCTGTGCAACATAATATGAGGAGGGCCAAATACTTCTGCAGTGCTGTAGAAGTTGCACATGCAGTATGTGTTGCATGGACATGGGTGGATTAGGGATGTGGTACTTACTGGAATGTAAATGTTCTGGTTTATGCCTGTTCAGCATCTCTGCTGCCTTCACATCCGACAGCCTGTGCTCTGATCTAATAGTTGCAGTTCACTAGAAGTAAAAACAGCAATTGTACAAGAAAAAAGATGAAGCCAGAGAGACTGAATAGTGAATAGGAATTTCTGACAGTCAGTACTGGGTGTGTGTGAGAGGGAGAGCATGAACAAGTCAGAGCCTCTCAGAGTCTGAATGTACTAGCCCAGTTTTTCAAAGAGGCATAGCTCATTAACTGCAGCCATGCATCAACCCTACTCTTTGCGCAGGAAGTAATTCTGTCAGCTGTAACAAAAGGAGAAAATCAAACACTTGGCTGTGCCTAATCACTGTGTTCAGATAGTGATTGTTAGGTTTCTACCCTGATGGCTTCTTGCAGTTGACCATTTTTGGGTATTTCTCCCTAAAGTAATGATGTCCAGCTGTTATACTGCTCCCTTTCAAGATGATGTCAGGTGAGTGCACAGCATTCCCCATGCCAGAAGTCTTCCCTCCCTGCATTATGTAGGGTTATTCTCAAGTCACAGACTATTACTTTACCTGATACTCGTCAACATGCAGGCACACAAGAATTCTTTATCTCCAAAACTGTCTACTCAGCACCATCCTCTGCAGCCTTTGCCCTCCTGTCAGCCTGTCTGGAAGGAATGAATGGGGTGGAAAGGAGACAACAAGCTTGGTTCCAAGCTGCTGCTTTCAAAGTTAAGCTGGGAAGCTCTCCAGAAGGATATCTTGCACAGCTGGAACCCTGGACTCTGGAAGGGCTGCTCTGAGCACCCAGCACCAAGGAAGACAGGTGGCCAGAGTACAGGTGCCTTTGTGTTTCTTTCATAGCAGTGAAAGAAGTAGAACGCCTGTGAAACCCACAAAGCAGTGGTACAGCTAGGAGATTGCAGGACATGCTCCACGGCCTGTATTAGGTGGCCACTCACAGCACTGAAACAGATCCATCACCCATGCCACTATTCAGCCCCAGGGCAACAGCAGAAAGCCAAAAGTCCAGAATTTACATTCCCAAAAACAGAGAATATCCATTATTTTCCTGTCACCTACACCAAAGCGAGCTGATTTGTGTTAATTACAGCTTAGATAAAATAAATATACAGGTCGTTCACATGCTGCCTTTTGTGTAGCAGCATGGCAATTAGCGTGGCATACAATGCTGACCTGACACATACAGAATGATGGTATGAAATCAGAGGATCTATTTGCAGAGTGGTATATTGCTTGAATTAAGGGCACAAGGACAGGGAAAGAGGCCATGCAAATCTGAGTCATATACCTATAATTCAGCTTATGTTTGGGAAGATATTTATTTACTGAGATAGGGACACAATCAGTAAGAGAAGAAACAAGAACAGGTGATGACAAGGCTGCTGTATTCCCAGGAAAGGTTAAGTTTTGTGTTGATACTCTGACATACAGGAAAGAGCAAATTTCTTTTCAACAGCTTTTATTCCAGATGATTAGATGGGGTGAGACAGGTTTGTTACTAGCAAAGCATTTATCTGTCTGCAAAAACAGTACACAACATCTACGAAATGCAACTGATCAGACACACCCTCTAGGAGATACATCCTTCCGACTCTTGTAAGACACTAAAATCTACATTTTCATCTTAGACTAATTGCATGAACCATGCTGGATGCTCAGAGCCAGCATCTCACCACATGTAAACCAAGGTAGCTCCTCTCAAGGCAGTGGAGTAGTGCCAGCTGTGCTCTTTCAGATCAGATCTACAAACCTCCATGCATGTCTTGGTCTGCCTATAGGAACAATGTGAAGTTTCTGTTTACAGAAGGCTTTTAAAACATGTAGAAAACATATTGGGGAGAAAGTTTGCCCTTGTCAGAAGTCATGAATCCACGGGTCTTTACATCAAGAGCACTTCGTTAATTAAGAGCAAGGTATTGCTGTTGAACATGGGTTTTGATTATCTAGAACTCTCATAGATACACTAATATCTACAATTACTCTTTTAAGTATTGGAATGACTTTTAAGCAGTTACAAATAGAAGAACAATGAAACATAGACTATGTTGTCTGTAGAACATCCCAAAAATTGCCTTACAGGCACTATAAGCATTATAAAACATGAAATTCTATTTTATCATTGAAATTTAAATTGTTTTAGCACATTGACCTCATTTCCCAATCAAATGTAATCAAAAGACACACAGCTCAAAAGAGTTGTCCTTTTTATATGTTAATAATTGTGGGGTTCCCTGAACAGTGGTACAGCTTATTGGAGACCCTCCAGTTCTGCTTTCCTTGAGTTCAGATCCAGAAGAAGACAGAAATAAGCCACAAGCAAAATTTTTTTTTTCAGAGATTGGCCCTGTACCTCTCAGGAAAGACACACACCATGGGTTAGCACACTAGGGAAGAGTTCAGGCCTACCTCCATACCTAGTTATATGCTGGAGCTGCATCCACCAGCCCATAATAACTCCTCACAGAATGAGAAGCCCATCTGCTGTAAATCGTGAGGGTTTGGTGATCTAGGATCGCAAAGCAACATTCTTTGACTAAGGATCTTGATGGTACTGACCTTATTATCTAAAAACTTTGAACAGAGAAGAACATGTGTGCCTCCATGTGTTAATATACAGCCATTTTTAAAATAGTATCCTCTCAAAACAAGCAAAGTAAACCAAGACTGAAATAGTCCAATTTATTTTATTATTATTTTTATTTATAGATCTATATTTTATGTTATAGATTTATATTTTATTATCAGACTTACTATGCTCTCTGATCTGTCTTTAATTTGTTTTCTGTTATAATTGTTCTCTAACAACTTAGGTTACCAGCACAGGTAAGCTACACAGTAATGTTATGGTTTGGTAAATGCAGGTGGCTTTATATTAGGAATATTGTTCATGTATCTTCTTCAGAGGTTGGCCTTGATTTCTTTGCTGCCTCTAGTCTACTGCAGTGTCAAGGACTGGCACTTCCAAAAGGGCTGCCAAGAAAGTGTAGCTGTCTCTTTCCCCATGTTTGATCATGTACCTGAATTTTGGAAAGGGCTATGATGGAAGGAAGAAGTGATGTAAATTGGATTATTTTGCTTTCACTACTCTGATATATATAGTAATCAGACAATTTATCAATTCTCCTTGCCAAAACCTAACTATGTACTAAAAATTTGAAAGTATGTATTACATAACAAACCACTATGGTTTATTGGGCCATGTGTCATTTGCCTAGGAGACTATAAGGACTTAGAACATTAATCCTGCCAGGGAGTTGATGTAATCTGTGAGCTGTGCATGGACACAAACCCTCAGCTCTTCCATTTGAACAGTGTGCAGGGAATATCCTATTGCTCAAGCTCCAGACCCTGCCCGGAGATGCAGGGTCCATCCAGGCTGTGCTTCCCCACTGAGGATTTGTCCCCACTGGGCAGTGATAAAATGCAGTGCAGTGCAGCCTGCCATTTTTTGCAAATCTCAGACTTATACTCACAAGGGACACAAATACAAGTTTCTAGTCATGAAGGGACATAATTCTGGTAGCTTTGCACAGAGCACTGAACTTTCTTCTAAACAGTAGCAACTAAAAGGCAGTAAAATAATGACTGATAGAAGTGTTGCCTTTTTACAGCCACAAGGCTGATAACAGTCCTTAAAGTAGTTTGCAAGTTGTGAGTAAGGAGAAATATTCAATAAGATCTTATAAAATAAATTATTTTGTTGGTTTGAAGATTTACTATCATGGGAAACAAACAGTTTCACTAAATCAGAGACAGATTTATATTTAGAATTTTTTGGTTTGGATTGGAAGGGACCTTAAAAATCACCTAGTTCCAACACCCGTGCCATGGGCAGGGACACCAGCCACTAGATCAGGGTGCTCAGAGCCCCCCATCTACTTGACCTTGAACACTTCCAGGGATGGGACACCCACAGCTTCTCTGGCCAACCTGTTTAAGTACCTCACCACCCTCATAGCGAAGAATTTCTTTCTAACATTTAATCTAAACCTACTCTCTTTCTGTTTAAAGGCCTTCCCCCTTGTCCTGTCACTGCATGCCCTTGTAAAAAGCCCCTCTCCAGCCTTCACATTGGCCCCCTCTAAGTACTGAAAGGCTGCTCTAATGTCTCCCTGCAGTCTTCTCTTCTCCTGGCTGAACAAGCCCAACTCTCAGCCTTTCCTCTTAGGGGAACTGGCCTATCTTTCTCATCATCTTCATGGTCCTCCTCCAGAGGCCCATTTTTTCTTATGTTGGGGTCCCCAGGCCTGAACACAGTAGTTTGGGCAGGCTCTCATGAGAGTGGAGTAGAGGGGCAGAACCACTTTCCTCAACCTGCTGGTCACAATTCTTTTGAAGTAGCACAGAATACAGTTGGAAGGTACTCTGCATAAATACTGTGACCTTTCTTTGTAGCAGATATATCAGACAGACATTTTAACGAGGACTATGATGACAAAGCAAGAAGACAGCTTAGCTTCTCCCAAAAAATCTTAGAAGCACACAGGTCTTAACAAAAGGACGTTGGTGAGATTAAAGCATTTTGAGTATTTCCATAACCCATACATGAGAGAGGGGATACACAGGAATGTCATGCTCAGGCCACAAATCTCATTTCAGTGCTTCCTTTTGGGACCAACCCAATACAGGTATGCCTCCCACTGCAGCATTTAAAAGGAGGAGAAGCAGTTCCTGGGTTGGGGCTTAGAGAGTTGGTAAAGGACAAAATGCATCTCATCTGTGCAAGCAACTTTACAAAAATGCTAGAATACAGCCAGAGATAAGTAGGCTAAATGAACACCATTAGACCAGTTAGAGCATATGATCCCTAATTACCACTTCCAGAACACCTTAATGTTCTTACAGAGAGATTATATGAAGTTCAAAACAACTCGTTAATAAGTAAGATTTTCAAAAGCATTTGAATAGTGAATGAGTTCCAGAGACCACTAAGTTACATAGGTAGCTTTGAAAACTTCCCCTCAAAATAATAAATGTATGTCCCACCACTTGCTGTAAAAAGCCTTTCTTCTGCAGTGGCACAGTATTACTTGCACGCATTTTGTAGCCATGCTTTTGTTCCTTGACTAACTGAAAGCGTAGCCTCAGTGTATCACTGTGAATGTTGTGCAAGAGCACATTTGGAATTTGCATTTTTTAGATTACCAGACAATAAAAAAAACCCTGAGATTGCACAGATACGCACCACCCTTCATTAGAGGCAGTGATATTCTCTCCCACCCAGTCCTGCCCAACCAAGACAATATTGCACTTACGCCTCCAGACAATGAGCCTACCACACCTTTTGCCTCTAATTAAAATTATTAAGCTGAGATGGAAAGAAATGCATTTCAGTCTGTGCTTGTTAGCCAAATGTCTTGATAAAACTGAACATGTTCTGCTGCTGCCCACCATCTGTCCTTATAAATACTTTTTGAAAACACTGAACAGGAAAACAGATTTGTCATTACTGACTTCCACGATTTTATGCCATGCCCTCAGGTTTTTCTTTATGCAGACCAATAGAATCCACAGAATTGGATACATTTTTCTCCTATTAAAACAGTTGTGCACTCGACATATTTCAGTAGAAAAGATTTAAACCTAATGCATGTAGAAAGCTATGCACAGCAATGAGGATGTATGTTGAGAACAGTATTTTGGGGCAATCTTGCTTTTCCTGTCTCAATTAATTCCTCACATATTCTCAGTTCTTTCAATGGAAGTTCTCTCATGGAAGTACTGTGACTCCCTGTCTTTGACAAAGAGGTTACTTTTCATGGCTCTGCAGCCTTTGAGGCATCAATGCAATGCACATCTCAGCTTTCCCTTGTTGCTGAGAATTCAGACACCTGCAAAAAAATACTCCTTTTCCATTGCTGAGGTAAAGAAAACCTCCTGGACAACCATAGCATCTAGTCCTGCAATGATTCTCGGTATTTTGCCCCAGATACAATGAAGAAATCCCAGCTGATGCAACACAGCAGTCCAGCCACTGATCAAAATGGGCTGCCAAGAAGGTGGATGCAGTTTCTTAGGCAGACTCCTCACTGAATTTTAAGTGCAGTCACCATCCCCAGTGAGCTGCTTCAACTATTGTGCCATAGGTGCCTTTCTTAAAAGCTTCACTGCAGGTACAATGTCGTAGTCAACTGGTATTTGTAAAACAAAGGAAAATGAACTTTGCCTGAGGCTGGTGCTAATCTCTAGGGAAAAACAGGAATATCTTCTACTGCTGCAGGACCAACTGTGAGCTCTCTTCCTATAGATTATAGCAATTAGTTCTTATTTTTTTCAAACTACTCTTCTTTCTTATCACAGGAGCTCTTCCCAACAAACAGGTGGGAATTACTGTTTATTCACAATGGATGAATAAACCAGATAGTCCCAGACACAAACATTATTCCATCACAAAATGAGAACCGGCTCACATAGGTGCAGCTATTAAATTTCTCGGGGCTTGAGTTCAGGCAATACAGAGACCACTGTTTTTTGGCAAATTTTGGTGAGATTAAGGCTGAGTGTGAAGATTTCTGGAATACCAGGACTGTTTAAGAAAAAGCTGCACAGTTGATGTTAAATCAGTTGAGGAGTGTTGGCTAATCCCATTGCATTCCAGTCATGTGAGGCCAGGGCTGCTTGGGAAGGAGCAGCAGTACCTCCTTCTCCTCAAACCAGTGCAAAGCTCTGCTTGCTGCCAGGAGGGACCAGAACAAGGACAGGACAGAAGTGTCTCCAATACTAAGTGCAAGAAGAGTGTGATTTTTTTGAAGCAGAGCAATACAAGGAGGTCACAAGGAATGGTAGCAGCAAGATTTAAAATTTTCAGACAAATATCTAAAAAAGTTTCTAGACAAAGCATGAACAGGAAAAGTAGGGTTTTTTTCAGTCTTCTACAAGTTAAACTCCATTTTCAAATTCTCTCTAGAAATTCCTTAGGAGTAGGCTTTCCTCTGCAATTTCTAGTCCCATCCATTTCAGGTTAGACTGGAAATATTGAGAAAGAGGCTCCTGACTCACTAACAGCCCAGTCTTTCTCAGGCTACTGTCTCCCTTATATTCAAATCCACAAAATTCTCAGGAAGTACAGACACATGAATCTGAGGATGTTATCTTGTAAGGCAAAACATTAGAATGGCTTCAAAAGTCAGAAACAAAACTTTGCATCATTGCCAAGGCTGTGTCTATGACAACCAAGGTGAGAACAATGAAGAAAGGTGAGGATGAAAATAGGCATTTTGTTGTAACTGGAATTTGTTTCTTTCCTCTCCTTATATTGAAGTTTTGGAAGTTTTTTGTCCCTCCTCTCTTTGTTTTCAGTTACATTTTAAATTACTCAGTTAAGTGAATATTTTGACCTATCCACAGCTTTCTGGAGGCAACGGGAAGGAATTATACTGACTTAATCTATGGGTTAATATTACATTTTTGGAAATGTAAGTGCATGTGATATTCCAAATACTACTTCATACAGTGCATAACTTCACACTATGCCTCCTTATTGCAGCATATGGCTGTCTTAGATGATGTTGAAAGTTTACAGTTTACCCCCCAAAATCTCAGTAAGTAGACAGAAAACTTTATTTCAAAATTCAGGGGTGGGGAGGGGAAACAAAAACAAAACCCAAAAACCTCATCCTTACCTTCTCAAATGACTGAAGTTCTGAGGTACAGAATGAGAGAAAACTCTGCACTTGCTTGTGAGAGGGATGAAAATCATAACATGCCTGCAATTACTTTCATACTGGAAAAAGAAGAAACTAAAAGAAAAAAAAAAGAATATTGAGCAAATATTTCTAACTAGAGTTGTGATTCCAGCTGTTACATGAGCAGTAAGGCATCTGTTTCCTGAACTCCTGCATAACTTCTTTAAACTTTTCCTCCTTATTGCCTCTGAACACTCAGCATTTTACTTTTTTTTCAAATGAGCATCATTAAACACATCTGACTCAGTAATGATGGCTTAGTTTGGGACAACATTGGTGGTTTCCACTTCCAGCTTTTTGCCTTTGCTTTTTCTTGGTAGTTAGTTAATCCTCTTGCTTCAGGGGTAAGTCAGCAGCACACAAAGCTCCTTCACAACTGAAGTTTGGAGGAAACCAGGATCCATTTCAATTTCCCCTAGTACACCTACCTCTAATTTATGGCAGCTCAGCAACTGCTCCTGAGCAGCCTCGGCCCTCTGCAGTGAATGCAAAAGCCTCTGAGAGAAGAGTAGGGCAGATTTCCTGGCTGAATTCAAAGGAGCAGGTGAGGTACATGAACAAATGCCATGTGTTGCATTAAGGAAATTTGAGGAGTAACACACACAGTGAAAACAAAACAGAGCTTGGCAGCAATCTATATATTTGGAGGGTGGGGGAGGGAGAAGAGAAGGTGCTACAGGGCCGTTAAGAGTTGTTGGATCATCATTCAGATCTGGAAAAAAATGCTTAAGGAGTCCCCAGGGAGAAACAAAACTAACTCTTTATAATATATTTCTAGTTTCCCACTGTTTTTAAGAAAGCCCAGATAAAACAAAAGACATTACTGCTTTAACAGGTACCCCAGCCCTTTGGCTCAAGCAATACTGGTTTTTAAATGGCAGGGGTCAGTATACAAAGAAAGCATCTGGGGATGTTTCACAACTTTCAACATATATTACTTGAAATTTATTGTCTCAAAGATCATGTCCACAAAAGTTCTCCTTGTCCTGTAGCAAGATATAAAACAAAGCCATAGTCCTCTGGCTTTGTGACTTAAAAAATAATTAAGTTAAATAATTAAGATTGCTTAGCTGGTCTTCTGGACTTAAAGAATTAAATCCTGTCTTTACATGTAGGCTGAAAATTATTATACAAATGAAGAAGGGAACATTCCTTGGAGATGCGGCTGATTATTTTCCTTACCTGATGTATCATCAGCAGCCTGGATGTTACCCTTAGAAAGAATGTGGCCTTACAACATTTTACTTTGTATATACAGTTCCTTTTTAAAAGTCTTTGTTTTCATAAATATTTAAACACTATTTGATATTTCAATTGTATTCAGCACTTATTTCCTGAGAAAACAACTGCGTATTGGTACAGGAAGGTGCACAGGTGACAATTTAATTTAGAGAAGAATGGCAGAATAACTTCTGCAAATACCATATTAAGAATTTATTCTCTAAAACAAAGCAGGCACAGCTTTGATCTTACTCCCAAAAGTATTTGTCTGTCCTATATTTCATCCTGGTTTTCCTGAGATCGTTTTCCCAGGAAGTTCTCCAGGTCAGCAAATTAATGTCTGTAGACAGTCTTGTGGAGTTACTAAGAATATTTGGCAGCAGGCTTTAGGCTTCTGGTTCGCCAGCACAAGTTTAGGTAGTCAGAGACAAGGAGGGGTGACAGTAGGTTCTGTCGTCAGATCTTGTGCCGGAGTGCCACTGTCTTTAACAGCATGGCTGGTGTCTCCAGGGAACCACATAGGCCCAAGCAACAGTTCTAAGCACCAAAAAGGCTAATTTAACATTACACATTCAGCATGGTACGTCGGGTAAGAGCATTTGTAATTGCGTGTCATATTAATATGGGGTTGGGTTTCTTAAAGGAATTATAAAATTCTGGCTCAAGAAGAAAAAGGCAGTATTAGAGACTGCATCTTTTAGTGCTGAATCATCTCAGCCAGAGAGTCTGAAAAAAAGATTGCTGTTGAGTGCTTGTATATATTGTAAGTTAGACCCCGTCTTGTAAATGTAGAGCAGCCACTGGGATATCACAAGAAGGGAGACAATGCTGCATGCCATATAATCTGGTTTTTAATCCACTGCTGATAAATTCTGCAGAAAACTGCCACAGCAAACACTAGCAAATTAGCCCATGTAAAAGAGAGGAAGAAAGAAACAGACCAGAAATGAAGCACTACGGCTTAGAAGCACTACATGTTATTGATGGATTTGCTTCCATGAGGGTTGCATTGTCTTGCTTTCACCACAGTTTCTAACTCTCAACCATGTGTATGGGGGTTTTGATCTGGTAATATTTATATTCCCCATAATCTCTGTTCCTTTGTAATTTTCACTTTGTTTTTGATATACCAAATACATCTTGTTCTTCAAAGTATAAGAAACTGGTGATAAAAATCATTTGGGAGTGAGCATTGGCAGACTCACCTGGCAGAGAAACTGGCTTTTAACCTTGCAGTGAAGGGGAGGACAGGATCTGGTTGAGTAGTCTGCAGTAGGTAAAGTTCTGCTGAGCCGTGGGACAGCTGGAAAATCCCACAGCAGCTGAGATGTGAGATATGCCAGCTTCTGTCTGGATCTCCACAGTGTGTGTCTGGCAGGACAAGATCCACAATCATGTTAGGCTCCCATTCTCAAATTCTTCCTCTCACAACCAGCTCCACTATCTTTAAATTAATTATTTGCTGGTACTTCCACCAAGCCCTAGTTCTCCATTTAACAGAGACACATTCCCTGAAATTTTCTTCTGGTTTCCAGCTTATTTTAAGAGATAAAGTTTAGGAGATATGAAGAAAAATACCATACAGTCAACTTTACACTATTCATGTCACAGAGATGTATAATAATGAATTACTTTAAATAGGAAGTTTAATGGAAAAGGACTAAAGTATTTTAATAGAAAAGGATTTTTAGCTCAAACGTAACAGTGTGTAAACGCATAAGCTGAAAGGTTCAAAGGCAGCCAAACCCACTGCAGATCTCTCCAGCCCAGAAACAGGAGGCTGAGGAACTCTTACATTGGCTGGTCCCAGGTGGTGCAGTCAGCCCTTGATAGCTGCTCTTGTATAACACCACTTCTGTGGCAACAAAGAGCAGACATGAGTTTACTGGGGTTTGTTAGCCTGATCAAGACCTTTCTGGATCAGTTGCAGCCCTACACCAGCCAGCTGAGGCACTCCTGAAACCACAGTTCATTTACTAAATGACCAGGTAACCCATTCAGAGACACAGGAGCTGACTGATCACATTTACACCGCATTCAATGAGGAATCTCTGCATGGATCACAGTCAGATGATGTCCAGCACACCTTTCGTATCTTTATAGGAGAAACTCCCTTTCTGCATTTCAGCCTGTGTGTTCCTTCTGTAATCTTTATAGAGGAACTATACACACAGCTGGTGTACAACTGCTACCTACAAAGGATCCATATCTCAGTGTAAACAAAGCACAAAAGAAAATGTTTAGCTGTATAAAGTGACAACATAATAAACACATTCTCTTTTCCTGTGCATTCATTCCTGAGTATCTGCTTATATTTGGAAACATTTATGGTGTTGAGAATGATTTTTAATTGTTACACAGCATCTGCTTCTTTCAATAAAAAAATAGCAGCTGGCCACACTCCATATGATTCTTTACTCAGGTAATATTACAAATTTAAACAGGAATTGGGGAAACTGCAAGAGAACAGAGAGCATAGATGAAAATTTAATGGCATATGATATAATTAGGCCACCACAGTGCCAAATCAAACACAAACTTAGGGGGTTGCTCCCCCAGACCAATAGCAGGATGCTGTGCTAGCTAGCAAACCACGGTGTGTAGGGATGATAAGGCACCTCCGAATGGCAATGCTGAGTGGGGAGTTATGTCAGTGCAAAACCCTGGCAAGGAGACACCTAATTCCTGCTATCAGCTACCTCAGGTAGGGCAGTGCCAGACTTTCCTCAGAAGTGCACAGTGGAAAGACAATGTCAATCACTACAAGTTGCAGCAAAGGAAATTCTGTCTAGATATGAGGACAAAAATGTTCACAGTGAGACTAATCCAACACTGAGATTTCCCGATGAAGTTGTGGCGTCTCAATTCTTGCAGATATTTAAAGCTCAGCTTCACGTGGCCCTGAGAAACTTGCTGTACTTGATAATCATTTGAGGAAGAGGCTGGATTGGGTGACACCTAGAAGTCTCTTCTGACCTCCATTGCCCTGTGTTTCTATGGACTCCTGTCCAGAGTCTGCGATGCTCATGGAGAAATGCAGTTAAGAATATTTTTTTAATTTGGAACCCATCCTCAAGAAGTGTCTCCCCAATAAAAGTCCTGTAACCATTTCCCCAAAAAGGAAAAAGCAAGAATGGCAGTTTCTTTTAAAACTCATGACAGTGGTGATGCCAGTACCCGAGTAGAGTATGAGATCCTGCTGCTTAAAGCACTTGCCCAAGAAATGGCTATTCTAAGTGACCTGAGTGGATCCAAATAAGTACAGGGCAGCCACCGAGAAATAAGGATTCTGAAACAAGGCTCAGGGACATGAAGGAGCCTAGCCCCATGGTGAAAGGTTAATGCCTCCTTCCAAGAAATAATGTCTCCAATCTTCACATCTGGTTCTGGACTGTCTTTTGCATGGCTCAGATGTAGAAACTGCCATGGAGATGGGGATATGCCAGGCTTTATTTCCTTCCCAGCTCTGCTGCAGCCCCCAGGGCTGTAGTCACACTGTCCCTGGTTGCTCCCTTCCTGGCCCTTTGACTCATGTTTAATTTATTCTGCCAAGATCCAGCTTCAACAACAAGTTTCCTCCCCTCCCACAGATGGGCTGCTTATTAGGCTGCTCTCTTGGGAAATGTACACTTTAGCTTCTCCAGACTGAGGAAGACCTAATACTGAGGTTCCCCTGGGCAGGCACCCTTAACCACAGTGTGGCATTAACTAAAAACCCCACATGGTTGTGCCATCCCCATTACCTCCTATATCACAACCACAGCCTGTTTTCAAAGAGCTTGGCCCTTGCTGAGCTCTGCAGGCAGCCAAATGCCATCTGTGGGCGTTAGGTGTGCTCTGGGAACAGGGAATGGGATGGGCCCTGAGGGAGCAGGGCTGAGAGCAGCCAGCTTCCTGTATCCTGCCCTTCCAGCATGGAGACACAGGCTGTGCTGCTTCTGGCCAAGCAGTGCAGCAGAGCTGGAGGTGCCCAGACTGTGTCACGACCTCCCTGTAAACACAGGCAGCCCCAGCCTTTGGGAGCACCTGCACAGAGTCTTCTTGGATTTCTGATTTGGAGACAAGTGGCGGCCCGACGTGCCCTGTGACACAGCCAGTTCACACACCTACAGCTTCTTTGAACTTTGATGCTCACATCCACTGCTCTGCTTGAATCACATTGTGCCCCCGTCTCAAAGGCTCTGTAATCCATTTCTTCTCTCTCCTACTAAACCCTCTTGGCTACTGTTCTTTCCTGCCATGGCGCACTCTGTCTGGGCTCTCTATAAATTTTTTTCAGTGGGCATTTTCTCTCCAAACAGCTCTTCAGCAGACTGACCTGCCTGGGCAGGGCAGGAGACTCTGGTTTCGTGACCAGAGGTGGTCCTGGCACTCCATTTGCTAAAGTAGCCCACAAGACCCACAGACTGCTTCAGAGGGATCCCCAGGGACTTAGTTACAACCCTGTAACTAATAGAAATAATGTCAGGTCTGGACTGAGAATAAAGTCCCAGCCTCTACCAGCTTCTGACCCCGACTTTCTCTAGAGCTCAGCCTTTGCCTTCTGCCATACACACCATATACTATAATTTCTTTCTTGCTATTTTCCACCTGTTCCAATAGAGTATTGCTACAATCCCATTACAAAAGTTGCAAGGACCAAATGTGCCAACTAAGTTCTTTGTGACCACACGTAAGTATTAAAATTATTTTTGATTTTGTTTTTCAGGGATTGAAATAATGTCTTTCAACTTACTCTTCTGTTAGAAATGTGCTGAGACATCTGTCTGCATACTAAACCTCTTGGTTTTCCATTTTGGAAGGCATATGTGGCATTGATCTTCCAGTATCCCCATCCAAGTTTCTTTTGTGGGACTCACAAATCCTTCCATCTTTGACACTTGCATTACAGGAAAGCAGGGAATAAGTCAGAATCTTAGTCTAGGAAATTATCTAATTCCCTTGTCACAGAACATGATGTGTGCCTACTTCCTCAATTACTTTGTCTTTTACTCTTCTTGACAAAGCTGATATTGCTTTGGAAACATTTTGACTTATTAACAAAAAAAACCGCACAAAAGAGACATTTCAGAAAACAAATTAATTTAAATGAAAATTACACCCAGACTCCTACTTTACAACTTTCCTATTTTGGGGTCCCATTTAAAAAAACGTCTCCTTAATCTCCATGTGCTTTTCCCATTTTTTCTCAGTGATAAGCTCTTAATGTACAAAAGGTACCATGAATAGTAGTACTCTTTTACTATTGAAGACCAAGAGATGACAGTCTTCTGTATTCTACCCTATGAGATTCCAACTAAAAGTTACAAAAACAGAGTAAAAACTGAGTTCTCCTCTTTTGAAATAGCACCTTATCCATTAATGACAAGTGACACAATTCAAAGAAACTTCAGGATGCAACAGAAGGGCTGGAACACTCCAGAGAAGAGCAGAAATCAAATCATATAGGTACTGGAGAGGTTGACACAGGGACATCCAGATAGGGTTACCCAGAGACAACACAACACTAATAATACTGGCACGTGGCCAGAAATAACAAGCCTAATCATCCCACTAAAGAGCAAGATATGTTTTTCTCTCCCGTGCTCAATGATCTGGCTGGATTTACCATCTTGGGCTTAATACCAGTGATGGCAGATGTGAATGTACCTGCTCTGCAGTCCTGGTATTGGGAAAGCAGGGGGGACCCAAGGGGGCTCTGCAGATAGCCCACTCAAGTCAAGCATGGTTCCTTAGGACAAAGGCTTTAGGATTAGCAGGGTGAAAAAGAACAGGGTGGGAAAGACTAGGCCAGTGGGAAAATAGGAAGGAGGGACGAACAGGACTGCCTCATTTAATGCCAGTAAGCTCACTTTAGGTGTGCTGCTTAATTTTGTCCTCAGACTCTGCAACACAACTGCAGAGAACCTTCTGCCAGAACAGAACTGGCTCTACAAACAGTGGAACTGTGCCTGTGTGACATTCCTCCTAAACCCATAAGCACTCTTGATCCCCAGCTGGCTTGGCTGTCCAGTAGAATAATGCCCCAAAACACCAGCAGGTCATTGAATGTTAACTAGCTTGGCAATTTATGGTGCACAGATGGTGGTATAACCATCTAGCAGCGAAGTATCAGGGTCAATTACCAATAGGATACTTTTTAAAACCTCCAAAAAGGGGCTTTCATACTAACCTGGGAATCTACATTATGTTTTCTCTGTGTTTATGATGGGCACTATTTTTCACTCACTAAACTTCCTATGTCTGTCATACAAAGGCACATTGTTTAATCTGTGTGTTGGTACTCACACATGGCCTTAGTGATTAGTAGATCAATGGGAGACCTCCATCTAGGCTTCACAAGGGATCTGGCCCTCTCTTTCCCACGTGTCCAAACAGTGTGCTGCGTCTAAGCCTTGGGGCTTAGCCTTGAATAGTACCCCTGAGGCTGCAGATGCACTCACAAACCATCCCGCAGGCATAGTTTGAGAAAACCCTTGTGCAAACTTGGTCTCAGCCTTAACTGTGCTAGGTGGTAAACCATTTTCCTGCCTCAAAACAATTTCACTCCTGTGGTCTGAACAACACAGGGATCTGGAGAAATTACAATGCCCTTCTCAACATACAGTTGTCCTATCCCTCTTCTCATATAAATCCTCAAACTACACACAAAGCAGAAAAGCAGCAAGCCAGGACAGAGAATCCTGTAGAAAAAAAAAACGCCACTAAGATCTACCTCATGCACTATTAAAATATTCAAAAGTTCTTGGAACAAATGTAAAATGGTAGACTGAGATGGAAGTCTTTTTTAGTTTTTTGGGTTTTTTTTACAGTAACATGCTTAGAAAATTCCACTGAAAGAGTGTACATTGTGAATTCTAGTTATATGTTACCACCATGGCTCTGCTGTGCCTACCACCAATTGTCAAAATGCACTAATATTCTCCTATTAATTCTGACACATTTTCCATTGAAACAAATAGAACTTTTCCCATTGCTGTGACTCTGTAAAACACCTTTTGAATAAAAACTATATAACGGTTACAGCTATTTAATAACTACCCATATACAATTTTATGACTATATGTTTATAGTAACACAGTAATAACTAGACATTTATGTAATGTAGTTAACTACAAAGTTAAATAGCAGTTATAGCTCACTTCAGCATGAAAAGGAGTATTAAAATTTTACTGGATTGATTTAACATTTGCTAGTGGATTTGCTAGAATGATTTACATGCACTACCTGCCTCTTCTCTTAGCTGTGCTCGGAAATTAAGTGCAGTCTGAATAATACAGGGATTAACAAATGGGATTGAACCGTTCTGTGAGTCTTGTGGTCTGTCTCGAGCAGGACGCAAGGAGACGAAGGTGCTTTGCTAATCTGTAACTGTTGCAACGCTGAGGTCCACTTCTTCATGCTTTGCAAGCACTGAAGAGATGTCCAGAGCACATGCAGTTCAGCCTCTCCACTGAAGCAGAATCCAGAATCCATATGTGACAGATGTTGGTCTAATCAGTTCTTATGAACACCCAGTGAAGAAGATTAGCAACACAGCCTGCCTCGTGCTTAGCCACTAGATAATCTTTTTTTCATATATAATTTAAATCTTCCTCTCTGCAAATTAGACTCTTTGTTTTATACATCTCCCAGTGGGCATGTTAAACATTTTGATCTATTTAAAACAACCTTTAAGCAGTACCAAAGTTTTTCCTCTTCACAACATCTTATGCTGATTTACACTAGCAGAGCAGCTGGCCTATAGTTTTAAGAGACCTGTTCTGCCAGCATCAGGCACTTCAGGGGACTGATAACAGCAAATCAAGATCTATGTTTTTTTGTTCAAGTGTTTTTTGATTTTAATGTGCTTATTTTTGCAGTGACAGTAAGTCTTTGTGAGCTTAAAGCTCCAATGGTAACCTGTACAAACCAACTAAGGATGGAATTTGTCCTCCAAGGATAGGTAGCAAGATGAGTTTTGCAGTCTCAGAAAACATACCAGGTCATTTTTGTGTGATGTTTTCAGTTTTGGTCCCTTTAACAAAGTTAAATTCACCTTAAAAACAAGGGAGGAAGAATGAGAATTAGAACTTTGTTTTCTCCTAAACAGATTTCAGTAGAAGGTGATTGTTATTTTTAATATCATACGGTAGGATTTTTAATTCCAGCCAAGATATCAAGTGAGATATTTTGCCTTCAAGAATGGTCTCCTCTGTTTCTTACAGAGGTCTGATGCATTTATTTTATGTCAATAGTCAATCTGTAGGAAATTCCTGCAACCATTCTTGGTTTGGCTCAGAAAGGGGCTGCTATAGTCTATGAGACAGTGGAAAAAAACCCAAACTGGCTAATGCTAGCTTGGAAATCAATGCTCCTGTGAATTCTGTTCACAGAGAAAACAAGACATCAGCTAGTTATATTGTCTTCTCAATGGCTTAGAGGTTTATCTTGAACTAATTACCTGAAATGATTCAAGACTGGGTGGCCTAGATAATTGAGTGAAAGCTGTGTGACCCAGATTAGCATCCACCACACCTCCTGACTCTTGGCATAATTTGGCCCATATGGGAAACAATTATAATGTTTCTGGATCTCACAGGAAAGGAGAAGATGAGGAAAAACTATAGGGGAAGTGGAAAGAAATTTTTTTTAAATCTGAAAATAGCATCAGAATAAGATCCTTTTTGTAAACAAAGAATTTCAAAGGACAAAACAAAATGTGCTGCTCCCTTCTGGCCTAGCATGGCTTGTCCTGAAAAGAATAAGCCTCCAGGCACTGGTACATGGAGCTGTTATGGAGGCAAGGATAAGGGGTAATTTGTAAGAAAACAGTTGTATAAATTTTACAGTGACTTTGCCACTAGTTTGCTGTGTGGGTGACAATAGCATGAAGCTGACTAAAAAGAAGCTGACAAGGGAAGAGTGCAAAGAAGTGAAGTCTAAGAAGCTGGTCCCTGAGTTGGCGCTAACCTAGGAGGGTTAAATGGAGCAGACTCTTCTTGGATGGTCTGGGCAGATCATTTGCACTAGGAATCGAAGAGTGGGTGGAATAATTCAGTAAAATAGGTTTAATTCCTAAGTATTGTAAGGAAAAAGGCAGGAATATTTTGCTTAGGGATAAAGCAAAATAATGTGTAGAAGACAAATTTGAAAGTAGACAACCAGTACTTGATTTTTCTTTGAATCAGATGTGCCAGCCAGAGACTGGAAATTGTCTCTAAAATCAGGGTAAACTTCTATGAACATTCATTGCTTCTTGTGGACACATTCTTCCTCAGACTATGGTTAGAGTTACAGTCAGAGCTGAAGACTTTGATCAAGTGCTAAGAAAGCTTTGAGGGAATTCATGGCCTGAGAGTCATGGAAGAATCAAACAGTAAAGCAAAGGTAAGGCTTGTACTGGAGGAAACTTAAACAAGGGGAAACTAAATGTGCTTGATGAACATCAGGTTAATAATCAGGGATTTTGTTGAAACTCTCAAGCTAGAGTTGAAGGCCACACCAGGATGGAGGGGGTGCAGAGGGAAACCTAATTAGTGAGATGGGGTCTCTGGATGAAAATAAAAGCCACTGAGAGGAAGAGGAGGAGGGGAACCAGAAGGTAAGGCAGGGAATTGCTAAAGCTGGGTGGTATCAGCTGTGATGTACAACACAGCAACATACATCACAGCACAGTAGGAAGAAAAGTCAGAAGGAAGACAGGAAACAAAATGACAAAAGGGAGGAGAAGGGTGCAGCTATAGGGGAAGGAACCATCCATTTTTTTCTTCTACACAGTCCAGCTTCTTTCCTGTGTAGAAGAATTTATCATTGAAATTTATTCTCAGTGTTTCATGTTACTGTGGCTAAATTTGTGATATGTTTTCACAAACAACAACTTTGGTAAATGCTCCCTTAACACTGTTCTGTGCTGTAATTGCTGAGGTCCTTCTTAACATGAAATAGAGTGGTAAAAGCCAGATAACTGCTGTGCAAGCAGGGTGGAGTCAACAAGCAGTGTTGTTATTGCATGGCAACTCACAATGTGAAGCTGTTGAAAATTACTCCTGTTTTAGTAGTGTAACTATGCTACTTTTCCTGATACTAAATGCCTCTGGCATGCCAAATTTACTGGGGGTGATAAACAAAAGTTTGTGGCCAGTTGTTGTTCTGGCACAGAAAAGAAAAATGCAAGTTTATAAATTTTCTCATTATAATTGTGTAAATTACCTTCCTGATCCCATCAGATGCCCCCCCTCCTAGTCCAGGCTCCATTTCCAAGTGTCCCGTCACAGACCCCCACGACTCCCAGGCTCCACTTCCCTGCAGTCAGATGTAATTATCTCACAGTCCTGACTAAACTTCAGTTCTTCTGCCTCCACGAGCATAGTGGTGTCCATCAGCAAACAGCCTTGCTAAAGCAGAGCCTGATCTTCTCAGAATAAAGGCAAGACAGTGGAAGAGGCCCCACAACAAGAGTTATCTATATAAGTTTGTCTGCCTCCCGCTAAAGTTGACTGTGATGGCTGCTTCTCTGACTCCAGAACCTCTCCCCACATTGTTCTGTGCCCAGTGGCAGCTCCTGACTACTGACTGCATCCTCTTGGGAACAATTTCTTAACTGTCTGCTGATCCCTGGATTTGCAAGTATCTCAACCAGCAAAGAAAAACCTGGAGCTTTTCACTGACAAGAATATAGGATGCCCAAAAGGAGCAGCTTGTCAGTGCATGACAAGATACTGTTGTCTTCAAAGCCACTGTACAGACTGACAAGTTTTGGTCTTCCCGTTTCTCACTTAATTAGACATTGCTGTCTAGTCAGGAAGCATTCTTCCCTCTAGAAGTCAAACAGATTAGCTTTGTTTTCAAGGGTACATTTAAACTGCAGAGAACATGATGCAGAGATCCCCAAGTTAGCACTGAGCTGATTTGGCAAGTCCACATAGCACAGCAAAGTACTGTGCAGATACGCCAAGTGGGACTGCAAGGCAGAATAATTGTGTTCAGCTGGCACAACACTCAGGGCTACAGTTGTGTATGGTTCAGTGCTGGCCTGCATGGAGCCTTTGCACTCTGCTTCCCCGCTCTTCAAGCTCTGGGAATAAATTGTAGTGCACCAGCATAGGCACCATAGTGCACACCCTAAATTGCTGAACGGAGTCCTGGATTATTACACGGCAACTCCACCCCAACCTCTCTCTCATGATCACTGAGAAATCGTCATGCAGTATGATCTATTTGACCTCCATTTGGTCCTACTCCTCATGTGAGTATCTTTAAAAATCTCTTAACCTCTACTTTGGTGCATTGACTTTTCTAAGCCTAACCTAGACAAAGTCTTATAACACTAGCCCTCCAATGTCTGCATTTACCTTGACCCCTTCCTTCCTTCTAATATATCCCAAAACCTCTTTAAGACACAGTTACCAGAAAATAAATATTTTATTCAGATAAAATTAAAATCTAGTACTAGACTTGAATGAGTAACAGCTTTGGCATCAACCTAGATTAGTAACCCTAAATTCAAGAAGCCATTCCTTCTAGCAGGTCCTAGCAGAGCAAGGAACAGGAAACATGAGAAAATTTGCCATCTTGCAAAGTTTTTGTAGCACAGACTGTGTTCTTGAAAAGCAGCCAGCAATCCATCCTATGCACTTGAAAATATTCTGCAGCTACTCTCTTAATAACTCAAGGATGATGGATGAGTGTAAGGTTGGGCAGCTTTGTTTGATAGCCTAGGGGAGAGAGAGAGAGGGAGGGAGAGAAACAAGTATCAGCAAAAACATTGTGCAACAGACAAATAAAAAGAATTACACAATACACTATATTTGAAATAAGCCTTCTGGAATGTTCAGCAATTGTTTCTTAGAATATTTAAAATTTATACAATTAAAAATTTCAGCAATTGTTGCTTGGAATAAATTATCAGCTAATGCTACAAATAATTTCATTTTAAGAGAGACAAATGGGTGCAAAGCATTGCCACCAATAGTGTTTAAAAAGTGTCAACAACACAGAGCACTATTTACAACATGTTAAGTTTTCTAAAAAGAGATAGTTCCTTCATTTCAGCCTTTATGTCCTCTGGAGCTTTAGCAGGAATTCAGGAAAATGGGCTCTAACATAAGATGGAGAGGAGTCTTGAGATCTTCCCATACCTCAGAGGCAGTTTTGAGTAATTTTTATTAATTGTTTAATTCTGTGATTTTTCAAACTCCTAAGAGACACAGAGCAAAAAGGTTTGTGCTCCAAATTTTCACAACAGGTAAGTGAGAAATACAACCACTACTGTCAATAGGCTTAAATTTGATAGAAATGGAAACTGCCCCTCTGCTTGGTAAATGCTGACATTGTTAAGATTGTGAAAGTTCATTTAAATCTGTTATGAATCTTTCTAGTAAGTATTTATAAATTATTTTCTGCTCCAAGAAAAAGACTTAACTTTCTTTCTTTGCCTTCAACCCTTGCAACTTCTGATCTTTCCTTCTTTCTACTTTCTCTCCTCAAACTGAAGCATCTTTCTTGTTTTATGATCACCAGAGCACAACATGCAAATAATACAAACAATTCTAGTTGTTACTCAAATGAAGTTATGGAAGCACGCATCTTAGAATTGAGAAATTTTGGAAGTATGGGAATCGTAATTATTTCAGATCTAGTACAGTTCTGCTTTGTGCAAACCAGCAGAAGTTTGCACAAAGAATATGGTCATGCATGGTAAAGCACCGACCACTGGTTTTGTCATGCAAACCTCCAGTAGGAAGGTAAACACCTACAAGTGCTTTTGATGTTTGGGATGGGCTCAGTTTCACATAATTAATACACTTTTTTCAAAAGCAGCAAACATAGTATTCATGTCTTGATGAAGAAGCAACACAATAGCACGTGCAAAGGGTACTAAAACACACACTTAATAAAATCAACATCAAAATGACCTCAGCTGTGACATCAGCAGTCTTTGTGTATACAAGAACAGATGTCTGAAGTTGACTTGCAATGGAAGAGAAAGTTCTGATCAATGGAGGAAAACATTTTCTGAATGGCTTGCAGCCACTGTGCAGCTAAAGGTAATGGCAGAAGCACACTACTGGCTAAATCAGTCTTTAATTTGGTAGCAGCTCTGAACTCCTGACTGACATTATTCACACAGAGCAGTTTCTGCAGGGATAGCTTGACATACTCTCTCCCTACAAGAAAACTCCACCTGTCACAGGTGACTATGAATGAACCTGAATTGTCCCCTACTCTCTATCTAGATCATCTATGGCCTTTCAAGCATCACTGAGGCTCTTTACCTTTGAGGCCCTTCATGGCCACTACAAAATATCATAGTTGCAGAGTGAAGACTGCAATCAGCTTTAGTGCTCTCAGAAGACACACTCCTCTGACATACAGAAATCATTGTGGTAAGAAAAAGCTATTTAGGGCAGAAATAAAACAGTGTTTTAGAGCTCTGAATCTGAAGAATGAACTTCCAATAAGCTGAAGACCACCACAAACCACAGAACTTCCTGTTCCAACCGTATTTGAGCTTGTCTTTCTAGAATAACAAAAAGTGCTGGTATCCCACTAAGAGAGACTGCTGCAGAAGACTGACCACTGCTGCAAAGCACACTGCTGAGGCTCAGTGGAAGATCAGGCAGTATATGTGAAAACAGCAAATAGCCTAAAGGGGCCAATAAGAATATGCAAATATCCTTTAAATCTACAAACTTTCAAAGAGAAAAGTACGGCGCTGTCCCTCCTAGACAATTCCAGCTAGTGTGCTACTTCTGCTGTTCACCATCTTCAGCTACCCATGAGGGAAATCAATGCTGTCTGAGGAAGAAGGACTGTAAAAGTTATCACCACATTTGCCCTACTTGAAGCACAGTTTTTGTAACACTGTCAGATAATTTATATTATCGTGCATTGGTCACACTTAAATGACAACTATTTTTAGTCTTATGTTTTCCATTTATGCAGCTCAGTAACATGCAGAGCATATGAAGGAGTAGAGGGCAATACTCACATCTACTTTTTGGGGTATGGAAGCTGAAAGGATTAGGAAAAATGTTGTCAAACAACTTAAGCAAGTGCCTTAATACATATCATATGCCTTCTGCTAAATACCCAATTAAAGGCTCTGTGAATTTGAATCTAGAAGGCAGGGATACCTCAGTCCAATGGCATATTTAATTAAATTTTCATTACCATAATATTGAATATTATAGCACCAAGTAATCCAGTAATTACAGTTTACAAATCTGGAGTTCATTGGCAGCAAAACAACCCTGAGATTTCTCAAAAGCAAAATAACTTACATTTACATCTTTATTTGTAAATAATTTCTGAAAGACATCATGTGAATTGTATTTAGTAAGATCCTTAAAGAGCTTTTACTACCTCAGCATTAAATACAGAGGATCCTACTTGAGCAGTAATAATGTCATCTCTTTCTGAGGAGCCCTGTTTGACTTCACAAAACATGTATTGACAAATGCATGGCAGGCACAGATGACTTGGGAGATAACACAGTACAAGCAGTCATAAGGTCTGAAACTCAGAGAACTAACAGAAATTCCCATACAAATTTTATTCTTATGCTATATTTTTTGTGACTTTCTTCTTTCAATATATGAATATTTCTAGAAATGCCAAAATCATTACAATAACCTTACTTTAGCAAATTTTCCTGGGGGGTTTTTTGCCTTTTTTTTTTTTTGTTTGTTTTTTGGGGCTTTTTTAGCTTTTATATCATTATCTTTCCACTCAGTTTTCTTTTACAACTGTAGCTAGTCTAAGACAGTTGTGTATATGACTACGTAGTGACTTCTCTTGAGCTTCTTGGAGACTTCTAACATAATCAAAAATAAATAACAATTAATATCTACCTGTCAGATATGGCTTCTTCAGTGAAGAACTACAATCAAAATTATAACTTTTGAGGGAGTTTGCCAAAACTACAATAAAAGCTAGAAATACACTCATCTGTAACCAGGTCAACTTACCTCACAGCACTTGCTGTAAAAGCATGAACAACATAATGTTCCCTGGATAATTCTGTGATGGCCAAGTTTTTATATGCAAACATTGCAAAGAGCCTTGTAAACAATTAGGACTCATTCATAGTAATACTGACTATACTCCACGGGGCAGGTCTGGCAAACCCTTCCATCTCGGTCCTGAAGGGACATCTGGCTGTGACCTGAGGGTGCATTAGGGCAAGCCCTGGGATCACCATCTTCTTCACTGCCTGGCTTACTGGAGGAAACTCACAGAACAGCCAGAAAGGAGATGCAGCAGGTCACTGTGGAGCACAGACAGTTGGTAGTGAGCTACAAATGGCTGCAGCGTAGTTAATCCCACAGGAGCAGCATGAACCATTCAGCGGATCCCAGGACAATGATGTGGGTTTAGTGAGGAAAGTGCTGATGACAGAGATATAACAGAGCCATCCATCATAGTCCAGATAAAGAACTACATGAGGTTTTTCTTTAGGGTTTGGGTTTTTTTTTTCAATATAGCAGGATGCATTCAGAAAGGATGGATTGTTTGGAAATAGTTTAATTTCTCTAGAGGGATGGAGATCCCAGAAGTTTTTATTTCTTCAGCTGATGTTGATAGACAATCTTGGATGCTCAGTACCTTACAAAATCAGGTCACAGACATTAGATAGATCAGGGCCTAATTTTCAGTTATCTTTTTAAAAAGAATCTGGGTTACAGTCTTGAGAAGTAGAATACTTGTAAATAGTTTGTATCATCCTTCTGCTCTGTGGAATAAAATGGCATGTGGCATTTTCTGTAGGTGCACACATTCACTTCACAGCCAATCTGAAACATGTTCAAATCATGTAATATTCAGCAATGTTGCTGCCCTCTTTGAAAGAGTGCAGGCAGTTATGGCCAAGTCCATGGGCATATTTAGGTGCCTGAAGACCAATGCAATCAGTAGGAGCTGGGTGTTTCATTATCTTCACATATCCAGAACAGAACAGTGGAAAACAGTCTGTTGATACAACTTTCTACAGCTATCAAGGGCAATGCCAAAACCAGTGACTGCTGTGAGCAGTAAGGCTGGGACGCTGCTCAGTAGTGCTGCAAGTCACAGCTAGGATGAAAGGGCACCCCTCACCTGCTGGGATCCCCTCCTGGAAGCCAACATGGCCACAGCTCTCAGTCTCCACAGGACATTGACAAAGGCAAACCTGCAGCAGACGAACCCAGAGGAGCCCCGCCACACCCAAATACACCAGGGCAGTTGCACACACAGCCCAGGTGTATCAAAGAGCCCATTCTTCTCCGCTACCACGTGGGATCAGGCCCTGCTTCTGCTTGGAGCTGCCCAGGTTCTTGTATGGGCCTGTACTTCACCAATGTTCAGATACAAACCTGTGCATGAATTATTCAAAGGGATCTGGAAAATTAGTTTTGAAAACTGTAAAATACTGATCTGACAACAGGCTGGTCATATCCCCCATGGTTTCATTACCCCAAATGAACCTGATGAACCAGGAAATGTTTTGCTTTAGTTTCTCATTGAACCAATGAAAAAGAAATGTATTCTTCCTGATGCTTCACCTGTGAGTGATCAGGTCTGCAGACAGCACTTCTGCCATCTCCCTGAGCTACAGAAGGGCAGACACCAGCCAAGGAGGGCAACCCTTGGGCGCTGCCCCTGATCTGGTCAACAGAGCAGCCCCTGGCATCAGTATTTGGATCAGCCTGCGTGCATTTCTCATGTGAGTCCCAGTTCTGCCACTGTCGAGTTAACAAGACTTTGTGATGGGGCATGTTCAGGCTTCCAACACATTAGGAATAATGCTAATGATATTATATGTTTTGTCTGCATTACAGTCTGGTGCTTAGAAAATAAACATCTTGGCTTTGTCTCAATGTTTATTTTCAATAAATACCTCAGCTTTGTCTCAGCAATTATCTCTCCACAGCAGACCATTATCCAGTAGCAACATATAATTCATTTAACAGTACTGTTTAAAATATATCCTCTTTGTGCTGCAGAGAAAGGAGCTGTATGTGGGAAATGTCAGGGGCCTCATGTATTCTTGGAATTAAAACAGAAATTAAGTCATTTGAGCTATTTTTTATCTTCTCAGCTTTTGTTTTTCCATTTCTTGTTTTGCACAATACAAGCTCTCTCTGGCTCGTGAGGAGATTGCAATTGGAGAAATCTGGAAGGCTTCCAGGGAAAGCATATTTTAGGGCAGTCTTATGCCAGGGGCTATTGCAGGTGATAATACTGATAATGGTTCAACATATCACCTGAATCGGCTTCAAACTGATGACAGGGCTTCAGGAACAGGTGGGTGTTGGGCATCTCTGTATCTTTTAAGGAAAAGGTGTGAGAAGTTCCTGGTGATAATTGTTAAATATTAACATCGTGTTGACATTTCAATCTGATTGCATGCAAGTCAGCAAGACACCTAGAAGTTAGCAGGGTATTTAAAGGAAAAATAAATTCTCAGTAATTTTGGGGGTGTAGGGGAAGGAAACCCTGCCACAACTACAGTGCTCAGTGTAAGCAGCCCAGGCAGCAGCATCTCTGAGAAAGCAGCTCTCTATTTATGCATCTGTCTTTTTGTTGTCTGCATTCTGTACTGAGCCAAATATGCTGTTAGCACTTAGCAAATATGCAGCAGGGTGGAGGCTCTATTCTCCTGCGCATCCCTACAAGCCCAGAGAAACTCTGTTAAGGTTGCAGGAGTAAATGAGATCACAACCTGACTTGTGTTCATAATCAGTTAGAGTGGCCCTACTATTTCAGGTCTTTGTTAAAGGTTGAAGCGATGAAAAGCGGCTGAAGATGAATGGATGGTGAAAAAACTGAACAAGAAGAGCCCTAGTGTGGATGGAAACAATATTTAATATCTGCAGCCAAAACTGCCATGGCTAGATCCTATAAAGGATACAAGTGTCTGGGGTGGGGGGAGGAGGAGGAATGCTCAAACTGTTTGAGGCGCTTGCAACCAAGCCTGGCATTTCCCAAACTCATCTGGTACCTCACTATTGAACTTCAGCATTCCAGGGCTTCTGTGTACCACCATCCCACACACGCTGACCTCTCAGTACCTATTCCATGCTGGCAACTCCAGACTAGGAATCCTAGCATAAAGGTCTCTTGAAGGGCTGTCTAGTCAATGCACTCTGAATACACCACAGCATTATGTTCCATGCAGAACACCACACACGGGGTCCTGGGCCTTGCAGGGGAGTCCAGTATGTTCTACAGTAACCAGCAGTTAGCTTTTATCAGCTTTGGGACTTCATTCTGGTGGGCACAAGCCAAAGGAGCAGACAGTATCCCCTGAAGCAAAAAGCTGTCTCCACTCTCATCCATCATCAGGCACCGCTGCAGCAGCCAGAGCTGGGGAGATGGGGATGCAGGTTGCTCACTAGTCTGCATTACAGCAGCATGAGGAGGTTTCACGTTGTAATTTAGAAAGGCTCCCTACAGGGACAGTTCCAGTGGTACTCCTCATCTCTTCCAGGAAAAATCAGATGGCAGT
Source organism: Regulus satrapa (assembly GCA_013396955.1). Lineage (NCBI taxonomy): Eukaryota > Metazoa > Chordata > Aves > Passeriformes > Regulidae > Regulus > Regulus satrapa. The sequence goes on along the minus strand of VWZN01004517.1, from coordinate 202,239 downwards.
GCCACCTGGGCTGACATTAGCCTACAAGCCACTGTAGTGAAGGGAGTCAGGCCGAGCAAATTTGGCACTTGCTCGTGCATCAGGAGAGATGAGCTAGAGGTTCTCCTCCAGAGCACTGTTATCTCTGCTAGGCAGACAAAATTAAAGTCTAAGATGTGTGATTCAGCCTTGTGCTGCAGGAGCACCGGGGGGACAGAGGTCTTTGTTTCTATTCCTCTTAAGTATTTTTTCTGAAGTCTCTGGATAGCTCAGTGAGCATGGACACAACCAAATTCACAGGAAACGATAAGCAGTCAATAAAATGAAATCAGGTCCCTGAGTAGCAGCAATGTGACATGCTTGGAAAACTGCACATAGGCAACAAATTTTTGACGTGAACTTCAGGGCAGCCAAAAGTAAAGTCATTCATTAGAGGACAAATCCTTCAGGTCATCCTCACAGGTTAATGGAGCCCTTAGAAGCAGTGAGTCTGCAGAAAGGCCAGGGCAGATAACCGAAGAGGAGGAAATGTTTGCTTCAATAAAAGAAATCCTTGTGTGTACAAACCTGGGAACTCTGGATGCTAAGGATCAAGTCTGTAACTGGTCTCAGTTTAAAAGTGTCAAGAAGTTTCAGACAAGAAACAACTGAATGACTGCGGACTGGAAAATATGTCTTGCAGCAAGAGTTTCCAAAAGTTGAAGTCTTTCAGTAGAGCAAAGGGAAAGGCTCATGTAGATATAATTTGGAGTACCTGTATTTGAAGCAAAATTTTGGAGTGGGCTCTCACACACATCGATCTAGACAATCTGCCCTAGAACTAAGGCATGTGGTTTCAGCAGAGAGGAGAAATTAACTGCTGGAACAATTTACATGGAGCAGAGGGTAGATTCTTTATCACTGTGCATAATTTAATTAAACTTGGCTGGTTTATGCAAAAAAAAAAAAAAAAAATCAATAGTTCAAACAGGAACAAATGCTGGGAAGCCCTTTGATCCATGTTATGCAGAAGGACTTACGAGATTAATTTGGGATATAAATGAAAAGTGGGTGATAAAGCGCTCTGCTGCCCCTTCACTCTCCATCCCCCAGCACCAGGTCTGTGAGCAGTGGCAGCCAAGTGAAGCATCTCCAGCAATGCCTTCCTCCACCATGAGACAGGGAATCCAGGACCAGCAGGAGTGATAGAGATAGGCAAGAAGATTTCAGTGCAGGAACAGAGCTTGGAAATTCAGGAATTAATACCATGTTTTTCTTGCGTTGCATAACTAGTTGTTGAGCAAGAGAAAAGTGCAGATGTGGACTGGTAGGATCTAGACTAAATTAATGAGAAATTAAGAGTTTGAGGGCCAGCTGTAAACTTCCTACTCTCAGGAGGCCAGAGAGAGCTCTTACAGAAGAGGGTATCACTTTCTGTCCATCCAGAAGAACTGGCAACACACACTGTCTGCCTTTCTCTCACACACACAAGAAAAAAAAATGGACTTTTAAAAAGTACCTCATGATATTAAAATAATTTCCATTATTAGGACAGTGCACAGTTTTCTTCAATTCTAGGGTTTACAGTCCTGTGTGAGATCCAAACTCTACAAGGCAGGCAGTGATCCCCTCTGATCAATCTAGAGAGTGCTGTCTCACACCTTTGTGAATGCATCCACCGAGGATGTTGCAGTGACCTCTCCTGGTAAGCTGTGTGTGTGTGTGTGTGTGTGTGTNATAAAGTCTAGGTTTCCTTTATTTCCTTCCACTACAGTTAAGGTGTGTGTGTGTGTGTGTATGTGTGTTTCTTCTCAAGCTACTCTTTGCAGGTCTTGCAGGAGATGAAAACGAAAAATCATCTCAAAACCAGTGCAAATTGCCTAGAAGGTAATCAGGATATTACCTATCCCTTACAAAAAAAAAAACCAAAAACAAAAAAAAAAAAAAAAAAAAAAAAAAAAACCAACCAAACAAAAAAACAACAAAAAAACAAAACAAAAAAACAAACAAAAAACAAAAAACAAAAAAAACCCTCTGCCCATTTTCATAGCATTAACACAGCACTAGCACAATGTTCAGCCAACAAAATTTGTCAAAGAGCCAGTCCAGATTAAACAAAATATTTGATCCCTGAGTACTCAAATCTCCTGTTTCTTTAAAGAAAGGCACTTCATTAGATTAATCTTCAGTGCATTAGTCTCCTTTGACAATGATAATACAAATCCCAGCACAAAATTAAGATATGACCCTCCACAAGGTGTGAAAGTTCATGCCTGCATTTGCTCACTTCTCTGACCTCTCTGTTGTTGATCCTGGGCACAAGATGTATTTAAGCCATTTGAATTTGCACTCCAGGCCTTATCAAACGATCCTTCTCACCATCCCCACCCTGACCTGGAGGAAATACTGTCTACAGGACATTCTGCAAGTCACCAGTAGTGTTGCAACATGCTGCTCCACCTTGATGTTGCTGGACAGGTAGATAAAGAACCAAGCCCATGCTCCCATCTGGATAAAGAGAAGCTTTAAAAAGGACAAGGAAGCACTGGCACATGTTGCCTGCAGCACTGGTGGAGTCTTTAAGAACTGGTTTGACTGGCATCTGTCAGGATACAGTCTTAGTTCATTCTGCCTTCCAACACTATTTTTCTGAATCTAGGATGACATTCTGCTCACGACGAACTCTCAAGAATATCTGCCTGTTCCCCGCAACTTGGGAAACTGAAGAGACACACTGGCAACAGGCATTGAGGAAGGGGATTGCAAGTCACGTTAATCACCTTAGAACATCTGGCCCTTATCTATTACTGCCCACATAGCACAGTCATTGGTATTGACCAGCATTTTAATCTTCAAACTCCAAAAGGAGCAACAGCTTCCAGACCTTTATGACTTGCATTATTTTTAGCCAGTCACACAGTCCTCATGATTGATCAGCCTGGAGTGGCTCCGCTGCAAGCCCTGAGGGAGGGGAGAGGAAGGGGCTCACGGAGACACACATTTCCATGGGTGATAAGCTCGCATGTGTTTTGAACCGTAAAACGGCAGCTCGTTGCGAAATCCTGTCGGAGCGTACCTTTTAAATTGCCAAACAAGCACAGCATCAGCAGCACATAAAGAAATATTTGAAAGGCCTCGGCGGGAAGCCAAGAGAACGTGGCTAATGTTTCACCTAACCTCACCCCCTCGCCGGCTGGCTGTGCCCGGCAGCCCTGTCTGTGTGACGTGAGCCTCCGAGCTCCGGCAGGCAGCTGCTCCTTGACTGCCGGCACTGTCTGCCCCGCTGGCAGCAGGACAAGGCAAACAAAGAGGCTCAACCCTGCAGCAGCGGAGCTGCGGAGCGGCGCGGCCGGCGGGGCAGCGCGGCCTGTGCCGGGGCTCTCCCGCGGAGCCTCCCGCGCCCGGCCGGGCCGCGCCCTCCGGGAGGGGCCCAGCGCCGGCCTCACGCTAAATGCGGCTCTGTCAGGGCCCGCCGGCCGCGCTGGGGGGAAAAAAAAACTTGTCGGGCGCTGCCTTTCCTTTGGAAAAATCCACTTTCACTCCCCAGCCTCCACTCGCCTGTCTTTTACATGCACCTAGTAATTTGCCTTCTCTTTCACACTCCTAAATACATTCCCTCTAGCACAGAACAGTTGGGTTTTTGGGGTTTTTCTTCTTCAATAATCTGTATTAAAAGTAATGCTGTCCCAGCCATCCAGCTCTGGAATTGCTGTTTTCTCTGAGTTGTTCCTGTGTCCTTACTTTGTACAGTTAGTACCCGCCCCAGATCCAAAAACCTGCAGAACGCCTGCTATGTCTGTTACTATCACTGGCTGGCAGCTCGAGTTGAAAATTGAGCTGACAAGCATGATATGCCAGAGAAACATTCTGTATGGAGGAATTTGGACTTACTGGATGTGAACACTGTTAATTATTGATTGATCATATCCTCAGTTCAAGTGAGATTTTTAGAATTGTCATTTTACCTGCCTTTAAGTGTAAACTGTGGATAAGGGGATAGTAGAGGCACAAAGCTTTCCAGGGGATTTAGAGAAAACCGTCTTTGTGTAGCATCAACCCACATGACAAAAGTATTTCAGATCCTAAATAAAAAGAAGCAAGACTTT
>VWZN01004517.1:167152-179530 GCA_013396955.1 Regulus satrapa | reverse complement strand
GGAAGGAAGGAAGGAAGGAAGGAAGGAAGGAAGGAAGGAAGGAAGGTAGGTTAGGGAATGACAACCATCAGCCGTATTAAAGAACATGAAGAGAAAACCAAGACAGAAATAGGACCCAGTTTCTTCAGGTGAAAGCCAAACTGTGTCTCTCATTCAAAGACAACCAGACAACAAGAGCAAACCATCAGCTTGTCCAATGACTGTATGAAATGGAATAAGGAAAAAAACAGAGCTGATTAATAGGAGGGATGTAAAGAACGACCACTGCAATGCAATGGTGGTATCTTCATTGCTTTTAAGAGCATCTTGAATTCCAGGATGTTTCTCCATTGAAGGAACTCTGAATTCAGGTGTAGATTTTTTTGTTTGATTATTTGTTCTCCTACAATTATGCAGCCAATCTAACAGGAGTAGTCAATGCTGTAAAACACTCTGTTGCACTCCAGAATGTTATCACTGTTGGGGAGCAGATTATGTAGGGAAATGTGATCAGAATATTTTCAAAAAAGGAGACAAGTAAGCAGCTCCCTAGACTCATGTCTAAGGTGATATTCCAGGCACTCTCTGTCTCCTGCCTCCTATTAAAAACAAACAAAAACTCCATTTCCATTTATAAAATGTACACAAAGAATGCAAAAGAGAACACACAACACAAACACCCCATCTCCCCTAGGGAAATCACAGATATCAAGAGACTAACAAGGTCCCATGCCCAGATTGTGAGATCAAAAGGAAAAGGGCCCAGATAGGGAACTTTTGGTATCTGGTTGAAAAGTCAGCAAGCCAATGACTTGCTGCTTATTGCCTGATAAATTTCTAAAGACTAGGACAATAAAGTATCCCAAATTCTTCCTCCTAAGAGGCCAGGATGAGGAAAGGTATTCCAAACGGTTCCAGTGGATTGAAGCTATCAGTTGTCCTTCATGAGGTGTTAAGTGGATTTTTTTTTAGGTGTTAGTGGATCTTCATATTTTAATGAGCACCCCTTAAACTCAACAACAGTTTAAAAGGTTGTGCACATTAGATCCAAAAGAATGTAAGATGGATGGATGGATGGATGGATGGATGGATGGATGGATGGATGGATGGATGGATGGATGGATGGATGGATGGATGGATATGAAAAATAGAACAGAATTCAAGCAATCAGCAGTGTGCAAATGTTCTTCCTAGTCAAAAAATTACTTCTAGAAAACATGCCAAAAAATGCCAGCACCCGACCTCAATCACCTTATTTTCCCTGATTTCTGCTCTGCTTTTCACTTTCATCTCAAGAGCCCTCTATCATAAGCATCTTAAGAATCCAAATTTCTCAATTCTCCCAAATGAGAGAATATAGTGCACTAGTCATAACAAGCAGAACACCAAAATGACTGCCCTGACACTGATTTTCTCATGTTAGTAACATAGAATGCAACCAACACATAAAAACTGATTACTTTCATTTCAGAGGAAAGGGCAACTAGATCTAATCTCAAAAGTGAATCAAAAGAATCAACTCTCCGTGTCTATCAGCATTTCACCTAACTGGCCACTGCTATAATGGCAGATGGCCTTTAAATGAATCCAGTAACTTCAAGAAAAAATAAAAAAAAAAAAGNAAGGATAGAAAAAAAAAAAAAAAAAATAAATTTAAAAAAAAAAAAAAAAAAGAAAAAAGGGATGAGATATGAAGAAACTGATGAAGAGAACCAGAAGAGCATTTACCTCTGGGTGCTTGGTGGTACTCCTGAGTCATGAGAGCATGCTCACATCAGTTGCTCTGAAGACAAGAGAAAGCAAAGATTAAATCGACAAACAATTAAGGTTAGCCAAGCATAACTTGAGATTTTATTTCCATAGGATAAAACCATAACTGCTGCCAAGTTGAGATGTCCTTAAGGATAAAAAACTACATTAATTTAACCCTCAGACTGCTATAACACTTTTTCTGGGATTTCCCACGTGAAAATATGTGTGAATGAGCTCTGTAGACCATGTGTTACAAACCCAACATTTCAGGAAGCATTCAGATTCACTGCACATCCTCTGCACAAAAGATCTGTGGATGCTCAATAGATCTGGAATCTCTGGAACATGTTCAGTTTAGTGTGCATGCTCAAATCTGTTGAATAATATGAATGAGGAGGGAAAACCTGGAATCTGGAACATTTCAGACATTGTACGGGAGACTCACACAAGCAGAACAACACTATCTAAAATCTACAGGACTTTCATGCTGGCTGTGGACATACTGCTGTAGAAACAGTGCAGGTTTTCAGATTTATGTCAGCTCAGGCAAGGATCAGTCAGTGAGTAGGGCTTCCCACTGGCTGAAAACCCTGTGCCAGCGCAAAAACCCTCAGGCTCTCTCTAGGAGCGTGCCTGCAAGGAAAATGTGGCATTCTCAGGGCCACTCAGATCTGTGGGGGCTCTGTGTCAGCTTCATGGCAACAAGGGCTTGCTCCTGTCCACTTTGCCTCTGACATACAGATCCTTTCTTCTTCAGACAGCCTGTGCCTGGTGTCAGTATCCAGGAGGCTGTGCTTGTTTGTACTAGCCCAGATGAGGAGCCCATGCAATGCTAATTATATGCTGTAAGTACCTGTTAAGCCATTTTACAGACAGTTGTGTGCCTTTATAATTTAAAGGGACAAGTGCGGTGAGTTACATGTAAATGAGGTCTGGCTTAGTGTCACAGCATCTATAAAGGACACTAGAGAGTCAAATAAACTGGGGAGCCTTTTTCTTCTCCTCCTTACTGCGGAGGAGGCAGGCAAAGTGGAGGCTGGTGTTGCCTGCTGACGGGACCCGGGTTTGTTAGCACAGCCAGAGGCGCTGCCCTAAAGCAGCGCGTACCTGCCAGGAACAGGGTGTAGCAGAAGCCTCTCCCCGCCAAACCCCAGCCAGCAGGTTGGGATCGGCACTGAAGGGAAAGCCAGCAGCAGTCCTGGAGGGAGGGAAAGGCTGCACAGGAGCTCTCCCACCCCAAACCCCTGAGGCCAGCTTCCCACCCAGCATCACTGCCTGTTACTCAGAAGATAAACCCAAGAAGAAATGTGCATGAAGGGAAAAACAAGAAAAGGAGGAAAATGGCTAGGGAAGTAAAGTTCATTGTACCTGTGGCCAAGTTCCCAGAGCTATGCAGTTTCCTAGGAGGTAACATGTGATACCACAGCTTCAATCCATTAACAAATAAAGTGGTATTATTTTCCCCACTGCAGTGCAGCTTCAGTTATGATGCTTAGCGAGGGCAAAAGCCTTGCAGGATTTTTAAAAGGACACAAAACTGCCTTGAATGAGTTCTTCTGGAGCAATGAGGGTTCCAGAATTGCCTTCTTGTACACAGACCTGTCTCAAGACATCGATGATGGAGACAATGAAGGACTTTTTCCAAAAGGACGGTATTCTTGTGTGTCCTTTCTTTCAGATTCTTCCATCTTTCTACATTAATATTAGTCGTATCTGAAAACCAACACCAGAAACTGAACCAGAAATTGTATTTCTTCTCTTAGTGCGGATGCTGATCTGAGGGGGTGGATAGGCTGATGCAACTTAACAGCAGCCTGAGATTTTTAACTCTACTGACTTGCAAGATATTCCAAATTTGCACATACAGTGTGCTTGGTCACCTCTTGGCAAAGTTTTGCTTTCACAGGCACCACTTTGCCACAGCATTGGTAATGCTAAGGACAGTTCCTCTACAGTGAAGTAGGTGTCTGCTGGAGCAAATTACTAGTTCCCCCTTCAGATCGTCATTCCTGATCATCAGGAAAAAGTTCTTCTGGGGAAAGATAAAATTTCAGCTTCTTAATTGGCCCATCTATAAACCTGAATGGATTTATGCAAAAATGAAGAGGTCTCTGGAAAAGTGCAGTGCCAGATTCAGGAGTCAACACGCCACTTGTTACCACTGCAGGCTGGCATGGTACAGGGGGTGCTTCACAAACCAGACATGGCTATGGAAAGGCCCACACTTCTCCCAGTGCTTTGCTGGATGAGCAGGTCCTAAGTTAAGTGCCACCCACTGGAGCAGCCACTCTTCTCTTCCCTCCCTGCTTTCCTTCAGGCCAGAGATACCTCCAGGGATTAGATCATCCCTTGGTGTCAGGCTTTGTGCTGTGCTCCATTGCCAGCCATGGGTGGGTGTGTTATTAGTCATATTTACATGTCTAAAACATCGTTGGTGCAAACACCCAAGGGCACGGCAATGAATGTGAACAGGATGAAAATCTGAAAAAGAAGTTCAATAAGCAGAAAAACGGTGTCTGAGTTGATGCACCCCTACAAGCAAGTCAAATCTATTCGCAGCAAGTTAACTAATATGGTTTGCTACCGGATTTACTACAGAATGTGTTTGCTATTGAATGCTTCTTTAGTTGCTTTATGTTGCTCTACTAGATGCAGCATGCACTTGGTATTTGTCTCTAAAAAGCTAAAAAGGAAGCTGATGAGTCCCACGCAAGGGGTACACCTCCAGTGCTCCCACAATAGGCATTAAATCAAGGGAACTTTATATAGGTCGTGACCATACTAAAGTTTTTTATCTACCTAACCTGGGGCTTGCAGGCTGTCACTCTGTTCAAAGCACATGTCTCTGTGGTACTCACAGAGGAGTAAAATCACAAGGAACTCCAGACAACAATAGGGTAAAATATGAACCCAACCTCAGAGGAATGTAACACATCACAAGCAGTTTACATGGTATAAACCTGTTTTAAACATTTTCATGACAGAAAGAAGAGGACTCTATTTTAAAGGATTTTACTCACACTTTTCATTACCAACAAAAAATTAACGGCTAGAGCCCAACACTTTGGGAAAACCAAGCATAGGAGCATGGGACTAGTGGAAAGCAATTTCAAGTCATATCAATACCACACTACCAGAAGAGCAGGAGTAAAACAGCCAAGTTGAAATAGTGTCCAAAATCTCCTTAAGGAATGCCCATCCTCCTTATATGCTGCCTCTGGATCAGTAGTCACAGGAGGAGCTGTGCTTTCCTCCTATAGCACTGGGGAGGAATAAAAAGCCAGGGCTGCAGCTCTCAAGGGAAGAAAGGAAATGTTGTGGAACCCAGGAAAAAAAAGTACAGAACCAAGTAATTTTCACGTGGCTTTTGAGGCATTGGGCTGGCAATGTCAGTTCAGATCTCTGGCTGCTTTGCTGCACCCATTTGCTTCTCCTCAACCTCTGTGCACTCCACAGCCCAGGCCACTGCAAGAAATGGGAGTGATGAGGGGCTCACACTGCCCATGCAAACACACCATCACCATCCCGTAATCCTACACCTGGGGCGGCCCAGCTTACCTGATTACAGCACTTCTGTTCACACCAAGTGTTTATTGGGAAACTCTCTCAAGACAGGAAAAAACTAGATAAAAGGGAAAGAGCTCCTCTGTGGAGATCGTCACGGATGATGCATGTTCTCATTGTTCAAGAAATCAGCATGGCATCCAAAATGAAAATTTTCCCTGAGATGTCCTAAGCATGCCATAATTTTTTCCACAGCTAAATTGTCCAAAGCAGGACACAGAGCATCATGGCCCATCACCTATGGGAATCACAAGTAAAAAGACAGATTTTTAAAAACTGTTTTGGCATAAATTGAGTAAGGAAAAAAAAATTATTTAAAGCTATTCACAGGAGTGTGGGAACACCTGCTAAATTATTCAGATAAAATCAACAACCCCAAAGATAAATTCATGTTAAAATTCCTCCAGTTGCTACTAGGAAAATAAACTGACTCAGCCCACTCTTCATGCCTTAACAACTCTAACCATAACCTGGGGCTATCCCCTTAGGTAATTTCTGTCCTAGACTTCAGCCATTAGCCCTCAACACAGCAGCAGAGTTGCAGCCCTGATTCCTCTCTTCTTTATTTCATCCATCAGAATACCCTCCCCTCCTTCCACCCTGAATTGCATTGGCAGGTGTAGAGCAGAGGGTGGCAATTTGCCTTCCCACCTGCAGAGAGAGATATTAATCCCTTCCTGCTCCCTGGAAATGTGGGAGCTTCCTACCATGCTGCAAGCAAAATCTGAGTTTATTTTTAAAATAATACTGTCTTGATTTTTGCTGTTCCAGATTTAGGAAAGGCCTTTATTTGATTATGCCTCACGCTGTGTTCCTTAATGACCTCAAATTATGAAACTGTGATCCAGAAAAAGCACAGTGCCTGGTATCACCGTGTAGAATAATCTGCGTCAAAATGTTCTTAGAGCTACATCCACATATATCCCTAAGACTAATTAAATAATTTGTTAGACAAAATCACAACTTTCTGGTGGGAAATACAAATGGGTTGCTAATCAAATAAAAATAAACTACTGAAAATAATGCTATAACTTTAGTTTTTATTTAAACTTTATTATTGCATTTTGCTAATATTTTAAAAGCCTACATCTAGTACTAGCTACAGAATTATTTGCCTAACAATTTTCCTGTAAAATGCACTAAGATTTTTTTTTTTAACCTGGTTTCTGTTGGTTTAAAATAACAAAACCATTTATACGGTCCCATTATGGGCTCAATATATGGGCCATCAATTACAGGTTTTTTCTCTGGTTTAGTAGTATAAAATTTTTAGATTTACACAGCTAAATTAATGACAACATATAATTTAGGACTCTGATTATTTACAGATGATTTGCAATTCTAAATTGTAACTGGCCTCACCAATTCCATGCAATAACTTGTACACAGCATCTGCATGCAGGCTGTGACTTGTAAATTTGCACAGAGCAGATGATGGCCATTTTATTAAATCACTAAGAATTGACAGTGTGGGATGGAGAGCTTTGATGTGATTTGTATTAAATGTCGTTCTTGATAGGAGACAGTATTTTTATTCAGAAGAATGTTTTTCTGGTATCTATGTAAAGTACTAGAACAAAACATAGCAAACCAACAAAGCTATGCCAGCAGAAGGGATACTGTTGAAACACATTTCTAGTTCCTTGAAGAGTCATGTTTTATTGTTGTTTAAGAGGATGTATTGGTAGAATTAGAACTGTTTTGAAACCACACCTAGCAACAGTTCAAGGAATTAATTTGTTGAGCAAAAACTTTGCTTACAATCCATGCACCATTCCTCTAAATTTTCAATATAAAAAAGTTTTGCAGTAAAATGTAGTTAAGTTTACTAGTTAGATAGCTGAAGTTTGCTGCTCTTTGTCCTTAGTTACGGCACTGACCTCAGGCAGCCCCAGAAAAATGTCAATGGAGAATTGCAGCCAACAAACCACTAAAGCTCCATCCTGTCCTGTGAATGTGCCATTGATTTCAGCAGTGTGGGACCCATCTGAAAAGCTTTGATGAAAAATGGTCATGTGCAGTTCCATTCTAGGATTCCTCTTTTAATTATGCCATCCTCAAAAATTGTTAGTGCCAACAGCAGTGTACACAGGCCTAGGGTTTGCTCTAAGCTTCTTTTATCCAACAAGGTTAAGGAAAGCCTTCTGCTCTGTTTCATGTGCTTTCCATGCAGAAAGTTTAGCCTATAAAGCATACCTTCCACTGTGGGATCCTAATGCTTTAAAAATTATAAACCACTGCAAACTTCCACCTAACAGAAGAGCTGCCATTGTCTTCAATAAGAGTAAGACTGGCACTTCATTAATGCAGTGCAGATGGCTTTTAATATCTTTCTGGGACAAAAGAGAGCTCTATCGACATATAATGGGACATTATTGTCAGTTGTGTGTGAAGAGGCAAGTGGGTCTATTTCAAACTGTCCTTTGATGATTTATGATCCAGATGGATCTCAGAAATATCATTTCCTTAACAAGTACTGAACACACTCTTTGATGTGTTTTCTCCTACTAATGACAAGTGTCCCATCAAGTTCATCATACTCCAGCAATGTTTCTCAAATTGTGGATTGCAACTCCTTTGAAGACCTGAAAGCCTTCAAAAGAGGCCATGCAACATGAGCAAAAGCAGAGTTAGTCAGCTCAGTTCTTCCAGGTGAATGTTGTGTTTACCTGGCTGCCAGCATTCGCACCAGCCCAGCAACTATGATTTTCTTCTCATTGCTTATAATTGGCTGACATTAGTTTGGTCCCTTCAGCACATGGGCATGATTGTTTACACTTGCAAGCAGTAATTACCTGCAATTCTCATTGCCCCGTCTTAAAAGGACTGACCAGGAGGTTGTACAAAAGTTGGATAAACCAGAAAAGGTTGCATTTTTAAAAATTCTTGACATATAATGCTCAAGGACTACAGACGATAAACAGATTCCTAATTTCTACAGGGGTAAATAATAAGTGGGCTTGAAACTGTGGAACAGAGGGAGAAGAGGCAGAGCATTCAGATGGCATCTCCACCATCTTTTAGGAGAAAAAACTTACTTTTAGGAGAAAAGTGCACTGTATGAGATAGGAAGATGGGAAACTAATAAAAAAAAGAGAGTGAAAATGAAGACTCAAAGAACACTCATGAAAATCAAGACATTGAGAAAAAAATTCATCATGAGCCCAAAGAACACAGAAAGAAGAAAAACATAATTGCCTAATCATCAGCACCAAGAGTTGGATAACAGATGAGACGGACTGGAGTTACACAAGTACAAGCAACATGACAGTGTTACAGAACCCGGCATGATAAGTATGTTAAAGCAAATTTCCAGGATCTGCATAGACACTGGGAACGGGGGAGATGGCCTTGCACGGCATGTAAGGTGCATCACTGCGTGTGTGTAGCTCACAAACACTCACAACTAAAATGCTTGGCAAAGATCTGCCCATTCAGTTTGTGTGTTCAGCCCAGCCACTGCGTTCTCTTTGGAACCAAGATGATCTCTTTGCATCATCCTTTACCCTTTGTTAAAGGTGTGTCCTCCTACAATTTTCTCCCCAAGTTGCTGGAACTAGGGGAGAAAATTATTTTTAAAGGCTATGAATTAATACTGTCACTTATGATGTTCAAGGTAAGTGAAGAGGTGGTCTATTTTGCAGACTATCAAAACAAATCAGATTACTAGATCCATAATGAGCTATCTATGGTGCCAGAGTAGACAACCACATTCTTATTCACATCTTCTAGCTGAATGAAGCAGGCTGGATGTCTTCTGTTGCCACTAAAAATAAAAAGCAGAAGTACAGGCAATTTCCTAATTTGAAAATAAAATAAATCTATACTAGAACTGGATTGAAGAGAGTTTGATGACAAAACTGTGGTTTTGGCACAAGGGACTATATAGCATGAGTTGCATATAAAGGCTGTGAAGTCTTTAGAAGTCTTCAGTTGTTAGGCTTTTGAAGTCCAAGAATCTATTCAGCTTGTGATACAAAAGGACAAACGTGTAAATGATTCTATGAAGTTCTTGAGAAATTGTAGTAGATGTTCAATAAGCTACAGTTTCAAAAATGCTAAGGGCAACCATTCTTTCCTGTAGGAAAGGAATATGAGGGCAGTATTACATTAACTGCTGTGAAAGAAAAAGGAAGCTGGTAATAATTATTACCAACTAGAAGACAGGGACTTAAAGAGAAATAAAAGCATAATGACCAAAAAGTAGTATGTTCTGAAGAAAAAAAAAAATCTTCTAGAGTGGATAGATTCTATAGTGTCTCTATAACATATTGTGAAATTAGAATGGTAAAATTATCAGGAGCACTATACAAAAGGCAGAAGTGATAACTAAATCTTTTTATTCTGTGCTGGGAACCATCCCAGTTGGTATATAGTCATATAAGGTAGTGATAAATGGTGGAGCCTTCAAGCCCCATCAGTCCCCCTGTTTGGCAAAACAAGAGAATTCAAGTGCCAAACTTTCATTCATATCTCAAAATTTTGTTAATTAATTTGAAAATTCAAAGCTTATGAATCTGTTGGGATCATCTATCCTGCCCTCCTACATAGGATAGTCCACAGGATTTGCATGAGTCCCATCTCAAGCTACAGAACATCTACAAGGAATATACCTACTTGTAAGAGTAGAACTATAAAACTGAGATGTTCATTCATGTCAAAGCTTTCTTTAATTCAGCTTCTGGCCATCAGAGTCTCCCACCTATCTGCACTGTTCACACACACAGGCCAGGTCCCTCCTTTATCTTCTCCCAGTCAAATATGAACATTAGGAGGCATATTTTGCCATTTCTTGTGAGTTTCCACCCTTGCTAATGGAATAGCATTCTTCCTGTCTGGTGAATATCCAGACTGAAGACTGAATATCAGCAATTGTTAAACCACTGCTAAGCATGAGACTAACAGCAATGTCTGCATGAGAAAACTGAAGGTGAATGCAAGTACAGACACATATTTGTCCACACTACTACCTCATGGTCAGTTCCACAGCACGTTTTAGGAATATGTGAACCAGCCCTCTGTCAGCCAATGCCTTAGCATGGTTTGAGGGGCAGCATGGGACAAGATCCTTAAGTACAGGTGAGGCCACTTTGTGCAGGGGAATCCAGGTGTATGGAGGCAAGCGGTGCTATTCCAATTATCCGGAAAGACAGAGAACTGAACCTGGTCTGCTTTACTGAGTAGCACAGATACAGATTTTATTAACTTCTCTAATCAATTTTCCCATATTTTTAAGGGTCACAGAAGTTTGTTTTTCAGTCCCCTACACCACCAACTCATGCTCAGACAGTTATTCACCCTATTTACCACATCCCTCTGAACACCACTCTTCCCCAGCCCAGATTTGTCCATGACATCTGTATGACCTAAGATTTTTGTTCTCTCTCCAATGACTGTATACTCAACCATGTTAAAACAAGCAATCAAAGGTCATTTGAATTATAATACTACTGCTTTGACATTTGTTAACTTCTTCACCATTACTGTCCTCTGAGCATTCCATTTACACTAGTTCTGTGTGTCATGAAAACAATTTCTCCAAAATACTTTGGTATATCAAATCTGTTTAAGGAAGAGGAACTTTCACACTAAAAAATATGTTGTGCAAGTTTCCACCTGTGCAGTCATTGCAAACTCAGCTGAAGGAGACCCCCAAGCACCTTAATGTGCTGACACTAGTACAGCTTTGAGGAAGGGGCTGACTACATGACCCGCAGAGGTACCTTCCACCCCAAATGATTCCGTGATGATTCTATGTTTGCACTCCAGGACCTGCCAGCCAGCCAGCTTTCAATCGGTCTAACTCACACCAGGTTAATTTTATATTGCTTGACATTCTTAATTGCTGTCTCAGTCATTTCCATCATGCTTATCAAACTAATTTGCCATTTCATTAAAAAAAAAAAAAATGGCAAGTAAGATTTCCAGTATCAATTTATTTCTCATATAGTAATGATGACTGGCATAAATTGTATTTTTCGCCTTTACTTTTCGTAAATTTAGCCCTAATGAGCTCGTCGTTCTTTCGCCCACGATTCACAATAGCCCTTATTCTATATACCAATTCTGGATTCCCAGCTCTTCCGGAGCTTTCCGGGACTTCAGGAATCCCTGAACACGCGAGCAATTCAGGAGGACTCTGCNGCGGAGGCACCGCCCGCGCCCTCCTCCTCCCGGGGGAGGATCAGCCCGGCCCCGGGGCGCTTTGTCCCTGTCCCTGTCCCCGTCCTTGTGCCGCCCTCCCCCGCCTCTGCCTCCCCCGGGCGGCGCGGCCTCGCTCGGGCCGGGCTCCCCCAGCTTCCTCCCCTGAGGGACTTCAGCGGGGAAAAGAGCGTAACTGGGAGACTTCCTGCTCTTTCTGTAGCTAAAACCCTTGTCAGTGAATAGTATGCGATTCAGAACGACTTTACACGACTTGGTGCTAACATGCATAGCAAAAAGTCCCATTTGTCATGCATAGCCCGAATCTTATCAGTTTTGCTGGAGCATACAGTGCAAATAAATTCCAGGAATGTTGACTTTTTTTTTTTTTTTTTTTTTTTTTTTTTTTTTTTTTTTCCCCTGCCTACTCTGTTTTTGAGTCAACTAGACGCTGGCTTTTGTTCCCTGTCTCCACACCCTTTTATATTTGTCAGTACCTATAGGCACATCCAGAGCCCCTCTTTCCACTTACACCATATGCCAGTATAGACAGCATACTGACATTCCCAAAACATCACAAACTGAAACACTGAAAAATGACAACTGATATTTCTGTCTTTAGCACTGTAGTAAACAGAAGATAAATCTCTTTAGTATTTTTTCCCCTGCCAAATGCCAGTTAGTTTTGAAAGAAGGCTTAGTAGCCAGCATTTTGCTAACTGACCTTAAATATTAAAATCCTCATGCCAGTTTCAAACTTGTGAGAAAACCTGTAACTATTCTCACTACCAGTTGCAAAATCTGCTTTAAAATTTTCACCATCAATCCTATGGGTTTTTCTGTGGCAAACAGTTCTGCCTTTTGGTCTCCCAACAACCGGTGTGTTTTGAATCCCAGATATCTCACAAAAAAAAAAAAAAAAAAAAAAAAAAAAAACCACCC
>VWZN01004517.1:127370-167118 GCA_013396955.1 Regulus satrapa | reverse complement strand
CCTGATTTTGTATATCAGTACTCATCATCTGTCACTCCCTGGAAGAGAAAATCTACCCAAACCAATCTTTCCCCTCTGAATTTAGTTGGTAAAGTAGTTCAAGGCCACCCTCTAGAACACTGCTCTTAGGCTCTCCTGATCATGACAGATATTAAGGAGGAAGCCATTTCTCTCTCCCCTGCTCTACATACCACCAGAAGTTAGGTGTTCTTAATACTAAGTTCCTTTTGCCTGAGATGTCTTTCACAAACAGTACTTAAAGACATATGATGAATCCATGGAGGATACACATCATTCACAGCCCCTGCAGCCATGGCTCACTCAATAAATCATTGCTTTTGGCACTGGGACATCAATCCTCCCTTCCCTAAGAGACAGTGAGACGCCCTACCCTATAAAGCCTATCTCCCATCTCATTAGGTTTCTTTGCCACATGCAGCCCTTTCATTTGTGAGGCTTGATTCAGAATTGTCTTCAGAAACAGAAATGCTGAAGTTTCATGAGAAATCTTGTATTTATGATATTGTGTGGAGCAATATTGACTGGCTAACAATAGCTCTGCTTTTGCCATATAAAGGTATGTGGGACAACTAAGAGATTACAGGATGGACGTGTTAATCAGCCAATTTCAAGTGAGTAAGTGGCCATATACACTTATTATCCACAGCCCTATTCTGCAAGAACTTCAACATATCCAGAAGAGTCCATCAGGTCCTGTTGAAATCAGGTTATGTCAATAGTAATAATGGTGATATAAATATGGAACAAAAAGGAAGACACAAACCCTGCCCAAAGGCTTACAAAGGCACAATCCGAGCATGGGAATCTGCTTAGATCAGCACAGGAAAGCATCAAAGATAGAAATGGATCTCTAGAAAGAGAAGAGAGCCAGATGGTCCTGTTTCACATGGGATCCGTGAGAACTTCTAGCAGTTTTGTCCGTTTTCAGACACATGCTTTGTGGCTTAAGCAAAACGCTAGGGGATAAATGCATAATATCTAGGTTTCATTCTTACCCTTTGGCATGGAGGCACCCAGTATCTTTTATAAGTCCTTCATTTGCCCCAGGAGGGGATTGAGATGCTTGTGCAGCATGGGTGCAAAGATGCTGGACATGACCTGGGAAATACCAGGAGAGGGATGAGTAGCAAGTTAGACTTCTCCTAAAGCACCGGTGCCTGAGTCCAGGCTGCAAACAGATTCCTTCTTCCAATCAGAGGCAAGCTAAACCAGGTCAGTGACTGTACACGGAAAGAGGAGGAGGAGGAGGAGGAAGAGGATGTAGTGGCAGAGATGACGCCCAGGAGCGCAGTGGCAAGAGAACTCACCCTGGAGGTGGAAGATTCAGGTTTGGATACCTTCTGTTCTGCCTGACTTAGAGCGGGAATTTAACTTCAGGTCTTCTGTCTCCTAAACAAGAAAGCCACTCAGGTTCTCAGTATCCATGACACTGCTTTGCACAGAATTTTTAAATGCTCCTTTGTCTAGAGGGGGAAAAAGCCATACTCTCACCCTGGTGTGAGATCATGCCCAGAAAGCACCGATCTGGGATGAGCACTCCAGCCCTCATCCAGTGAACATTTAAGTACTTTATAGAAACTGAGAGAGCCGAGACCCACTATAGAATATCCTCTACTCTATTGAATTGTTCACTTTTTAGAAGAGAACTGGGTTTAGACCCAAAGGGATCAGGATATAAATTTTTAGCATCTCTCTATGTGGTTTGGGGGGTTTGATTTTTTTGTCTGAGGGTTTTTTAGTTTTCTCATGTTTCGGGACAGGTGCAGTGCAGAAGATGTGGTCTCTCAGATTGCATGGCAGGTGGAGACACTTGGAGCTGTGAATGCCCTCAGTAAGCAGGTATGACCAGCTCAGAGACATTTAGGAGGAAGGACTGTATGCATGCTGACAGCAAAAATGTAGGTGCATTACAGCCTTTACTTTTGTCATCATCGATACCAAAGGGCATCAAATGCCTCTCAAGCTAAGCAGACCTTGTGCAAGGGGTTCTGATAATCCCAGGAATATGCTAATGTCAGGTTAGCCAGATACCAGCCTAAATATCAGTCTAGCCCTTAGTCTCTGGAGTTCAACTCCACTGTGGTACAGCAGTATCACAAAGAGAAGGCTCCAGGCCATATCCACCTCCTATCCATCTGACTCGCCTGCAGAAGCACCTTCAGGGCATGTTCGAGGGCAGCCCAGCTGGTACTCACAGGGATGAACTTTATGTGCACCCAAAAGCATTGAAGTGCACTCAAGGGCACGCTTATTCCCATGCAGTGCATGGCCCTGTTGTCTCTAGGAAGCCTCTGCCTGGCCTGTTTGCCTGTGCAAACATATCCTGGTGACCTTTATCAGGTGGACAAGAACACCCGGAGCAAGACGCAAATGTCTCTTGCCACAGCTGCAGATGGGACTCCTGAGCTATCTGAGCTCAGGCCAACTACAAGCAAGAGGAGAACTCAGATGCTTTGCTGTCAGAGGATCACTGCCACAGCCCACCCTGGAGCCCGTGGCCTGGGGGTGGAGTGCTCACAGCCCCACTGCCTCTGCTTGCAGTAGCTGTGATCATCCTCCTACCAGCAGCACCGTGAAGATGAACACAGTAATTAATGTGGGGTCACTGCGGCCACAAAAACAGGGTATAGGCAGGAAAGCTGATCTGACAAAGCAAAAGTGGAAAAGTAGAAGCTCTTTCCTGGAAACACTTCTGAGAAGCAATGGAGAATAGGGAGGAAGAAATGAACAATCACATCATTGCCAAATCCTAGAAAAGCACAGCCACGAGTCCCAGAGAATCATAAGATTACAAAGGAAAATGACATTTTTGTTCTTTGCATTTTTTATCTGATTTTTTGAGTCCCTAGGGTTCACATGCAATCTTTTCCTTCATTAGAAGCATTAGGATAAGATTTTGCCTTTGTCACTTATCTGCAGAAAATGTTGTTATAAACAAACACACCAAACAGAACAAGGATATCAATGGAAATGTTGAATTTAAGCTAAGAAAATTAAAAATCAAATTTATAGAAGAGATAATCAGTGATATGGCTAATTGGTGCCTTCCACAATCTGTTCTCCTGTGAAATGTGATTCGTATTTCTGTGAACTGCAAGTCTGAAAGGATTGGAAAAATAAACATTTGAGTATTTGCAAACATTGCAATCATTTTGTTATCTATCAAGGTGCTAGTAAAAGAAATATATTTCAAACAATACACCAAGGTTTTGTCAATATGTAGGACACACAGATGAGGGTGTTGTGGGAAAATGCAATTGACATTCATCTTGTCTTCTTCAACAACATTTGCTACATCTGTGCTGCTTTCATGTCCCTACATGTTAAAATGCTGTGTGCCTGTTTGGGAGAAGGCCCCACAAATCACACAGCTGAAGCACAGATCTGAGAATTTTTATGAATGTGGCAATCCAAGTGCAATTGACAGCTTACAGGAAGCAAAAGAAAGAGAGTTTTGTGTCTGTATTTATAGTGTGATGAACAGGTGAGTTTAATATCAGGCATTAAATTTATCCAGGTAATAAATCACACCAAGATAAATCAAAGTCTAACTGAGCTGGAAACAGCCTTTTTTGTAACTCATTCTCTTAACATCTTCTTTAACATGGAGTTTTTGTTCCTAATACAAAACTTCATATTTCTGTACTTACTTTATGAATTTAGCAATCAAGTTTCACAGTATAGTACCATCAGAAATTGAATCCAGTTTTTTAAAAAATCAAAAAAGGTTTTAATAGTTAGTTTCTGAAATGTCAGCTTAAGTTCTTGCCATTTCAACCAAGACTCAGATCCAAACCCTTCTTTCTTTTTGTGTGGTATCCAATATAGATATACTACAGTATTTCCAAGGAAATATAAGTGTCTCTGCTCTATCTACAGGTGAAATCTTTTGACTTCCTAAAGTAAAGGATTGTGTGGGCAAATGTTTTGGTCCATTAAAAATACTTAAACAAACCATCTTCTCAAAGAGGCAAAAATTTTACTTTATTGTATAGCTACAAGTCTTGAGTTTTCTGCAGTATGACTGCTAGGCAGTCTTCCCCCACAGGGAACCGAAAAGAGAGAGAGCTAACAAAGAGAGATTTATGGATAAAGCACATAAAACCTTTATGCACCACAGTAAAGCTGAGGGCGCATTGCTGGCAGCATGGCTTTGCATGCCTGTGTGCATTTGCAGGGGAATGGAGATGCTTGTATGGGGAGTCAGCGAGGAGCCACACATCAGCAGGACACATCGCTGCCACCTTTGTGCCCGTGTCACCAGGAGCAGCTCCCTCAGCCCCGCTCAGGCTGGGGCAAGGGGGGCTCATGCACAGCTGCCCGCAGGGGAGCGTAAGGCTGATACCAACAGCCGCTCACCTCAGTGATCCGCCAGTGCACACCACCAGTGCCCCTTGTCCTGCACGGCTGCTCTGCCCATCAGAGACTTCAACAGCTGACACTGTTGTGCATCTGTAGTGCAGGTTGCTGGCAGCATCCTCACCTGGGAGACAGCCTCCTCTGCTAGGCGGTGCCATCAGTCAGGCCAGCAGGGGAAATAGCTAAAAGCTCATCTATATTCACACCAGCTCAAGCTCACTTCCCTACACCCACGTGTCCTCTATGCCTGTAAGAAGTCTTTCAGCTGTAGGAAGGAAACCACTCCAGCTTGCATTTGCCTAGGCTCTTTCCCAGCTAGAGTCCTTCCTGAGTGAACACAAACATGACTCAGCTTTTCCTTTGAAACAGACAAAATTTGCTTCTCCTTGCAGTTCCACTGTGGTGTGGTATGACAGAACGTGGCTCTGTCTTTCACTTTGTTTAGAAGATGTGACACCAGTAGCAGTTGTGGATTTAATTATATGTCAGCTGCAAGAGAATCTCAGTTATATTTTTATGTCTCTTTATGTTTCTTCTCAGAAAGCCAACTTTTAAAAGGCAGAGGATTCTTTAATATCACTGATTGTGGTTGGGTCTGACTTAGGTCCCCATAAAAGAAATTGCTACTTGATGTCCAAAATGTTCATTTTGGCAGTTCAAAAATGTCTTTTTGATATATATATAGTATGGTATAGTATAGATATAGATATGTGTGTATACATGTGCACATATATTGAATAAATGTCATTGTATAATTGCATCATGAATTGTATAATTAATATTTGAATTTCATAATGAAACTGTATAATGAATGTCTTGCCACATAAATATATGTCATTATTCAAAATGTCTTTCATATACATACACCGACAGTAAAACTTCTCAGTAACCCTTAGTCAGTACAACCATGACAACACGAAAAGAAAGAAAACATATTTATGAGGGCTGGAGTCTCCTAACTTATATCTCTCAAAGAAAACCAACTCTGATAGTCTTCATTTTTTAAAAAACATAATCACATTCATTATGCCTTATACATGTTTCCTGTAAGCTATTGCTTAAGGATTCGTAGCTGTGCAATATCACTGCTACCTTGGCTTAGGTCCTCTGCTCTATCTCCCTACAGCTATATAAGAGATGTTTTATTTGCTTAGTTCAAAACCAGCACCCATCACTACTTTGATAAGATTTCCTCTTCGTGTGGGATTAATTTTTTTATGACAGTTTGGTGATAGGCCTTTAAAAACACCTTGAAGCAGGAGAGGCAAGGAGCAGCTCCCACTGCATGTAGCAATGGAACAAGTGGCACAGTACAGTAATGAAGAGGGACATGTAGCTATTAGAAAAAGGGTGGATTAGCTCAGTTTAGCTCCCAGCTGCAGCAGCGATGCCTCACCAGCCACGAGTGTGAATGACTGTGGGCAGCAGCGTGCTCCCAGCCCCCCTGGAAAAGGCAGGTCAGCACCTGTGGCAGCCTCTGATTTAGCACACCCTGGGGTTCCTGGTCCTCTCTCAACCTCTTCAGCCACCCTCCAGACCCAGTCTGCATTCACATGTACCACTTCACCACAGAGAGGCAGAACTTGTAATGAAGTCCAGCGGGCAAAACCAGCCTCTGCTCAAACCACTGCACAAAATCCAGTCCCCAGCTTTCATTAGGAACAAGTTAACTTTTATCCATCAGTCCTTTCCTCTTCTGCCTTTTTCCTGCTTAGTCCACTCCCATTCCTGTGTCAGTGGCATGTCTTTTGTGTGTCACTTACCTGAACATCAGTGGAATGTAGTATATATGAAACATATATAAAACATTTCCTCTGCTGCAGAATCAGCCCCCTCATAGGGGAGGTTGTTTTATTTTCTTTCTTTGTTGTTTTGGGAGCAGTAAAGGAAGAGAGCTGACTCAATGGTATTTCAAAGATATAGTCCCACTTAATAAAAAAATGAAAACAAAATAAGCAAAAAGGAAATATCCTGCTTTCTTCATTCTTTGCAGTATTTCACTCCCTGTATCAAGCAGCAACACAGGGTTAGACTGGTGGGGGCTTTTTCCTGTACAACCTTGCTGTGGCAGGACAAAGCAATCCACCTGCCCTGAGAAATATACAGCCTTTACACTTAAAGCTGTTACTGCCGGTATGAAAAAAGCTGTGCATATCTGGATTTGAAGTACATTGATTGGGATCTCAAACTGCAGAAACCCATCACAACCTCCAAAAATCCCTGATGGGCTGGTTCACTTTGACTGGTATCTGCAAGCTCTGTGCCAGATCCATTACAACACTTGCCTGACAATTCCACCCCCCCTCTCTTCCCCCAGATTTTCACCAGCCAGGCCAGCACAGAGAGGCAACAGAAATGTGCTTGGGGTGATTACACAGAAATATGATCCTGTGCCACACCTGATCTGAATCAAACATGTATTTCTGGGAGATCCAGTCAAACACGGATCCAGTGTTAGTAGTCATAGATTTAAAGCCCGAGAAGTTTCCAGAGAAAAGACTACAGGCTCAGGAAATAGTCACAGATTCATGGAAACTGAAGGTGAAGCCGATTAGTATTGCAAGTGGCTTCTTCACATAATAAAGCCTTTAAAATCATGTTCTTTGAGAGCTATCAATTATGAATTTTAAAATTCATTTAATGCAGCCAGGTCGTACTGTTTTTTGTCAGGCACCTTTTTTAATCCATGTCATGGGGAAAAGTCCTTTTCAGAAGTCTAGCAGTTGGCTGGAGGAGCTAATTCTTAGCCAGATTTCTAATTTGGAAGTGTAGGGGAGAGATAATGCTATCAAATTGAAATCTAACTACCATACAAACTACAAGGCTGAGCATAAATCATGCAACTAACCTTTCTGCTCCCTTTTCTAGGCATGCCACAATAGCCCCTCTAAGATTTTAACTGAGATCAGAAGAGTTTCCTGGTTCTATCTGCTGCTATTTTCAAGCACTAGCAGAGATCTTTGCAGTTCTCTGCCAGACGCCTGTGTGCGCCGAGCTCCTACGCTGGCAATTCAGAGAATCATTCCGACAAATTCGTCATGCTCTGGGGAGAGCTTTTGGAAATGTTTAACGTCGAGAGTTAATGCTTCGTGTCCCAATTGGTCGATGGGAGCTTGTTTCTGCCCGCTGCAGGCAGAGCCGGTGTGTGTGTGTCTGTCTGTGTGTGTGTCTGTCTGTGTGTCTCTGCGGGCGGGAGTGCCCCAGGGCATTGCACATCCCATCCCCTCCCTCCGCAAGAGCCCCGGGCCAGGCAGCTCCGCCCTGACCCTCGCACTGGGCGAAAGGCACCGAGCTCGGCCCTGGGGAGCCGGGGCTGATGGTCGCCAGCCCCCGCGGCCAGGCAGGAGCGGCAGTAAATGCGCGCTCTTGTGCGGCTTGATCGTGGTCTGCCGATCCTCTCTAGGCTCATGGAAATGCTCTTGTTTCAGTGCAACACCCTGGCTGTAGGCTTTGGGGAGACTGCTTGCAGTAATTACAGTCTGTCATAACATGAGTTTATTACAATAGTCGTGTTCTTGTAATAGGCAGGGATGTTTTTACGCTTATGAAATACAGAGATGCTGGAAGATTTATGTGGATAATGCAAACAATAACGCCTTCCCAGATTACAAACCACAGCTAATCTGCATATACTGTACTGAAGAAACAGCCAGAGCAGTTTATAAAGTCATCTGCCTAAAGCCAAGATTTCAATAAATTATTTACCTTCAAGGAAGCAACATACTGTCTTTCAGCGATGCTTCTATTCATTGACAATTACAAGCTATTTGCTGGCACTTAAAACTTGGGGGAAGGGGAAGGGATTTGTCTGCTCAGGGGGAGGACTTCTTTTGGCATTTAAAAAATGATCAGGCCCCTCGCGGAGCCAGGTACTGCATTAGACTGTTCAGGTGGCACCAACTAAAGCAGGTTTTAGTGCCTGAACTCTATTATCCTGGCTGCCATGGCTCAATACAGTAGCTGAAGACCTTGTCTGCCATAGGACAGGCAGCCAGATCTCTGCACTGGAGCTTGCTCACGATTATGGGAGCTGAAGGTCCTTAACTCTAAAACTATTTCTTTAGCCTTTTCAATTAAAGAATTGCCTAATTTGGGGGTGAAAAAAAAATCCTTTAATCATCTTCAATAGTACACCCACAAGTCTCTTTATAAACAGCTATCAAAAATTAGGTTAAACTGTTTGGGTTCATTTAGAATGTTTTCTCTTACATAACTTGTTTCCCCAGGCTTACCTGCATACATGTTGGTATGCAAGTTATATGTGTTTTATTTGTTTGTTTCAATAAAGCTTTTTGAAGAGGTGTAGCTCATCCCCCACTCATTGACTTGTTCTAAAGGACAGGACACGAACATGTCTGTGACAGGCAGGCAGCTGCCACAGCAGAGGGATCGCACAGCTTCTCAGGATGCTCATTTGTGTCAGTGTCATCCAGGAGGTGCTCTCTGTGTCTCCCACCCAAACTGCCAAACTGCCACAGGCACCTCAGCAGTAATAATCTGCACCTAGCCTTGAGAAAGATTCCGTGCCATGGGTGGAAATTTAACTTCTCTAAAATTGATACTTTTCTCTTGAAAGTGTTTACATTTGTGTGACAAGGTTTATAGCTCCACTCCCTTGCTGTCATTATAGCAAAATTTGCAAAGATAATTATTTGTATTTGGCATAATGGTTCACCTTTTTTGTACAAGCCACAGGGAGACTTCTTATTTTCAGTCACCTCCCTGCACATGTCAAGGCGTCAGCAGGACATGCAAAGAAGACAAGCATAGCAGTGACTTCACTGTTTCTCAGATCTGCTGTTGATTCAACCCAAGATATTTTTACTTAAGCTATTTTCCTTCTAAAAAGCAGCCAGGTACACTCCTATTAGGCACTAGTGGAGAGAGACTAATCAGTATTGCTTATCGTTTAGAAAGCACCACAAAAATTCTTGTCACACTACAGAACATCAATTCAGAAGTATTGGACATGCAGGAGCATCCCTGTTCTGAGCAGCTCAATTTAAAAACAGGATGTAGTGGGGCTAATGATTTAAAAAAAAAAAAAAAAAGAAACCAGAATGTGTTACTGAAAACTATGTTTAAAAGCTCTGTACTGAATAAATTTAATTGCATAAGTCTTACTTTGGCTTGCAGCATCCTTTCAGAACTCTCACTCTACTTGATGCTTAATTTTCTACTCTAATTTAATTAATTATTTAAACCCCAGAGGCCCCAAGTATCCACAATACCTGATGCAAATTAATTCTATTTTAACAGTGTTATGTGGTTTCATCTCCTTTGATTCATTTATTTAAATTTCCCACCTGATGATTTGATTTCATCCCACCTAAATCTTGTACCACAATAAACATTTCAACCCACATGCATTTTCTCCCTTCCACTCTGTTTATCAATTGCTAGCTTATCCTCTCTCATTATCTCTCCTTGGGCTCAGGGATCTTGGTCTACTGAAATGTTTCTGATATGAAAGCTATTCCATTTCTTAAGTGATATTTCTTCACCTCTATACCTTCTATAATGTGACTGTACTCTTTCTGAGAAGAGCACACAGTATTCAGAGCAGGGGTGTATCACAGATTTATACAGTGGGGCAGTTTTATTGCTGCAAGCAATTTAGTATCTTCAGCTGCTAGTTTAATTACATTTTGAAAAGATGCACAAAGACTAAAAAGGAAATGTAAATCTTTATAACTTCAGTCACCTCACACTGATTCTGGTAATGATAGTCAAGCTTAAATTTTTAGAGACTAATTACTGATTTGGGGAATCTAATTGTCTTCCTGGAGTATATAATGCCCAGTGTTTTTGAGGCTGTAAGAAGAGACTCAGGTGCTTAGATTGTTTGAAAACTTATCTCTGGTTGAAATAGAAGTGTAATATTTTTGTTTCCTTCTCTCTCCAAATTCCTGTGTGAGACTGGAGTAGAAATGAAAACTCCTTATCTTATAAGTTAAAACATTTAAAATTACAAATCTCCTCTCTAATTTTTTTTCTTTTTTTTTTTTAAACTGGTATTTTCTCTGTTTGCTCCTAGAAGTTAAAGATACAACCTGTTGCTGTAACTTAAAGAGGCTCTTAGAGAACTTTATAACACAAATATACATACATATATAATTTTAATGGCCACAGAGAAGGAACACTCTTCACTTTATGCAATTGTCTATAGCCTATATACAAGGGTATAATGCATAGCTACAGCATTTCTTATCACAGAGCATTTGGGTAGTTTGAACAACATCTTAAATCAGCATAGGTTCTCTGAAGGTAATGGAGACTGAAGATGGAATTTAGATGAAATAGGATGAAGCAACTTTCTGACCATGGCAGAATCATCTCTCTCCTGTCCCTTTCCAAAGGACTTCCAAAGGCTCAAGCAGCACGATTTATCTTGCTATAGGTGGTCCAGACAGTCTTTCCACTGCATTTACAAAGCTTTTTGGTCATAGCCATACTGCTGACAAAGGCATTATTTACACTGACAGGTCTGATAAGAGAATGTAAACACACTTAAAAGTGCCATTCCTCTTGCACAATTAGCTCCTGGCTGCTGAATCAGCGCTCTGGGGACAGCCCTTCCTGCCAACCACCCCTCCTGTTGTTCAGCCTGCACCTATCTCTGCTGCCATCACACCATTCCTCTTCTTCAGGGCTCCACATGAGCCTCAAAGAGCCCAGGAAAGCCTTTTGCCAGCCTGCACAAAATGGTTGTGCCCCTTTTTGAATCCAAATATTTCATAAACTGACAAATTAGAAGATCAGTTTGGTGCGATAACTGGTGAGAATCCTTTTTTAACAGATTTTTTTGTTTGGTTTTTTTTTTTTTTTTTGGTCAAGTGTACTTTTCTGGAATTACCAAACCAACCCCCCTATATTAAAAATATGGGGAATCACAGATAATTACTGACTGGTTAAAAATATTTTTTTAAGTTTGTAGGTTCCTCCAGAAGCCCTATGACTTCATCCACAGTACTTTCTGAGCAGACAGACCTACTGTGTTTGTAAAACACACGGCACCATCTGAAATCCTTCATCCATACTGGGTAAAAATAATTTGATTCGAACCACTGATAAAGGTTTATCTTTTATCATCTTGTAAGAGATAACAGCAGAACTGATGATATGATCCAACAAGTGCTTACAATCACATTATTGTATTTCATAAGCTGCCACTCCACACCTGTCAGCACACCCCTGAGCACAGCTGCTGTGCAGGCTGCAAGGCAGCAGAGTACACTCTGGGTGCAGCTAACTGGTTGAGATGCCCAGGGAAAAAAACAGCTGTTGCATGGGAGTGTGAGAGAGGACAGAATCCGGCTCTCCTTGGAGATGCACAGGGCCAGGATGACAGACACACACGCTCCAGCATGGACAGTGCCAACTAGATACAAGGAAATTCCTTGCACAATGAAGGGAGCCAAGCACTAGAGAGGCTATAGAGTCTCTATCCTTGGAGGTATTTAAATATGGGCTGAGCAACCAGGTCCAGCTGACCTGCTCTGAGCAGGGCAGTGGGGGTGGACGACACAATGTCCAGAGGTTCCTCCTCAGTTACTCCATGATGCTGTGAGTTTATAGCAGCTACTATACTGCAGTTGAAGGAGTGCTAGTTAACAGGTGTTGAGGATTTTTCACATCACTGTGACTATCCAGAGGAAGTAGCAATAAAGTATTCAAGAAAATTCAATGACAAAAAAAAAAAAAAAGAACAGAAATATAGATGTTGGAGAGATGCTTTCCAACCAAATTATCAGCTGGCAGCACAGCTTCTCAGGAAACGGAGTTCACTAAGACATGGGGAATTTCCAGCATGTCAGAGAGCGTTTTTAATCAGATCTGAGATGAAAAATGCAGATCATACATTTTATGGAAATAATCCTAAATATTTCCATTAGCAAAAAAAGTTAATGGTGTTAAAAGATCATCACAAAATACAGACATACACATTACATATGAACATAAATAAAATAGGAATATATATGAAATACAACAAGAATATCAACACTAAAAATTCAGGAAAAATGATGCAGGGGAATCTAAACAAAACAAGGAGAGAATATCCAAATGAAATATCACATTTCAATTTTGAATTTCTTTAAAATTTTCCCATTGAAAAAGCCATTTGTTTTTAGCATTCTTCGTTGTGAAACACATCTTGTACCCCGTGGAGCAGCATTTTCCAAAGGGGAAGTTCAGTTTCAAAACTTTACATCAGTTCTCTTCAGCTATTCCTCCAAAAGCTAGTATCTTTAATGAATATGAGGAATGCCACGGTTTTCCTTTCATCACAATAAAGCAGCGAATTCTTCACATTTGTTACACATTCCTGTAATGTTTCACAAAACGGCATCTAGAAATTTTACTGCCCTGTGTCTTTCTGGACCACCCTAACAAACAATTTTTGCTTTATTTTTAGAATTAGTCCTTCTTGCTGGCTTTTATTTTCCTGTGCCACCCTAACATGATTTGCTGTAATTAAAATTTAACTATTAGTTTGCTGCCCTGCACACCTGACTCCATGGCACAAATAATACTTGCCGATTTCCCTCCAAACCCTCATCCCTCAGACTATTTGAGTACCCCAAGTGTTTGCAAACAAAAAGGACAGAAAAAAATTTAACTTTCCTACTTCAAAGTATGGAGGAGAGGTAATGAAATTAGCTTCCCAGAGATCCCATCTTGATCAGTCCTCACTACCTTAAAAGCTGTGACACTATGCATCATGTCCCAGTGGGTAAGCATGTAACATTTATGGATGTGAATTATGGCTCAGAAAGGAGATTTGTGCTTCCAGAGGTATAATGCCACAAAAGGTCATGTCAGAAGAACTGAAAGTCTCTGTATCACAAGGTTATAAAGACCCCTGATGTTTCAAATTCATGGTAGTAAAAAAATGAGAGTGACTGGGGCTACTGCACAGTTAGTGTCTGAAGCAGCTGCTGCTCTGAAGTTGGTCAGGAAAAGGTTAAGATTTTCTGGAAGTGCTGCCTCCACAGATGGCAAATTCCTCTTTCTGTTCAAATAAGACCGTCAAAAACAAAACAACCTCTTTCCCAGAGAAAGAAAACTAATTTTCCACGAATTCAACCCTTCTTTCTTCCACCATTTCCTCAGCTGTTGGTTCACTGCCAGCTCACTACATCCTCAGCTCTCGCTCCCAGTGGTTCTCAGAAAATATCGTGTTTGCTGCTTGCTGTTGATTCCCAGCCCTGGTTACCCTACTCTTGCAGTGAACATTACATTCCCCTCCTCATTCCTACTTTTTTTTCTCTTACCTTTGTGGTTCCATCCCCACATGAAATATCATGTGCTGTTTGAGCAAAAGATGCTACATCTCCCTAAAAAATCTGACTCATTCACACCACTGAACTCAAAAAGTTAATTGCCTCAGGGGTTTATTCATCTCAACAGCATCAAGCTAAGCCCCTTTTGCTGATGATTCCATTTCGAATCCGTGTGTCACCAGCTTTTTTTGCAGATCTTCTCCTGTTTTCCTGTGACAGTCTTCATTTGCTTCACTAAGATCTTGAAACTCAGCAGAGTTCAAGAGCTCTTTATTCCCCCTTCAGCCTTCCTCCAAGGCTTAAAAGGCTTCTCTTACATTCTTCATTTTGTTTTTTATCATGTAAGAAGAATCACCTGTAGATCACGACTAGTAGGAGCTCAACTATCAGAATTAAATGTCTTAATGAAGTCCTGTATCCTTTTGTGAATGCCTGGACTCTCAACTGCAAGAATGTGAGTGTACAGATTTGCCATTTCTATGAACCTAAAACTTTCTCAGTAGCAGACCCATTTCTCCAGGAGGTGTTGTAGTTCTGTTTATAGTCTATGGTTCAGGGACACCAATAACTTACACATTACTGCACTTCCAGTCAGTTTCACACTCTCACACAGTTATACAAATAAGTGGGGTTATTATCTACGGATTTATACTGTTTGCTCAATAACATAAATAGCCTTTATTAGGTAAACAAGACAGCAGGAGAACAAAATTTTGGTTACCATAACTTAAATGATAATGTGTAAATGTGGAAAAACACATTTATGTGGGAGTGCCACATTTTTTAGGAATTTACATGGAATTTTGAAATCTCAGTCTTTCTCTAGGTCTTGGCTGCATGTGCATGCAGATGTTCATTTAGCTTGTGTTTGTGTGTTATACACAAATCAGATGGCAAAACTGGAGCTGCACACTGGTGTGGCAGAGGCACTGCTAGGGGCATGGCTGGCAAAGTTTTCATCATTTTCAAGGAGTGAAAACCTCATGTAATTGCTTTTTAAACACATACAAAAACTACAGCAGAACTGAGCAAGAAAATTCCCCAGCTGAGAAAGAAAATCCCCAGTCAAACTATTAATGTAGATGGATCTCTCCAACTCTTGCAAAGGAGACATAGCAGACAAGACACCTATTTCAAGCCATCTGATTTCTGCACTGTGCTAGCACACTGGGTATGCCACTTTTAAGCAAATATTCTGCCTGTAATTCCCATGCACAACACTCACAGGAGCTCCTCTTCCAGTCTCTCCCTATAGGCAGCTATACTACATGAGCCATGCAGTGGGTACTCACACAAACACTGGTTTAGCTGTACATTGTACTCATTGTACAACTGATGAGTAACTTGGGAGAGAGAGGCTATGCATGCTTCAGAGCTCAGCTAAACAGGGGAACCACTCCAAAAAGTTGTATTTACAGTGTCAGGGCCCAGGGCCAGCTTTGGTCTTTGAGCAACTAAGGCACTCATAACAGAAAGCCCCACTTCTGTGAGAAGAGCCTGCAGAAGACACCTACATTCAGGAAAAGATAAATACTTTCTACAGGAAAATTGTCAAATCCTTTTATGATGTTATCACATATTTTCTAACTATATGGCACACAAAAATTATTACTTCACCATCTGTTCCTACTGCCTATGTTTTGAGCTCCACTTTCACTCCCTTCCTAATTCTAACCCTCCTTAATCAGCACCTCTCTGAAAATCAGTGACTTCTGTCAGTGCCTGAGTGCCCCAAATGCCCTGTGTGCCATGCTTTAGCTGGCATCAGTCAGCTTAGCATCAGCATCAGCATCAGGATCAGCTGGTTTGCTGATGACTGTGCCAATTATTCCTGATGGGAGAGGCCTTCGTGGGCCAAGGGAATGGAAGCAGTCTCTCATTTTGCTAATCATATTTCCAATTATCAAATGGAATCCACTATTGTTTTTCTTAGCCTTCTTTTCACGGTAGTAGCCATGAATTTTCATGCAGCCTTTGAGTAAGCTGTGCTGGCTGCCCAAAATATTTCATTATAAATACTAGTTCTTTCATACTAAATACTATTTAGTATATAATACTATGCTATACTCAATCTACAGATGTTGATCCCTGGGCTTTCCCAACTCAATCAAGAGTAAAATCTAGCTTGCTCAGTCTCAGCTAAGGAGCAACCTCTTTCCCTAGCCTTCAAACAAAGTCGAGCCAGTCAGATTTGATATCCAGAAATCTTTACAAAATATGTCTCTAGTAACTCCAAGGAGTTTCTTAGTTGTTAAATCAAACTATCCCATGACAAATTGGCACTTTTAAACAGAATACAGTCTCATAATTCTTCAATTTCTGTAGATAAATGTTAAAGGAGGACAATGTGGCAAAATTCCAGATATCTTGCTGGAAAGCAAAAAGGTTAATTAATCCTCAGTGTAGTTTCAATCATGAACAAATAAAAATGGTTAAAGAGCTCCAGGGTTTAGATTTCAGTGAAGGCTGATATGCATACAGCAAGACTGTGATGTTCTTCATCAATTTCTGGTGCTCCACTTTTCCAGAAAAATCCACAGGAGATTTTTCGATATGAGTCCCAAAATTCAGGATTTGAGTTTTATTCACATAACAAAGCTTAGGCTGAATGGCTGAGCCATGCTTACCAAGACGTCAGGACATCCTTCTCATTTTAACTTGTCATTTTTCCTCTTTACCATCTCTCTAGCACCTGATCTCTTTTCCCTTCAGAGATCACTGCTGTCATTTCCACACCAGAGATATGACTGCAATCTGGCATTTCTAACCACTGAAGAACCAGGGATGTAGTCCATGACAGGGATTTGCCTGTTAAACATTGTAACATTGCCACTGTCCTAAGAGTGTAGTGACATGAAAAACCCTTATTCTTCTACTGTGATTTTCTGTCCTAGACACCATGTTTTCCCAAAGGTCTCACCTTTTTATTTATAGAAAAAAAAAAGGCATTTTGTGCCATATTATAATTGGACAAACATTGAGTGAAAGATCATAATTTCTAGGTGACCCCCAGACTGATAGCTCTGATCCTACATCAATCAGAGGAGCTTCTTGCCATGATTTTGGTGGGAATCAAATCAGCCCCCAGATCTCATGAATGATGCTTACAGGTGAGTTTGTATTTACTGCTGGCTGTTTGGGAGTGTGGCACATGAAAAATCAGACCTGCAGCTGCTGTACCCAGGAGCTCAACACTAAGCACACAATGCAGTGAGAGTGCAGCGAGCGTGGCAGGCACAGTGACTTAGAGAACAAGGCAGCACACCCAGCAGCAATGTTTAAAGAGCTGAAATCTGATGTCTTTGCAGAAGGACAGAGAGCACCTATCAATGTGTATTACAAGGATCTAAATCTGAGCTGTGAAACAGAACTATGAGATGAGCCACAGCCAAAATGATAGATCTGAGTTTTGGATCTATCTGCTATGGGAAAATAGAACCTTGGATACAAGAGCACTTAAATCCAGGGCTTAGGACTTTGGACTTGAATCTAATTTTTCCATCTTTGTCGGTTTTTCAAAACTATGTTCAGATTTTATCTAACACAAATTCAGACCCAGACCCAAAATCTCAATTCAGACTAAACTCTACTGAAATTACCCAATTTATGCCATTTAAATCCAAATTTGTCCTAATTTCTAGGAAGTTCAACCTCAGTTAAACTGATTCTGAAGTTCTATGGTGAAGTCCAGGTTCATATACTGGGAAGATTTGGAGAAATTAGGATACCTAGAGTAAGAAGAAAACACAAGGGTGAAAATCAGAAGGAAAATACTGAGAGGACCAGCTCACTGCCAAGAGAGGGGAAAGAAGGGGACACTATTGCATGGCTCTGGTCACACTTCTGTCAGGTAGGATATAGCCAGTTCTAGTGTGGAAGATGTGGAGATCTGTATTATAATAAATCTTGGGTTTCAGGTTAGAATTAGAACATTCCCATTCTAACCAGAGGTGCAGATCTGCGATTGGAACTGAGTTGTATCTCTCTTGGAAATGATGGCACTTTTTTGGAAATGATGACTGCTTTCATCCTGTGGGAAGGTATTTAGGATTTTAGATAGCTGACACACTGGCATGATGGTGTAGAAATTACATGAATCTTGGGTAACAGAACCAAGCAGAAGTAGCTTAGTACCAATGACATCTCTTTGATGGTGAAAGACCCTTATATTTAAATTAAAGTCCTATTTTAAATATGGTTTATTCTAAACTGAAATGCTAAATGAAATGCTAAACTGAATTTTTTTTTATCCAGCCCTGAGAAGGTAATTTCAATAAATGGAGGCACCTGTGGAATATTCCTGTTTCAGTTTTGCTATTCTTGATAGAGAGGAAACCACAAATCCTTGCTTGCTCTGTACTCAGAAAGACAGAAGGAAAAACACTCCGGCCACTTGCTGTGCAAGCACAGCCTGAGATGTATGTAAAAGCTGGTAAGAAATAAAACCCTTTTTCATTCTCAGTGAGACCAAAGGTTTAAACCTTCTCACACATGGTGTCTCCTTGGTCAGCAAGATCCGCATGGGCTGTTGAACTCA
The DNA here is from genome assembly GCA_013396955.1 of Regulus satrapa. Classification (NCBI taxonomy): domain Eukaryota; kingdom Metazoa; phylum Chordata; class Aves; order Passeriformes; family Regulidae; genus Regulus; species Regulus satrapa. The sequence continues at coordinate 148,917 of VWZN01004517.1, read as the reverse complement.
GCAGAAACTGCTCTGTGTTAGTGCTCATTCTTTCTCACGTGCTCACCACTGAAACTCCCCTAGTGCTGCACAGAACCAAAAAGGTCATTATTGAGACAAGAAAGGAAGACTCAGAGTGACATGCAAAAAGCATCTTGCAACTGCCTTTAGAAGAGCAGTGACATTGCAGAAACCAAACAGAATTGCCATGTGAAAAATCAACATGACATTGTGGGGTTTGTCCTTTTCATGACCCCCACTTCTGTTTGCCAGTTTATCACATGCATGTGTGAAACTGCATCCAGCCTCGGGTGCAGTTGTTGCTGTACTGTTTTTTATACTCCCTGCAAAGCTTTGGCACACATGGACCAAGTGCAGATTCCCTAAGACCCACACAGGACAATGATGGTTGTGCTGCAGAAATGCTCAGGGGTAAGAGCAGGACCATGAATGGAAAGGGAGCCCAGACTATGTGCCAGAGAAGCCTGATATGATAAAGAAATTTGAAATTGTAGGATGGTTCTAAAACTCAGCTAAGACATGCATGAGACTGCAGCTGAACAGCAGACTGAATGGGTTCTCTCATTAAAAAAAGAGGAAATCCTGGGAGTGTTTAAAAATTCTGTGAAAAGGAGAAAGCAGAAGCAGTAGCTACAAAAGAAATTGAGATTAAAGATTGAGATTTTTTTGAAGGTAGAAAAGTCAAAAACTTGTTTTCATTATGAAGCAAAAAATCCCAGAACAAAAAGAAATTAATGTGATTCCTACTTTTTTTTAGAGATGGAGGGATGCAGCCAGAGATCAGCCTCCAGCTGGGGTATATTCCCTGCTTCTCATCCCACACACCACTGCTACCAGCCATGGGCTGCCTGTAGCTTGCACAGCACCACCATTTTCTCTAGACATCTGCTTCACTGATCATACTGCTCTTTAACCATTCTGGAATGTGTTTTTAGGACCTTTTGGCTGATCATTGCAATGGGCCAAGGAGCAATAATGACAAATCTGACCGGGGCTCTTGCACCTGTGAGTATGGGCACATAGAGACTCTGGGCACAGCCTGTGCTCAAAGTACACTCAATGTTTTAAGTATGTTTTCCCCAGACTGATGGCATAGCCCAGGAAATGAAATCTTGTCTCTGGAGCATTGCACTGGGACCCAGAGTGCATTTTTAATTCCATGCCTCATACACAGCAATTTGTTGATGATTAGTCACATAGTAAACTGCACAGTTACCCACGCAGCAATTGCTGGGAAGCATCTTCCAAGTTAAAACATTAATAATTTTTGACAGATGTGCAAAAAGTAAAATTACGGTGAAGCTTTCTTTTGTGAGACATTTGACACTTGTCTTAGCCTCAGCGTTATTTAAGTGTACTTGGTGCTCACACAAGAGTTTGAGGCTGTTGAGCATCCCAGAGGGCTGGGGACACAAGTCCAAGGCTAAACTTTTCTTAAGAAAACATTTCAGGTTACCTTTAAAATTATAGGCCAAATGGCAACAATAAAACAGGTAATAAATTACTATCACAAACAGAGCCCCATATCTCCTTTGCAAGCAAACATCTGAACAAGACCAAACTACCGGTAGTGCAATAAAACACAAAGGGTGTGGAGTTTGTGTAACATGAAGACATAATTTCTGCTTCATGAATCTACTTATAGAAAGAGGAATGAATTTCTGGGAAGTAAGCAAGTTCATTTAAACAGAAAATAAAGTTCAAAGAGAATCATAAAAAGGGGAGGGCAAACACAGAGTTCACTTTGTTTTGAACTCTGTACAATTGCTCAATAAAAATGTCTGCTATTCAAATTTAATTTTTGGTTTAAATATTACTGTTTCTTTTGCTTGTCATGCTAAAACGATGTTCTTATCCTGTAGGCACTTCTGTCATTACTTTTTCCTTAGCCTCTGAGCCTAAGGCTTCACAGGGATGCCAGAGTTCATTCCCACAGACTGGCCTCCAGGACTGTGGGTTGCTTATAGCTTATCCGAAAGTGTGGAGTTATATTTTCAGATACAGACCCCATATTTATGAAAACAGTACAAGTTAGATCAAAGTTTGAGAAACTGGATGTTTCACTGCTGCAGAAAAAAAAAATCCCATTCTTCATTATTTCTTTTCAAGCTACAATATAGACTTCAACTATAAGGAATCTATTTCTGATTTTTAACGTAAAAATGCATATCCTTAGAGCAGCAGAGGGTTAGCTGGCAAGTCAGCTCCTGCTTTTTCCATGTCTCTGATCATAATTCCTCTTTTAAAAGACTATTTGTGATCCTCTTCAGCAAGGCATATCAAACACTTACTTACCAAAGAAAGATTTAATTCTTATCAAATGTTGTAGCTATATTTTACCCATAATTTCCCAGCTGAACCAGCTGACATTTATGGATTTAACTATTAGCATACTATACATGATATATCTTAACTTACATATGCAGTCTGCATGCAGTGGCAAGGATTGCTGTTTTTAATAATTAAATTTTCCATGGCATTTACTGGATTTAGCTTCCTATGGGGACCTACCTCATTTTCCTGCCATTGAAAATCCAAACCAATATTAATAGCTAACAGTTTTTATAGCCTTTTAATACCCAAAAGAAGACAATCGGTATTTGCATACAACAGATCTCAAAGACCCAAGAAGATAAAGAGAATTAAAACACAGTCCACTGGAGGCAGGGTGGTGACATGGTATCATTTTGGTCATCTGCTACACTGAAAGCTGGGGAAAAAAAAGTAAAGTTCCTTATTTAACCTTATTAGTAGTTCCTTATTTATAGGCTTGTCCTTATTTTGTGAACATCAAACTCACCTGGAGAAATAATGTTTCTGGAGGCTATGGCATTGGTTTGGTCTGGTCAATATTTCTTTTTGTAAAGCTTTTTCTCTTGTTTTTCAAACAGTATTAGCACTAAAATGACCTGCCAGCTTTTATTTTTAAAGAAGTATGACTGGTCAGATTCCTAGGAATAACTATTTAAGCCAGAGGGCATGTACAAGCCAAAGATCCTCTACACTTATAAACAAGTAGTTCTATAAAACATTGCTTCAGGCAGAGAAATGTGGCAGATAAGGCACTGCTGGATGACAGTTACATTTTCCTCAAAGTAGGAAAAACAATGTCATAGATCCCTAAGGCCCCATCTCTGTAGGCTTGAAATAGAGCAAAAAAATTTAAAAGAATGAAAAAGAAAGCAAGCACTGTTTTCCATTTCTCAAGAACTGCCAGTAATAAAAAGACAATGGATAAGCCGTTCTTGCACTGTTTGTAATATTTTTGCATCTTCATTAATGTTATGTACACAAAGCATACACAGAGATGTCAAGAAAAATAATGCCATCAGTGGAACCACAGAGTTGAGAAAACAAGCATTCAAAGGCAGGGAAACACAGTCTTAAAATAAAATGCTACCCCTGAACTTGACCCTCCTTATTTATTCTAAAATATTTGATTTTTTTATAAAGAGAAATATCCAAGAGCACAACAACCATAAAACCAGTTTTAGTACAACCCAGCATATTATCTTTCATCAAAAGTAATGTTTGGCCCTGGCACATCTATAGGCTGCAGAACTTCACCTCAGCTAGTTTTCTGCAAGCCTGTCATAATTGGATTGCAAAAGTGTATTAATTAAGCTAACTTTGGTTAAACTGTCTTATTGGTCAGTTATTCTTGCACAATGAAGGTGTGGTTTTATCAGGGGAAAAGTTATTTAATGTGTTTGGAATTAAAAATGCAGTAGATACATTCTCCTTGCTGCAAAGGGGCCAACTATGAAACGCTGCAGAATTTAGTAGAATTGTACACCTTTGGTGTAAGGATTTAGAAATCTACACAAAAGATTTCCCTTTAGTACTCAGTATTACCACTGCTATCTTTTTTTAACCTACCCAAATGTTAGTGGTCTCATAAATTAGGCAAAACACGCTCTGAGTGCATCCTTTTTTTTTTTTGTTTTTATTTGAAATAAAAATAATAATGAATTAATAAATTGTCTGCATTGATGTCAATCAGAGACAATTAAGTACTTTACAAATGCTCTATTGAAAAAAGTGTTCTTGTAGGTTAAAAATAAATGAAATGTAATATTAATTCCTGTGTTTGGGGATTAGAATCAAGGATTCCTGCAGCATGGTGGAGGTTATCAACTGAAACCACAGAAGAGAAAACAGAGGATACCAAGACCACGGGAAACCCATTAGATCTAAATGTAATTATGAACTAAGTAACGTGGTCCTGGGATACTTCAGACGAAATGTTTCCACTAGAAATGGAACAATATTAATGGAAATATGCATTGCTTCACCTAAATCTGAAGTATTTGGTAAACAATTCTGGTCAGAATTCATTGTTCAGAAGGGAAGAATTCAGGATGCAAAAGCAGTGCAAATGACTGGCATGAGTCAAAGAATGGATAGGCTACCATATGTGAAAATACAATAGGCTCATTTGTTTAACCTAGTGAAGTGAAGGTCACTAGTCAAAATGGAATCAAGCATAACACCAGAAAGCTAAGATAACTTTTTCAGCTCTTGGATAATGCTGACACTTGATGGAAATTGGAATTCTGACATTTTTACAATAATGTTGATTGTTAACCAGCAAAGAAATGTTTCTGAAACAGACACAAAATGAAAATAGAAACATGTTTTACAGAGATACAATTAAGTTGGGAGAGGGACTTTATGATACAGTTGTCTGCAACAGGAGAGACACAGATCTGATGATCGAAAATGTCTTTTTGAAGTGTATCATCCTACCTAACAGGTATTAATCCTATAGGTATGGTATAAACCCATAGGTTTAATAGGGCTCAGCCATCCACAGAAGACTGGGCATCACCAACGTTTCAAGGATTGCAGCAGCTGACAGGTACTACCGCCTCAAAATCACATTTAGATTTAAATCAAGGGCTCTCCAGAAATGCTTACTCATGCTTACCAAAATCGCTCTCGTGTGCTGTGGCTACAAGCATGCTGCCAGTGGCTGTCCCTGCTAAAAGCAGCTTCCAGTACATAGGTGACCCAGACTGTGCTGCGTGGGGTCTCTTCCCTGCCCGGGCTCCTCTGCCAAGTGCTGCTGCCCAGTGACACAGCCCTGCTGCAAACTGCCTTGCATTGAGCACCAGCACTCACGGAGCTGGAAACCCTGCAGGGAACATGCAGTGAACCTAGAGGACTGTGGGAGGGACTAGAAGTGTTGAAGCAGCCAGGATTTGGAAATTTTGGCTTTCAGGAAGAGGACAGTTTGTTAACATGAACTGTGGATCCTGGAGCATTCCAAGCCTGGCTTTTTGACTTCAGCCTGTTTTCATCAAAGACATCTTTCTGTTCAATGAGGCGGTCCCACCCAGGGGTCACTTTCTGGTCTACCTGCAACCTTGTCACCACAAGGTGAAACTGCAGCTATTGTTTAATTGAGAAGTCTTGCCCACCTACAGCCATCACCTGCCATTCCTCCTGCAATCACATAAAGCCATGTTTTGCTTTGCTGACACCAGCGCTGCCAAAAAGCTCAGCTGGCGAAGGAGTCTGTGTTAGTAATGTGGCTGGCATTCTGCCTCCTGCAGCTGAGGTCACTTCTGAGCACTTCTGAGTCTCTGCTGGTCCACTCGGATGGAGGGCCTAAAGCTCTCTCCCTCTGGTCAGCTTCCCAATGATGTAGCAGGCTATTTCTTTGCATTCTTACATTCAACATTGGACTGTTGCACTGGCCTTGCTCCCTAGCAGTGAAAATACCTGTAATTGCTATTTCTCCTGCCTTGTATCTTCCCTAGCCAATCACCAGAGTTGTTGAAGTACTTCATGATCCTGTGTTCTCATTCCACTCAAAAGCTCCAAGCAGCCCTGCAGACCATTCCCCCTAATTCGTGGAAACAACTTAGCTTTTCTGGAAGATTTTACTTAAATTGTTTCAAATTTGGGTTAGAATGCTTCTTTTTCAGTTCCTTTGTGAAACACTCATCACTCTCACTCATTCAAGTCTTTTGATTTCGGAGGGCTGAGATGTGAAGCACAAACTCTGCCTTCTTTGCATAGTTTATAAACAACTTTATTGTCTGGGATTGAGTCCATTTCACTTCACCTTAACCATCAAAAAATCAGCTTAAGTCAATATCTTAGATTATCTCTATAATGGAAAGGAGAAAATATTTATTTTAAAAGGAAAACATCTCCTACATTGAGACATGGGGAGGTCTTATCCTTTGGAAAGGTCTTTCTCCACTAAATGCATGTCTAGGACTCCTAACACTCAGAAACAAAAGTTAGATGAGTCTGATGATAGATGATGCATGTCTTGACAGTATTTTGTAACAGAAACAAATTATTTCTGGCTCTTAAAAGTGAAGCAAAACTTTGTAGTCCGTTTCAGAGAAGGTAAGTAGAAGCACATAGAGAACATCTGATCTGTCAAAAGACAGACTGGCAACCACTGTCAAAGTCACAATACTAAATAAGACAGGAGATCCTCAATCACAATCCTGTGCTAAGACCATTAAACCATGCCTCTTTCAACAAACACCTTTCTACTTGTTGCCTGCAAACATATCAACAGCAGTTTTACACAGGTTATTAATTGCTTGTAGTGCCTTGCCTAAAATAGTGTGATCACACGCAAAGGACTTTGTATAACTGGGTGGCCAGTCCATACCCCTGAACCTCTTCAAGCCAGCTTGAAGAGAGCAGTCAGAGCTGCATCCAGAGCCATTCTAAGTAATACTTCACTGCTCCAGATTCAGTCAAATTCCAGTGGAGACACAGTTGAAACAGAAAACAGAAAGGTTGGCTGATTTCTGGGTTTTTTTCCCAGCAAAGGCGGGATATGATCAAAAGCAATCTTTCCTCTGACCATAACTGTGAGAAGCTTGTCAGCTCCAAACATATATTCTAGAGTAGATTAGACCTCAAGCCTTCACAAGTACTATGTCACCTTCCATACATAAAAGTCAGACCAGCGAACCTTCTAGTTCTTTGGTTATCTAAGCCACTATGTGTGTATCTGTAATAATATACACATTTGCACATATTTGAGTGTACCCAGAAGTGTTTGCATGAGCACACACACAATTCTATCATTTTTAGGAGTAACTTTTGATTCTGAAATCCTTGTTCTTACTAATGAAGTATACTGCACACCAGAAATTTGTATGCACCTCTAGGGGAACTCCAAAGAAATTACTTTATCATGCTGGACTTAGCCTTCTGAAAAGACTGGCCAGATCAGGAAGGGAGAGGTATGGCTATAAAGTCAGGGTGAATAATTTGTGGTGCAATGTATTGTAAAATCACTGGGCAAATACCTACTGTATCTCTAATCCGTTGAGCTGCTGGATGTGGAATGCATGTCATGGAGAATCTCAGCTGTGTCATATGAGAGGCTGCATGGAGTCCTGAATTCTTATTGCCAGCTTATCAGAAAGAGTCAAAAGACAAATAAATTGCTCTTTCTCAAACAGTTGAGTAGCTGAGAGCAGAAAATAGTGGGTTTGTTTGTGGTAAAGACAATACTACACCCTGCATTCATTCTGCTACTGTACAGAAAGAGAAAATGTAAGAATTCAAAGAAATAGCATTTTAATTTCAGGTTGTAAATGCTACACTCTTCTCTTCATGTCCCATGCTTCCTGCCGAGGAAAAGCTGCAGCATACCAGACAGGAGCTCTTTTCAGTGAGCAGAAACAAAACCAAGGAAACTGGAAAACTACACTGTTTTACTGCATTTAACCTCCCTTCTCATGGTAAGCAAGAGCCACACCAGCAAGCCACAAAGCAAGAGACACCTTAATGGTCCAGGAAGTCCAGAGATCTTTGAGTTAAATATTGAGCAATGCAGGTGCAGACTGCAGATGGGAGGTTTGGGTGTGAAAGCCAAGTGCATAACAAAACTCGATTGAAAGAAGCCAGTATTAAGATCTCAGTCTGAATTCATTGCACATAGATGGCAGGAATTCCACAGATAGTCTATGTGAAACAAGAGAGTTTCCAAGGTTCCTCAGTGTGCGAGCCACTGGCATAAAAATTACAATTATCACTACACACACCCAAGGAGATCTTCTGCTAAATATGCAGGGGCAAATAATTTCGTGGTACAATACAGCTGAAGTGACTGTACTCACAGAGTCAATGTTTCTTCAATATTTGTGTCTAATTATTTCATAATTAAGAACCGAATATTTTCCTGGTCTTACCCAATCATGCTATTTCACCTGTAAACTATAAGAGGTAATAACAGAGGTGAATTTCTTACACATAAAGCTTAGTGAAGAGAAACCCTATCAAGGTAGCCTCTTGCATTTCCTTGGAACCATTGACATACTGGTATTTAGAATCTGGGCCATTGTTCATACGGTGGTTTTGGTATATAAAGCCCTGTGCCTACACTAACTACTTCATTACTGTTGACACATACTTCATTATTTATTCTTCATGCCTTAGATTTCTTTGCTTAGGTTCCAATTCTTCCTAACCTTTAAAGACAGCATTTTAAGTTTACGCATTATAAATTATTATACCGGAAATATATGCAGTATATTAGGTTAGACATACACAAGTCTTTGTAGAATGTAGGAGACTTCACAAAGACTGAAATTCTCTCGCCTCAAGCGTCTTTGAAATTACCCTTAAACTTTTATTCCAACTTAAGGATGTAAATAGGATTCATGCATGAAATGGGCTGTTGCTAGCTATTAGCACATGGGTGAATTTGGTCCAGTGGGTGTGTATGTTGATTTTCCATTCTAGAATTTCTGATCCTCCCAATTCTTCATTACTACCTGCCAAGATTGCTATTGTTAGGTTTGGTGTTTTGTACACCTGAAGAAAGATTTATAACCTTTATGGTCAAAGTATTCCACATCTGATCCTTTTTCTATTTGGCTTTAACTCTCTTTTCCAGCCCTGTCCATAACTGCTTTAAAAAGCTTGAATGGCTTGATGATGTTTTTAGTAATTACTCATGTAACTAAAAGCTAGTTTATTAAACTCGCAGGTCTTGGTTTCTGGACTGCTGGGGAAAAAGCACGTCACTGAGGACTTCTCTAAGTTGATGGTGTCCATATAAGAGGTTCTAACTTTCTCCAGTGCTTATTTCTGAGAACTTTCACCTGTAAAGGACTGGCATTTGCAACAGTTTTGCTTGGAAGATTTGAGAGTTTAAACATTTCAGACTTAGAGGCAAATTTTAAAGCAAGTTAATTGAACTTCTTGAGAGAAATAATAATTTGTGTTTTGAGTTATATAATTATTTCCCTATGGTAATGAAATTCAACTGCTTTTGAAAATTAATGTTATTTTATTGCTCTTATTTTTTTTAAATAGTATTTCCTTAAGCTTGATAGCTTGATTCTTAAATAAAAGTACCTTTTCTATTTTGCATTACATCTGAAATAACTGATGCACTTCACGATCCTCTCTGGAACCCAATAAATAAAGCTCTGATTTGAGACTTCTGTATTATGAATTTATAGTTCTTGCTTGCCACAAGCACACTCCAAAAAAAGATAAAACTTTGTGCCAGAACATAATGCTATTCAAATATAGAAGAATAAAAAACCAAAAAGATGAAAATTGCCTTAAAATAGTCATTAGTATTATCCAATAAAAATACATATATTCTGTACAAAATTGGAGATTCCACAAACCCCAAACTCTAAATGTTGAGCGATATATTGAATACATACCTGTAGCAGACTGTCCAGGCCTTTTATTAGAAGTATGCACAATATATTGCCCTCTCCAGATGTGCTCTGCAACTGCTTCATAAAGAGGAGAAATGGCAACAAGCACAATGGAAGAGGCCAAAGGAAGACTTTGGACATTGCTCTAAAGAGATGACAGAACACATCTGATGCCTGCACAAATAAATACAGCATATTTATTTTAAAAATATTTTATTTATAAATACAACTTTTAATTATTTTCAAAATAAGCTTCAGGATTTCTACAGCAGATATTTATGATGGTATTTCTAAATAACTAATCACCAAAGGTTGCATTTTTTCACTGATGTGAATCTGCTTTTACCATGCCTCACTGGTGAGGTTTTGCTGAAGCAGTTCCTTTGAGAGGTCCTCACTACAGGAATAACTTTGCTGCTCATAAGGGGTCCAAAGAAGCCTGAGAAGAGCAAGCCTCTCAGAGGAGAGGAAACTCAAAAGCCATGTTCATGCTCTCCTAATCTTGTTCATCTTAGTCCCAGGTAATACAGACATCCCAGACAAACTCTTCAGTATGCACGTGAGCAGCAGTGCTCTCCCAGCACCAATACTCTTTAAAAGGCAGCCATTTTTAACATTCCCATGACTCTTCCCACACCCATCCCTATGAAAACCCTCTTACCAAGTTTCTGAAAGCGTCTTTGGATCTTTGGAAAGTGCCACTTGGCTGTGCCTGTTCCAGGTCCACTGTGTCCTCTCTAAAGACCTCTTCCTCTCTTCCATCTCTCTTGCATACTGTGAAAGGACATAGTAAGGATAAGATTTTCATCTACAGTTTGTATAGATCCAACAACCCATGTTTTGATGTGACCCAGGAGAAGTAAAATCTAATTGCTGGATGGTTTTCAGTAACTTTTTCCTGTTTTGGGAACTGTTTTATTTCTGTTTAAATGTTACTATAGATACTGGAACTTAGCCTTACAAAGTTACACAACCAGCCTCTGCAGAGGCAAAGGCAAGGGTGTCTTGAGGGATGTAACACCCTCCTCTGCAAATCTGATGCAGAGAACATTTGGTGCAAAAATAGCAGGAGGAAAAGGTACCCTTCACACTTCTCTCCAGGTCTGGGAGGCTGTGTGCCTACCCTGGGGCCCAGAAGGGACAGAACATGGCTGAAACATCTGGGAGCAACTGGGTGAAACTCATCATAGGACTAGTCATAGAACAGTAATAAAAAATACTGAAAGGGTAACAGCAGATATTGTTCAGAAAGAGAAAGAGAGACAGCAACACATTCTAGGAGACACTCCACAGCTTGGAAACAGGAATGAAGGTACATTGCATTTGTCTGGACTGTTCAGGACAGTGATGTGTAAAGAAACCAACCACCTTGGAAGCAGCTAAGTCTAGGCCCAAGGTGTCAGAGTGGCCAAACACACCAGCTAACCCAAAAAGCTCAAAAAGTAGAGCTAGTCAACTTTGTTGTGTCACTGCTGTCTCTGTGCCAAAGATCTGTGGTGGTGGCTGGATAAGTATGGTTCAAAAATCACCAGTTTTCTCAGCACAAACTCTGAGCAATGTAACTTAGTCAAGGCAGTGTGCTTATGACCTCAGGCATTTTTCTATTACTCATGAATATTTCTTTATCATATGGTAGGGAAAGAGAAGTTTATAAACCTACTTATGCATTCATTTAGCTTTCTCACCATCATGTTCATAATTTAGGAAATTGCTTAGAAAAAGTTTACTATCCTCAAAGCCCAGAGATTCTCTATTGCTGCACCAAATACAACTGAACCAATTGGACACCTGCATGTTAGAGGGGAAGAATGGTGCACTGCTTTGCCAATGTTTTCAACAAGCCAGATTCAGCTCTCAGCCTCTTGAAACACTGAACCCTAAACCCACAATTCTGAACTGAGATAGACATTTGAATACTTAACAGAGTGTCTGCTAATTCAGACACTAATTTTCACTCTTCCTGCTCACACTACCAATTTCCTGAAAATGGTGATCAGGCTTCCCTATTTCACAGAGCTGCAGCAAAGAAATTCCCTTAGTGAATATGTGATGCTTGTCATCAAAATCTAATGAAAAGGACTGAAGAGGAGCTGAAATGGAAATTCCCTGCATCCCAGGCATATAAAATGCCCAAATGCTTTTTATTTAAATAAGTGTCCATTTTAATCTTGCCTTTCTTAGCAACTGTTACAAATGCTCCCTTTACAACCAATCCAGATGCTGTTGCTTCTTTAGAAGAGGTCAAGAAGACAGAGACATCAGGCACAGCCATTTAGGACCAGGAAGTAAGAATTAATCAATATCACATAGCAATAATATAGGCAAGGAGATTTTGTGAACAGAAGCATTGTTTCACCTTCCTTGCATATACCTGCTACCCCAGTTTTATATCTCACAGCTCTATTTCACTGCCAATTATACTGATACCAGAGCTTTTAACCCATATGTAGCTTTTGATTAAATGAAGGCCATTTAGATACTCTTCACTAACTATGATTATAGTACCATACTTGAAAGTCTCCGAGACCATTTGAAATACGTACACACTTAAGTTAGTAGATTTTTCCCAAAGCATGTGAAACAGGTCAGACACAGGTCCACTGGGTTTGTACATTTGAAAAAACAGGGCTTATGTGAAGACAAAGAGGGATAGTAAAAGATACAGGACTGAGAAGGCAAGTAGGAGGTCCTGACTCCAGTGTTTGTAGTGCCTAGATATATAGAGAGACATTTCAATTCTATTTCCACCTTGTTACCAACAATGAAATGAAATGAAATGAAATGAAATTAAATCCCTCAACAAAAAAAGAAAAAAAAAAAAAAGCAAAGAAAACCTACAAAACAAACAAACAAAATTTTAAAAGCCCAGTTTCCCTTGAGAAATGCAATAGAGAACAATTTCTATGATATACTGATCCCCACCTCCCAGATTTTGGCTGGGATAGAGTTGATTTTTTTTTTCCCTAGTAGCTGGTACAGAGCTGGTGTTTGGATTTATAATATAATAATGGATATATAGTAAATAATGTCAATAACACGCTGATGTTTTAGTTGTTGCTGAGGACTTTTCAGCTCCCCATTCTCTGCCAGCAAGGTGGTCCACAAGAAGCACAGAGGAAGCGTGGCCAGGACAGCTGGCCCAAAGAGGCCAAAGAGATGTTCCATACCACAAAGTATCACACTGAGTATAGAAACTGGGTGAGGGAGGGGTCAATCACTGCTCAGGGACAGGCCTGGCATTTGTCAGCAGGTAATGAACAATTACGGTGTTCATCATTTGTGTTTCTTGGGGTTTATTTTGCTGTCTCTTCTTTTTGTTGCCTCCCTTTCAATTTAAATTGTTATAATATTGTTATTATATTTTATTCCTACGATTAAGCTGTTCTTATCTCAACCCACAGGTCCTACCTTTTTTCCCCCAATTCTTCTCTGATCGCACTGGGAGCCAGGGTGCAACAAGCAGCTGTGTCATACTTAGTTACCAACTGGGGTTAAACCATGACTCCCATTTTTTAATATGCTTCAAAACTGCTTCAAGGTGCACTCTGTAAATGTCAAGACTTAAACCTGGTCTTTTTTGAAAATGTAGTACTAGTATGAAATTATGTAGATTAAGGAACAGAAATGGTGAGTTTTCCCTCAAAGCTTAGACTGGAAAATGTTTTTCTCGTGATGATTTTATCTGATTAATGAAAAATTTTGAAGGTGTTTCGCAAAACATATTGTACAAATGCTTTTCCTGAATCATTGAAGAAGCTATGAGCACAACTGAAATACCTGCACATATTGTGAAATAGTTTCTTTACTTTCACATCATTTTAATGTCACTCACTTTCTTGATGAAATCCTGAACCATAAACTGAACTGTAGGCAGGATACCTATGTAGTAAAAACCCAGGACTTTGGATGTTCTGAATGCCACATCCCCTTCTATCTCAGTACCTTTTCTTTTATAATTCCATAGGGCTTTGCTTGAATTATAACTACTGCTGAAGTATTTCAAATAAATTCAGGCCACTTTAACTGATCAGTTCAGTGTCATTCTTTTCTCAGAAATGCCAGTGTGACCTTACTATTTGCTGACTCTGTAAATAAGTAATTATTTGGCTTACTTATTAAGGTAACACACCCTAGCTAGGACGAAAAACCAGACCTACAAGATAATCCTCATCTCAAGTTTCTGCTGGCTGTATTGTCCCAAAGAATATGCCCATACTGAAGAAGTGAAATTTCAGCTAGCCTTCATAGTGTAGTCGGACATATGAGGCACAGGTGGTCAAAGCAATATCATCAAACAGGCATTTTCTCCCATTAATTTATGAGCACAGAATTTTGCTCTGCAGATAGAGAGATATATTTTTCTTACTTCAGAAACTGTATTGCTAAGTATGCAATTAAAATTTTCTGTCAAATCACTTTTCATTAGAATACGTGGATCAATAATGACATTATTAGATATCTGTGTAGAAGGCAAAGAAATTTAATTTCATATAAGAGGTCTATATTTCATACTATAGCTGATATCACCCCATTAATCAATTTTTAGATACACTGAAATTCTAAATATCATTGCTTTACAAAAGCAGTTTGGAAATATCATGAAAACAGCTGTTATGTTTTAAAAAATAGACATCCTGATATAATTTTTAAAAAATTGTGAAATTATGTATTTTCCTAGTTTTTTTTTTTGTTTGTTTTTTTTCTTTTAGTACTTAGAATGTACACTAAAAATATATATAAAAATATATAAAAATTGCTGGTTAAAATAGGGAACAGCACTTGTTCTCTGTTTTTAACCAACAGATGCCATTCTTGCTGGAGCATATAGTACTACATACAGGTATGTAAGATGGTAGCCACTGGCTATTCCTTTACTTTGTTCCTAATGCCTGCATTATGATAATTTTAACTTGCAATTTGTTCTCATTCAGGTTTGTTGTTTGGGTTTGTTTTTTTTTTTTAACAAGTACAACATTTTATAGCTAGAAGTTGTTATGAACAGCCTGATTTTAAAGTACATAATGATTCTTATCTTCCACCAACAGCGATACTTAATGCAGAAGCAAAGAAATCACAGGGTTGGTCAGGCTGGAAAGGACCTCAGGAGGTCATTCAGTCCAAACTCCTGTTCAGAACAGGTTCTGAGTTTAGAATGAATTTGTCTAGACTTTGTCCAGTCACATCCTGAAAACCTTTTGAAAACATTTCAGAGTCTCTCTGGGCAACTTGTTCCAAAATTTCACAAGAAAACAATGTTTATTCTTGTTTCAGCTAGAATTCCCCTCCCCCATTCCCTCATTTTTTAGGAAACCACTGTTTTCCATTTCTACACTGTGTTCCTCAGCTTGAGTTTCACCTCCTCAGTAACCTCCAGTGCCCAGGAGGCTGCTCTTAGATCTCCTGACATCATTTATTCTCCAGGCTGTCACAGCCTTTACTGAAATACTGCTTTTATATAGTGGTATTTATAATTTATGAAAATCAGCTAAAGATGGCAGCTAGTTCAAACTGGTCAGAGTCTGCAAGAGTTTTTCAAACAGCAAGAGAATTTATCAATTTCAGTACATTCTTCAGTCAAATGTATTAAATTCTACATTTTGTCTGATAAGTAATTTCAGTGCCCCACAATTCAGCAAAGAAATGTGCTAACTTTTCTGTAAGTATTCAATAACATTAGAGTAAAAGAGGTACAACATTTTTTAGTTCTGTATTAACTTTTCAAATTCTTCTAGTGTATCCTTTTCATACAATACCAGCTTTGCAAGTGAAGAAAACCCAAAACAAAAACCAAACCAAACATTGTTTCCCAAAATTGCATGCTTCTGGAGTTTGTTTTTGAATATTGAGCATTATGAGTCATTTGTGACTGTGGAAATTCCAGTAAGTCAATAGAGTTACGTCAGACCTGAATTGGACTCTTTAATTCCTGACAGTACATCCTAAACTACACAAGCAAACAATGTCCCCAAATGTGAAAGGAGTGTTAACATCCTCCATATTTTAAGACGGCTCTCAATCACCCAAATTAAACCCAAAACCTCCAGTCTTGCAGGACACATAAAAACCTGTGGTCTCCTAATATGTGAAACCTCCAAAGATCAATCTGTCTCCTACTCAAGTAATATAAAGCCATAAATAATAAAACACAACAAAATGGGGAAATAAATTCTTAAATTAAACAACAACAACAAATCTCAACAAAATTCTTTCGATTTACCTATTTTCCCATCAGTCAAGCAAATAAATAATAACTGAAGATCTGGCAGCTTTAACTATAAGTTACTATAGTTAGATAGCCTTAACTATCTCCTGGAAGATCCAAGACCTGGTTTTCCCCTAGAAGTAACCTGGCATTACTCCACTGAGTTGCTTAACTGAGCAAAGTCAAAGGACTTTTACATGATACAGACCCTCAGACATAAACTGACACATCCAAATTACTTTTTGCACAGCAAAGTCAACTTCCATCTGTTATTGGTTCCACTTTTTATCTCACTTGTGCATTACAAGATTTCCTGCAAAGAGCAGAATTACTTCTCTTGATTTCCCACCTACCATGGGTTGACCCTGGCTGAATTCCAGGCATCCACCAAAGTTGTTCTGTCACTCCCCTCCACAGCTGGACAAGGCAGAAAAAATACCATGAAGGTCTCATGAGTTAAGGACAGAGAGAGAGATCCCTCACCAAATACTGTCAGGGGCAAAACAGGCTTGAATAAGAGATGTTAATTGAATTTATTGTTAACAAAATCAGAGCAGGATAATGAGAAGTAAAATAAGACCTTAAAAACACATTCCCTTATCCCTCCCTCCTTCCCAGCTCTACCTCCTCCCCCAGCAGCGCAGACAGACAGGGACTGGGGATTATGGTCAGTTCATCACGTTGTTTCTGCCACTGCTCAGGGAGAGCAGTCTTTCCCCTGCTCCCCCCCACAGGCAACAGTTCTCCAGGAACTGCTCCAATGCGGGTCACTTTTCCACAGGGTGCAGTCCTTCAAGGACAGGCTGGTCCAGTGTGGGTCCCCAAGGGGTCGCAAGTCCTACCAGCACATCTGATCCAGCATGGGCTCCTCTCTCCATGGGTCTGCCGACCCCTCACAGGACCCTGCTCCGGGACAGGTCTGCCATGGGGTCATCTCAGCTTCATCTCAGGCTCCAGGGTGGGTCTCCTCCACAGGCTGCAGGTGGATCTCAGCATCACCATGGTCCTCCATGGCCTGCAGGGGCACAGCTGCAAGGGAATCTCAGCTCTGACACCTGGAGCACCTCCCGCCCCTCCTTCTCCACTGACCTGGATGTCTGCAGAGTTGTTCCTTTCACATGTTCTCACTCCACTCTTCTCTGGCTGCAATTACATCTGCACAATTACCTTCTTTCTTCATTCTTCGACATGTTATCACAGAGTCATTACCACCATTCCTAACTGGCCCAGGCTTGGCCAGCAGCACGGCTGTACTGCAGCCATTTGGCATTGGCTCTGTGGGACATGGGGGGCAAGCTTCTGGCAGATTTTCACAGAAGCCACACCCTGTGACCCCCCACTATCAAAACATGCCCATGCACACCCAATACACCATGATTTCAAGATTTCCAGAACAAAGACTTACAGAACAAATCTTTATATAGTGAAAGTCAACCAAGTATCTCACTTCTTATCCATGTGTTTCCATTGCTTTCTGTTGGGAAGGAACAGTGAACATAGATTGAAAGCAACAAACCTTTTATAACAAAACCACTGACTGCATGTATTTTTGTATGAGAGAACCACATCATCTTTCTGTTTGCTGTTGTGTACTCTGGAGAGAAATTCCAGCCCCAGGACTGAGGAAAACATCATTATAGAAATAAGAACAGAATTAAGAGACAGGGCACCTACACAAGATTGTTATCAATTATAATATCATCCACACATTGTCTTGAGTTCATGTCAGCATATACTTGATGAAGATTTGGTCTCCAAACCCATCAATCTTCACACATACATATCTGCTCTTGCTTCCAAAATTGTTATTCTTTCTGCTATGGAAACTTCAAGTGTCACTCTACTACATCTTGGACATCACTACTAAACTCAACCATCTTTCTATAATTCAAATAATGAAATTCAAGCTCAGCAGCCTTGAGTAGTTGTTACACCTGCAATAAAATCATGCCTGTTCTGAAAAACATCAACATATAACAAGAAATTCAACACACATACATCCCAGTCCCCACATGTTGCCTCTGGATTTTGATTGCTGCAGTGGGCTTGAGGGCTGGTCCTCAGAGAGCTGATTTTTGTTAAAAGCAGCCATATATGACTTGTTGGTTTCAACTAGAAAGAACTGCCATCCATCCTTTCCTTGTGTGAGGTGGTGAACACAAAAGAACCTTGTGTTGTGGTGTTTGAAATTTTTTTCTGCACAAAATGTGAATTCATTTCAGGGGTGAGGAACTACAGTAATTATCTTGGTCCATGGGCCACAGGAAAGGACAGGCAGGTGGAAAAACCTGGGCCAGGTCAGGCAGCAAGACTCGTCATCCATGTGTGGGCAGGAGAGAGGCAGGGAGGGGTTCACTCAGTAGCCTCTGCCCCAGGCCCCGTGCACCTCAATACCAGCTCTGCCCAAGCTCCTCCAGTGGTTTCCTCTTGTCCACACCTGTATGACAGAGCCAGGAAGCCTGGCTACTCACCCTCGCCTTGCCCTTCCTCCAAGCAAACAAGAAGGACCCAATTATGCAAACATGCAGATTGACTCACAAGCTGCTCACGTGGCGACAAGATGAGAGAGATGAGAGCCCACCGTTACAACACAGGACGTTTCAATGTAATAAAGGTGCTTCTTACGTTGTGCTGTGAGTTTTTAATACCTGCAAAGGCCTTTCCCATGGACCACTGAATTGACACTGGCCACAAAACTCCCAGAAGAGCTTGGGAATCATCCGCCAGAAGACAAGGCTGAGTCATAGAATTCACAGAATGTAGTACTGTATTGTATTGCAGTCACCAGTGATGTGACAGCAATACTGTGTATACACAGCCAGGCGAGCTTTACATTACTTGTCTCGGGCACTGGTAGTAGTCTGGCCATTGAGTTCAGGCCAGCCTAACCACTCAAGTATTTACCCAGCTTTTTGGGCATGTTTTCCAGATAGCTACAGGTCCACACTGCTACAGCTAGATTGCTACCAGTTCCCCAGCTGACTAGTTTTAAACCAGCTCAGGTATGTACATGACTGCAGCATAAACATACCTAAGCTTTTAAGTCATTTAAGCTTCTATTCAAATTCATACTGCTTCAACCTCTATATTTCTAACAACCTGGACTTACAGCATGTATCCTCACTGTACTATGGAGATTAAACATTTGGGGTGCAATAAATTAATAGCATCTTAAGTGTGAAATTTGTGGTTCTTCCGAAATGTGAGCTGTGTTTAACAATAGTAATGAATATTGCTGGCTGTATGATGATTACCTCATTCCTTGCAGAAGCTGTTCAATGACTACTAGGTGTATGAGGTGACTATCTGACCTGAAACTCTGCAGAACACAGTAAGTTTATACACAGACATCTAAATCCCACAAACATGTGTCTGTAGGTTAAGGAGAAAGCCCACTGGTTGCAGGGAACATTTTCCTTGCATAAATACTGCTCACTGACCATATATACAGAACATTTTATAACACAGAACTTGGAAGAAATGCCAGCTTAACAATTGTACTGCTTGGATCCAACAAACTACTTCCAATTCACCTCATAACCTGAAGTATAATTAAGGACTGAAAAAGTGCACAGAATTCTTAAGTATTTCAACTGATTTTTGGAAAGCAGAATATGTCAGAAATGTGACAAAACAGTCACATTTACCACAGTGGCAATTTGGCTGAATGTAGCAAGGGTTCATTTCAAGAAATGGCTGAATTTGGTCTTTTAACAGACATCTGAACATATTATACCCTTTCATTTAACATTTTAGTATTACCAGAGATCCATACGTTCCCCTCAACACACTCTAGGTAACACCTCCTGTCTGATTAGATCAGAAACTTGTAACATGTTGCTAACATTCTTCCTAATGCTTGGGATTATGGATCCTCAAGGCCCATCACCTAAAATGCTCCATCTTGTTGCAAGGGCTCATAGCAAGTACTACAAAACAAAGGACACCCAAGCCACATTACTTATTTTTTTCAATACCAAGGACTTCCATACCACTTCTCTTCATTCTCTTTCGAGACAAAAGTTATTCAGTGGGGATGATGGGTAGAGCAGAGATGGAAGAGGCATTATGCTGGGAGATGTTGAGGGTTGCCATCAACCAGTCCTTTGATCTAGAAACACTTCCAGACCTGGTTAAAATTGCTGGGTCTGCTAACCAGATGGCAAAGACTCTCTTTACTCCTAGCTTCTCCCTCCAGGTTTTTCAATTCCCACTAAATTCAGTAAGATTCTTCTCCCTTCAGAATTTGGACTTGTCAAAAACAAACACAGGAAGGCAATAAAATGCTGACAGGTGTACAATCTTGACAGTGCAAAAGCGTAATTCTCAATCCTCCCTCTCCTCTGCCATTTAACAAGACAGTAAAATTACACCAGATTAAAACCGGTTCATCTCAGGCCAGAGCTAGATAATAGTACGAAAAGCCAGTGACTCCACCAGGAGCAGCATGCTGGCTACTACTAAATATTTTGGCATTTCTCACAATTTGACATCAAAACAGCTCTGCCTCTGACCTAGGGTTTCAGTTAGCTGTTTAACCTCTGCTAGTTCCCAGAATAAAAGAATGCAAACTGGGACATACCTACTTTTTCTTGAGCATGTTCATGCAAGAAAACTACAACAGCTCTTTTCCACAACCCTAGTGAAATATTTTGTGCCCATGTGCCCATTTTGTGCCCACAGCATTCTGTTTATTTTATAGGCTTATAATAAAAAAATGACACTTTATGAGCTACATGATAGTATTTCAACAATACCTTGTTGTGACATGATATGGTGTAATTACTTAGCAGGAGATACTACAATTTATTATGTCACTGAGTCATACCCTTCAGGGCTTCAGATTGGTGTCTTAATTTGCTTTTTTAAAGCCATACAGACTAGCAAACTAAGTAAAGGGATTTATTAAAACATCCTAGGAATAAAAACATAGTCTGAACATGCGTGCACAGCTGCATGTTTGAAAATACTTTCCCCATCCTTTTCCCTTCCTTCTTGGCTTTGTTTTTACAGCATTATCTACTGGGTCAATAAGAATCAAAGTGAACAGAAATTTCAACCCAAACATACTAAGAAACAGATATGTTACACTAGGGTCCTATTAAGACCCCATTATTAATAACTCAGTTATATGCATAGACTGCTCCTGCAGAGCTGGAAATGAGGGGAGTCAGCCCCTTCCACTGACTTTACCCACAAAACAAAGCATGTAAATGAAGACACGCCAGGTGACCTGTCCAGCCACAAGAAGCATCGCTGGCTTTTCATCTGTCAATGAAATTCCTGCGCAATTAGCACAGGACAGGGCCTTGCCAAGTGCAGGAATTCCTTGGTCTCTTGGTTAGGTACCACACATCAGTAAGGAGAGAACGTGATTTCATATGGCACACTAAAACCATTGTAAGCACACTACAGTGAATAAGTGGCAGTACATTTCTTGAACCGGTGAAATTGATAGTTAGCAAAGATACATTTAAAAAAAAAAAAAAAAGTTTTGCTCCCAATGAAGTCCCTCGGTCTGTCTGAGGCTCTAAGTGCTTCCCATTTTACAGAGGGCGCGGGCAGTGCACTCCGCTGAAAACTGTCTCGAGCAGCCAGCGCAGCCCTGGGACGGAGCCAGCGCCCGGCCGCAGCCAGCATGGCCGCGCCGGGAGCGGTGCCCGGGGCGGCGCGGGTCCCC
>VWZN01004517.1:100253-125889 GCA_013396955.1 Regulus satrapa | reverse complement strand
CAGGGCAGGATCTCGCCGTGTCCCGCCCCCGTAGCGCGGAGCGGATCGGCAAGCGCCATGGCCCCCCGCTTAACTCTTGGTGAAGTCTAGGATGAAACCGGCTCCCAAAAGCCTGGCCCTCGTATTGTCACGTCACCTTAGCTCCGCTTGGCCGCCATCCAGGCGAAGGTAAAACGTGGGGACAGTGCAGCAGTGGAATTAGAAATAACCTTTCCATTGCTAGTTGCCTTTTGTTGGGTTTTTTTGTGTTTTTTTTTTTTTTTTTTTTAATTTCTGTTCATTAATTTGTTTTTAACCGAAATGGGAATAGGAGTTGCTTGCCTTGGACTGCTGTCAGGTGAGTGCCTGGCACAGCTGGGAGAGCCCTGGCAAACTAAGGCTCAGCAACACGAGCCTGCTCTGGGAGATCACAACATCTAACTGGAGCTTGGGAGAAGGACCTAGTTCCGAATAGCTGAAGTGGTCATTCAGGAGCTACATAAAAAACCCATTAAAGTAGTTTTGTGCGCTTCCCTTTTGGTTCAGGTACCGTACCTGCGTGGTTCACTGTGTTTTGTTCACTTCCTCACCTTTGAAAATTCAGGAAGTGTCACTGTTTGTGGAGCTGAACTCTTCTTGTTGGGAAAAGCTCGATTTGAGTGACTGATAGGAGAGCTCTGAAAACTTGACTTCATTTAAACTAATATTCATAAATATACATTACCTGTATTAAAAAGAAAGAATTACATGGCTGCTGACCAGTTACTTTTCCATCAAGTGCTTTCAAGATACCGGCTTGATAATCCCATAAGCAGCTGGTACTTGTGTGAGATGAATTACATCTGGATTTTATAATCCCACCTGACCCAGAATACACTTATTTCAAATTAGCTTTCACCTTGTATTTTGAAGAACATACTGTTTTTGCCTACTCTCAAAATATAAAAAACCCAAAGCTGACTTGAGTAGCCTTCTTTTCACAAGCAGTTTAAAATTTCTGGGGTTTTTTTTCCCTGTGCATGCTGTTATAACTATGGTACAGGTTACAAGAGAGACTGGGGGTAAGGGTAAGGGGTGGGGGTGGGAAAGAATGCCTCATGGTATCTCCCTTTCCTGAGAATCCAGGCAAAATTTCCTGCAAGTTGCAGAGCTGCCAGTGAGCCCTTAGGTATTGTGAACATTTGACCTAGTCAACACTGTTTAGCCAAAAGCAAAAGCCTTCAGATAAATAAAGATGTAAGTGTGAGTGAGATGACTTGAAGACTCGATGCTAATAGAGATTTTATACAATCACCAAATTACCTCTATTTGCAGTAATTCAGTATGAAGTAAGGAACTGATACTATTGGCATAAAACCTACACCCACTAGTTGCTGTGTGGATGCTGTAGTAGCCAGGATTTTACCCCCATGAGCATTATTAAACTTCAACCTTGGAACCCCACAGCATCCATTGGTGTTGCTGTGGTACTCATCCATGTAATTTGCTGTAATATTCTCACATTTGATAATATTAGATGTCCCACCCGTGATATATAAATAACTGATGCAAGGTATCCAAGAGAAGAAAGAGTACTTGAAACCACAGCTTTGTAGGAAAACAAGTGTTGAAGTTATTCTTCTGTATGAAATTTAGACAAGTGCTATTCCTCTGCTTCAGCTTATTTCGTTTATATGTGGGTACTTCAAAAACAAAGGTAGTAAATTCATGGGAAATCAGGTTCTGAAATGCAGTCTGAGTGCATATGAAAACAGGGATGTGGAAGGCTAAGCATGTGATGGCTTAGAAAAATATTCTTGGTTGCGCTGAGTGATGTTGGTGCTCAGCTATGGAGCATGAGTGTGCCACTACTGTCCAGGAGCAGCCCCGAGCTTTACAAATCCTCCCTGCAATGGTCTCATCCCCCAGCTCTCCTGCGAGGAAGGTGCTTGCTGCCAGGCTTGGCGCTGCCTCTTTTGATGTCATGAAGCCGGAGCTCTGTTTAGCTACCGGCATTCTATAAATACAGTAATAAACCAACTGATCTAAGGGAAGGTTTCAGCGAATCCTCCTGACCTGTGGTGTCTTAAAATCTCCTGCTCGGTCATGCTAAGGGAGCCTGTTTGTAAATAGGGCAGGTCCCCTGCATAAGGACAGTGTTTTTATTCACACCCAATGAACAAACACCTCCACCCACTGTTGTTGTTTTAAAAGACTCCAGCTGCTCATGAATATAGGGTCAGGGAGGGCCGCCTAAATGTTTCTCTGTGCTTTCTCCCCAGCGCAGCCAGCAGAGCTGTTTCCTGTTCTTTGTTTCAAGGCTGGGGTTTGCGTCACACATTCCAAGTGGCATATGTGGTGCTCTTTCCTGTTTCAGGCTGTTTTCTGGCAGCTCGGTAGCCTCGTCCAGGCCCCCTGTCACTGCCCCTCAACTCCCAATCCCCACCCGATGAGTTATCATGTCTCTGCACACTCAGGATTGCTTAAGATGCTTGTGTTATGTCATAACGAGGTTTCCAAGTTAACCTTTAACGCGTGCCTTCGACTCCGATGTAGTTATGGGGGTGAGCTGAGTTTTTAAGTTCTGTTCTCTGAAAACTTGAACTCAAGTCTCCGGAAAGTTGTGAGCCAGTTTTCTGCTCTCACTTGCTCCTCAGCTGATCTGGAATAGCTCCATTAAAGTCACAGAGTTGCAGTGATGTATAAGGAATATAAGTGAGAAGAAAGTCTGTAGGCTTATAATCGTGAGAGGGTTTTGACTTCAGCCCTTAATCAGCCTGAATGGCTCACTATGAGCACTTTGTATATCCAAATCTCAAAAGGAGTAGGTATTTTCTCCTTATACAGGCTACAAGATTCATTGTCTTCCAGATATCATACAGAAAATGAGGCACTGCTGTCTAGTTTTTCTTTGGCATTAATAAATACTGCTGTCCCACATTTTGCCTTTCTGAAGGCATAAAAGTAATTGCTGTATTCCTGTTTTTATATTTATCTTTCTCCCTCACCCTGTTGCAGGCAGATGTAGTGAAAAATTGAGAGGAAATTGAGAAAAACATAAATCTTTCTGTTGCTTTGAATCTGACAGAAGAGCTAAAGGACCCACTCCAAAGCTCGTTGAAATCAAGAGAAAAACTTGCATTGCCTTCAGTGTGCCCTGGATGAACATGCAACATGGAGTATTTATTCTTCTCTATCTCTTATGGGCTGGAATATACATGTTTTCTGTACACACAGAAATATTTCCACCCTTTCATTTTCCTTCCCCCCCCCTCCACCCCCCAGTCTTTTTTAAAGTAAAAAAGCTCTTCTCTTGCTCCTGCTCTTGCTTTTCTGGATGCTACAGGTTAGCTGTTTGAGATCACTGAAGGTGTCTTTAGGAAGTATCTGAAGGACCCAGTTTAAACTTCATCCAGAACATAATTGTATGTGAAGAAAAATATTTTATTGGATTGTGTGCAGATACTTACAGCAAACTGGTTTTTGTCTGTTCAGAAATCCAGATAAAAAGACTTATTTGGTTACACATTTTGGTAAGTTGTTTATTGGTTATTTTACTGTGTTGCTCTCAGTTACTTGCATTTTATTGGTTTTTTCTGTTTGTTTTAGAGCACCATGGATGAGTTTACCCATTAGAACACGATTGTGTATTGTAATTGTTGTACTGTTAATTTGCCCAAGATTTCAAACAGTTAATATTTCTTTTTCCAATGTCAGAGGAAAAGAGTTACATTTAACTCTGTTTAATATTGGAAACTGCTGTATAATAAATGCAGTAAATTTTGTGGTTCACACCTTTTTGTAGCCAGAAGTTCTATAAAATAGGGAACTGAGGTTAAAATTATAATAATTTCTGTAAACCAACTTTTAAATATTAATTAACATTGCTAACAGGAGGTCTTTTAGAGCTCTTTTATTCTGTCAGCATTCAATCTTTGTGTTTTCATTCCGAGGCTAGTTGCTTCCAATCCAGAATATGAAGTTTGGCAGAGCTGGTCCTAGGAGAGATTTAACTCTTCCCTGTGAAGCATTTCCTTGATGCCAAAGCTTCCTTTGAAGGTTTTGTAGCTGTAGGTGATATCTCCCAGGGGAAGGAAGTGTAAGTGTAGATCAGCCAAATGGAAAGACAAAGCTCCAGCAGGTTTTTAAATAGTAAACTAACTCAGAGGGTAAAAAACCTCCAACCAAACATATGGTCTGCTTATCATGCAGTCAGTGTGTGTTACCAACCAACTAACTTGATCCATGAAGACATGACATGACAGTTTCTGCTTTTAAAGAGTCTGAGCTGCTTTGATCGCTGTCACATTTGTACCCACTACACCGTCCACCTCTTTTCCCTGGTTGGTTGTTTGGGTTTTTTTTCATTTCCATAGGTTCATAGAAGTTCATCAGCATTTGCCCTGTATTCAGATTCATGTTCAAATTAATATTTAGGCTCTTTTTCATAAATGTATACTTCCTTTCTCTAGGATTAGATTTTCTTTCTTCTTTCCTGTGCTATAAAAATGTAGAATCTCTTCTTCACGTTTCCTGAAATAGCAGAACCCTTCACACAAGAAAACAGTATTTTCTGTCATTTTTCCCTCACAATTAAAATGTTTAATATTTCTCCTTTTAAATTATCTTAAAAATTAACCTCTTAAGAAAAACACAACAAGGAAAGTGAATTTCAGTTTGGAAGGGAAGGATTATCATGCCATTCCACATACTTCATTTGTTTTAAAAAGTCTGATCTTTTATCCTTACTAGACTGTTTCTCCTTCTAAGAAGTAGCTTGAGACAGGAAACCAGACAGCAGTCTGCCCTGATAAGGGAGAATATTGTCTAATGGAGGTGCCTCAAGAGCTGCTTTTTCTCCTCTTAGGTTCAGTTGGTATGGAACTGAAGGTTGAACAGGGTTTACATGGGTTCAATTTTTCCTTGGTAAAGAAGAAGTTTTCTTAACAAGCACTTCAAGAACATTTTTTCCCAATATTTTTATGTGCAAGAAAACCATTTCCAGACATGTGGCTTCAAAGAGCCTGCAACAGTATTATCCGAAATTTAATTGAAATGCCAATTAGTCTGCTACGTGTCGAAGCAGTTTTAGGCCACACAAGGTGACATCAACAAAGTTATGATGCACAAATTGTGCAAAAACACAAGTTTTTCAGCCTGCTTGCAGTCCTGAATGGAGGAAGATAAAAGATTTTCAAGTCTTTGCTAGGAAACAAATATAGTTCGAAATACTAAATACCAGAATTCTGTAGAAATGCTCTTTTTATTAATGCCTGTCAATAAAACTTCTAGGAGAAACTTTTTGCCTAGGTGTAATTTTCTTTTACAAAATATTCTAACTTTTTCAACAATTACTACTGTACCCCAGTAGAAATCCAGCAAATAAGCAAGCACACACAGAAAGCTGTTGATGAGTAGAACGTTTTCCTGGTGTGCTAGTTCGTGATTCTGCTTCTGCTCTGTTCCTCATGGTCTGGCTGCTCTGGTCTCTTCCCACAGCACCACGTCTGGACCTTTGTTGCTTTGGCTGAGTCTGTCTGCTCTGTTGAGCTGCAGAGCTTCTTTTCCTGCTGCTATTTTGGGGTCAAGTGCAGTTAAGCACTTGCTTACTTCCCACTGAAGTTAATGGAACTTCAGAAACACTTTCTTACTGACTCAGGTCTCAGTGAGCAACTGGTACAGTAAAGTGCAAACATGTTATGAGCTCTGGAAAACAGCTTTTGTGCCTTCCACAGTGAATGTTTGTCTGAGAAACTGGTTCATCTCTGTTAAACTCTTCAGAGGTTCCACTGAAGACAGCTTCTCACCTGGATTCAGAAAACCTTCCCCTTTGGATTTCATCACCGGAGATGGTATCTTCTGATACTGTTGTTTCTCCCTTTTATCAGAGGAAGTTTTGACTTTAGGTTCCCAGGAGTCATAGGTTCCGAGCAACAGGTCTGAGTTCCAAAGTGCTTGTACTGAACAGCTTTTGCAGTGTGGCGGTGTTTGCTGCTGGATTCAAACAGCGCTGCCAGAGCTGCAGTTCCTTGCAGATGGCACTCATGCAGTTCTAATTTAGCAGAGATCATTACATTATTCTGTAATTATAGTGACAATAGCAATCATAGCTTGAAGCTTCTAGACAAAGACTTGCTCTTCATGGGGCAGCATTCATTTGTTTCCCCCAGGCACAAAGACCGAGGAAATAAACTCCATTTGTGTTTTTAGGCAGAGTGCAGAGGGGCAGATTGTATGGTAACCACCCTCCTGTCTGCAACAAAAACTCAGTCACTGACTGTTCTTCCAGGTATATAATGAAAGCACAGGCTTTATATTAGAATAAACTTCTGCTGTTGGATGTGCATAGTCAGAAATGGCCCTCCACCCCACCCTTTCCTTTCACAAGAGGTCTGCAGAGTTGGTGGACCTTGAAGGTAGATGTGCAGGGCTGCTGGGAGTAGCTGCACTGCGGTTGCCCTTTTCCAGCTGCTCTGCAGTGCAGATGTGTTGTCTGAGTGCATTCTTTAACCACTTTGCACATTTCATCCAGAGTAAATAATCCATACAAGCCCTTATTGTCAGAATACACGTTTAAGTACCTTTAAGCTTTCATTTAATCTTAATTATGTCTCTGAAACAATAAACCATACACCTGTCAGGAAGTTAATATTGAGAAGTGTTCAATCCTGACAAGGTGGTGAGCTCTAATGGTAATGAACTTCCCTTCTTGAGTGGATTCTTTGCTATTTATTGGATCATAAAGGCGGAGTTTGTTGTTGTTTCTGGCTTCCTGTCTTCACTGGACTTCACATAGGAGAATACTGAGGGACTTTGCCTGGACTTTACCTTGCACCTGTCCTTATTTGCATACAAAACCCAGTTGCTTCATTTGTCTTTCAGAAGTACAGGGTGTGAGCAAAATCTTATCAAAAGCCATGTCCTGTTTGGACAAGTTGGACTGACTTGGCAGAGATCCACAGGGTGGAGTGAATGGGAGGAGGCAAGAAAGTAAAACTGGGTGGCTTGTTAGCAGAAAAAAAGAGGGAGAGCAGAAAAAAAAGAGAGGGTGGAATGTTTGCTTACCGGATTGCAGTTAATTATTTAGTTTCAGATTACAGTCATTTTAAATTCTTTTGCCTCACATGAGAAAACCCTTTAATGCAAAATAGTTTACTTAATAAAGACAGAAGTTCTTATTTTTTAAAACATGTAACATGAATATATTGTTGTCACATCACCACTTTTTCCAGAGCACCTCAGGAATGAGAGATGGTATTTTAATTTTCCAGAAATGATTTATATATACCAAACAATTTGTGGACTTTCAAACAAGTACATTCTGAAATCACTCTGTAAAGTAAAGCCCAACTGTTTTGTTCATTCCTTTGTAACAGATACAGTTAAGACTTTACCTTCCCTATTGCCCCTATTGCTTCTCAAATGTTTAGTAGAGAAAGAGTGAGAAGTTTTGGGTTAATAGGCATGAATTTACAAATATACTGGGAAAAACTACCTACTTCTTAGTTAAAAGTATTATGCTTTATTTGTGTGTGAGTGTGCATGCACATATTTGTTCATGGGTGTGGTCCAATCTATCTATCTATCAGTTAGGAGCATTATTTTTAAATACAAAGAGAAGTCTTGTGAGTTTATCTACAGCCTTAGTCATTTTGAAATCCAAAGCTGACTTACATTGGCTCTGTAGCTATCCTACAGACTAAGTGTTGCATTATAAGTAATTTTTCATTCTTGAAAATTGGTTTCCAGTCACTATCAAGTGGGGAAAAGAAAGCTGCTTAAGAGTGACGTGGTAAATAAGTGCTTGATCCCTATATTCCAGTGCAGCATAGTAAACTTACTTAAAAGTGAAGTTTTCCTTTGCTATTCTTAGATGACTGCCCTTGGGAAAGATTGAGAATTACTTTTCACTTTTGTTCAGAGTAGTACACTTCCTGTTGTCTATGCCAGTTTGATTCTTGTACAGTGATTTAGAGCTCTCTCAGGAAACACTGAAATGTGTAGCATGACATGTGAAATGTGTATCAAGTGTCTTTTCACACACTTTCTTGGACTGAGAGGTGAAAAGAAGTAAATCTTAAACTGAAGAAAATGTGGGTTTAGAATTACAGAAAGGATGAGCATCATTGTGTTTACTTAGAACAAACNTGAAAGATAATTATGGAGATTTGTCTAATAAACCTTTGTTGTTCTGCTAAATTAAAAGCAAAGTGGCTAACTAAATATTTATAAGCTTTTGAGATAGAAGTGACTCAGGATATGTCTACATTAGAATATGTTTCGGAGTTATGACTCATGTATTTGTGGGTGGATTTTATCTGAACCTTTCTTGACAGTATGTGATGCTGTGCAGTAGAAGGTCCATATTCTTTATATCCGGAGTCCATTCAGTGTTGAAGCTGACTGGATGAAAAGAGAGGTCACTGCAGAGCCTGCAGTCTGCTACCATCTGTAGATAATCAAGGAAATGGCTCCTAACAGATCTCTGGGGAATTTCCTTCCTTCCTTCCTTCCTTCCTTCCTTCCTTCCTTCCTTCCTTCCTTCCTCTATGCAAGCTAAAAATCCAAAGTTTCTGGAAACCTGAAAAATATTAGTTCCAAAATCCTATATAGGAGCTCTGAATGGCTACATTTTACTGTAAGCTTTTTTTCATGTCTAAAAGTACAAATTTTTTTGTTTTCCCATTGCAGTTGAATGTATGAGAATATGAATGATGGATATGGGGATGTACATGTGGATTTAATGAATGATATGTAGATATATTTCTGGGGAGTCAGTATTCTGAAACTTCAGTTCTAGGTATGTGACATGTAGAAACCTGAAAAAGATAACTAGATAAGAGTTACCTAAATGATAACCATTCAAATAAAATAGTATAATTAATAACCTTCTCACAAACATACTTAAGGTATTTAGGGAGTTATCACAACTTTTAACAAATAGTGCCATCTTACACGACTGCTCCCAAACTAAAACTACATACTAAGTTTAAACTGGGAATTGCATTAAGCTGCATTATTTGTTTCGCTTCAGTTTTGTGATTTGCTTTTGTCATGTCTTCAACTTCTATAAAGTGAATTATGAAGATTATAGAATTTATTAATATTGTGAAGATAATATAATTTAAATAAATTTACTATAATTTGTAATTACTTTGCTACCTGTTTGTTTCCATTATTCAAAGTGCACGCTGTTGTATTTCCAGAAGTCTTTTAACTTTACCTGAATAACTAATGGCAGACTTATAACAAACAACTCATGCCATCTTTCTGTGGAAGCTCTTAACAAATTTTGATCTACAAACACATATTAACTGCAAAATTGTTCATTAGCACAGGCTTATTAGAATTGTTTTAATTTGAGCAGGTACATCTTTAAATGTTCATTTACATTTCTGGGAGAATTTCCCAGCCACAGCTACAAATCTGTGGGTGAGCCTGTCCTGTGGGTGAGCTGCACATGGTGGAGTCTGGCTGTATTCACTTCTTTCCAGTGCCATCTACTGGCCGAATTGGATTTGTGCTTCCTCTTAGTTTCTCTGTGCACCCTTATGGCTTGACTCCTTTCCTTTCCGAGATGACCATGGCAAATGTGCAGCATGACAGTTCTGATATACTTTATGCTAAATACTTTCTTTTCAGGCATTTAGAGATTGGACAAGTATGGTTGAACACTGGAGGGAAAAAGGCCTGAAGCTATGCAATAATGCAGGCAGATTTTTTTAAAAGTGCTTTTATTTTGCACAGTTAGCACAAATAATTGTTGAATTGTCAGTAAGTCTGTTATAGTAACTGATACCTTTCTTCTGTTAAGTTATTGTAGCATGTTGAATGTAGTCCTGGTCTTGAATTTTAATCTTTTTTTTTGTATTAATACCAGTGTCACTGTGTGTGATCTATTGAGTGTTTCTGTTAGGATTCTTAGGAAAGAGAGATCCTCTCCAGAATCAGTTCACTTGTATAAACAAGATTGTTCTGAGGTTGTAAATGCTGATGAGAAATGCCTGGTCTAAACTGTGATGTGCTAAAACACTTGACAGCTAATGAAAGTGAAAATTCTGTGGTCTTGGTGTGCTGACATGCACATCAAAAATTCAATTTGACTTTCATTAAAGTGAGCAGATGTCCTTTTGTTTCAATAGCAATTTGAAAAGAAAAAACTTGCAATAAAATCAGTCAAAGATTTTAAAATCTGTGCTAGAGATGGATAAATATTCACATTAACCTGACAAAATAGTAAATTCTCTACAATTCAGAAAGTTGATTCGGGTATTTCCTATGGCTTTCTAACACCTTGTCTTTCCCCAGCAGGACAGAACCCCAGAGGCATCAGAACAGGTGAATAAAAAAGATGCTAATGTTTGACCCAGTCCCTATCAAACAAGAAGCCATGGAGCCTGTTTCAGTGGTAAGGATTTTCAAATACATTTGCCCTAAAGACGACTCTTCAGTTTTTCCACCTTTACATTCATAATGAGATGCAATTAAGTTTTGGATTTGCTCAGGAAAGCATGTAAAGCTATATTTTGCTCTTAGTGCAGTCAGATTCACGTTCTAGGAAAAGTTCCTGTAGTTTATTACTTTATTGCCTTAAATGACGTGACCAGTTGCCTGTCAGAGGAGAGAGAGCATCCATGTGTTCCTGAGCCACTGCTCTGTAAATATCATCTCTGTAGCTCATGCTGCTGACAGAGGCAGGTTGAAATGAAGTTGCTTGCAGCCCTTCATGGTGAAGTGGCAATAGCACGTGGTTTCAATGGAACACACCTTTGAATTAAGTGAACAGCTCCTTGCTGTGCCTTTTCTGTTTTTATTTTTCTCTTGGTTGTGGTAACAGGTGCCCATAGCTAACTCTGCTCTAAACACAGAAAATTAATCCTGCAAAAACCCAAACCGCCAGTGGCTTTTTGCTAGGTAAACTGGTTGCACTAAGTGAGCAAATGAGAATTAGGGCAGTGGAGAAAAAACGGGAAGAGGAAGCACTTCTTTAAAATTGGGTTAATTTTCCATGAACTGAGAGTATAGCGTCATCTCATAGAAGAGTAGGATAAGCAACAGCAGTGGGAACATGTAGGTGAGAGCAGTACAATAAGAATTGTGATGGTACAAGCTGCTGCTGCTGAAAGGAAAGGTTTTGACTTTGCTCCCTCCATACCAGATTTCTGTCTCCTTTGTGTGACTAAGAATTGTGTGCCCCTAGAATGATTTGGAACCTTTGGATCATCTCACTGAGTGGTCAGAGTTGCTAGAAACCCACCAAAAATACTCATTTTTTTGTTAGATCAGGAAGCTGATCTGACTCATTCTGTGCAGCTGCTCAATATGAGAGTTAGGGGAGGGGGGAGATGAGAGAACAGGACCTCCCCTTTAGCAGTAGCCTGCAATAACAGACTAAGTGTAACATGAAACCACACTCCTAGAAGGGCTGATCCATTAAAAGGGTGAAGTCAGTGTACATAACTCAGAGTGCATTAAACTTGTGCTCTGAACGGCATTTTTCAATGGAAAGTTTCCAGTTTTATTTAAAATAAAGAGCAATCTTCATAAATTTGAATGCATCTGTAAGCAGTCTGATTTCTTCAGTGCTGTTGATAACACTTCTGGGAGTTAAGTTTATATGCATTTTAAAATTGCAGTTTTACTTTCATGGGGTTTATTTGCTGGAGAATAATGATAGAAAAATAATTGTCACTGAAAGTACGAGTATGACAAATTCCAATATTTGGTCAAGAGAGAACTTCAGTATTGGCCAGCCTGTCTGCCACTTAAATCAGTATTTAAGCAGGTATTGTGTAACTATATTAAGAAAAGTGGTGATTATCTACTATAATCAAAGATTATCTAATGGTGTCCATTGAAATCAGAAAAGAGGCCAGTTTTACAAATGAGGTGTCATTGCTGTCTTTTGGGTCACCTTTTGTGCACATCTGCCTTGTCTCCCAGTGAAAGTTCTGCAATGATCTGGTTTCTGCCCAAAACACCAAGTGCCCCAAACAGTTTTGTGCTTCTACCAGGTGGGCAAGGTCAGTCCCTCAAAAGGCTCACCAGGAGAGGAGCAAGCAGTCTTTCCCAGACCAGCAGATGAAGGAAAAACTGCAGTGGGAAGAACAAGGGAGCATTTCTGAGCCCAAGTGCATTTCAAGACTGGAGTTCCAAATATTGGGTATTCTATACCATATCCTTTTCCTAGTGGTGTGGTGCCTTCCCTGTGTTGGACCTGTAGAGTCTTCTCATGAGTCAGTGTAATCACTCTGACCAGTTATTGAAGACTACTCAGAGTGTTTTACCACATCTATATGGCTTTTTGGTTCACCTTTGCCTAAGGGGGAAAAAAAAAACCCAGAAAAGAAAAAGCAGAAAGTTCAGAGGAAAGTATGGTTTCTGAGTGAAGTTTTCATCACTGGACACGACTTTGTTTTACCTCAGGCCGAGGACCATTTATGTTTTAGCTTCTGTACATGCATAGGCTGCGTACCTCTTACAACACTCCTAAAGGGAGGTATTGTGATGTGGAGAGAACACAGGAAAGGATAGAGCCACCGAAGGAATTCGTTTTCTTGACCACCTCTTGAGGAGGTGGAATGAGGGAGAAACTACTAGTGTGACGTTGAGAGGTGCTAAGCAGATCAGTATGGGCTAACATAACCCAGAAATCTAAAATTAGGATTATTTGTATTGCATCTTTCACTCTGATAGAATCATTAGAGGCCAAATTAATTTAAGCCCCTTAGGAATAAATCCCTCTTCTGTCTGAATGTACTCCGTAGGTGTAAAGTCTGTCTGTCTTTAAAACATTGCAGTAGTTAGAGTGGAAGGAGGAAACTAGCAATGGTTTTGACACCGCTGTATTTCAGGGTGTGTGGCTGAAAGGATTAACTATACTTCTCAGGTGACTGAAGCTTGCACCCACACTATTTCATCACTCGACCAACAGCTCATGCTGTTTTATTGAAATGAATTATTGAACATTTATTATGATAGTTCTTAATGAACTGACAAAGTCATCTGAGTCCTACCTAAGGGACTGTCTGTTTGCTGCGAGGACTTTTTAAACATTTAGACAAATACCAGTTACCGTTTGGTGAAACGAGTTGGTTTTATGTTTGCATTGGAATAAAGAGTTTTCTCTGTGTTGCAGAGTAGTAGAGAGAAGACTTGGTCAGGCACAAGAAGTATGGCACTGATTTTGTGGGTCATGATAATTAGATTTATTGATAATACAGTACCTAAATATTGCCAGTGCTGTATATAACATAATGAGGTCTAAAGGGTTATAATAAATATATAAGCAGGTTCAACAAGAAACATTTACAGTCTTTGGCCTAGCAGAACGCACAGAACTACGAAGGAAAAAGCACTGTGGAACTACATCAGGATTTTATCTTTGTATATGACTGAATCTTGGCATTTTTACTCACCCATCCAAAAGTGAGTGTTCCGCTCTTGGCTGTGGCTGTATTCTGCTGGCCTTCCTACTGGGGAGGGGGACATCTACCTGGAAGCTGCCCACAGTCTCAGGAGACCAGTTTTCCCAGTCTCCAGCAGCATTTCTTCCCTTTTTTGGGCTGTGCACCAAAATCAGTCGCAATCATCATCGCTCCCCCATCAAAGAACACATAAACTATTTGAGCATCCAGACAGTTATTCCTCAAATTCCCACCTGGTGTACTTAGGATAAGGTTACACCTGGGGATGCTTGTTCTTTAATAGACTCATTGGCCTAAAGCATTCCTGGAGATTTAAGTTTCACAGGCTTTTTCCTTTTTAGCATTCTTGCAATGGAAGAAAAGGTCATAGGCAATGGCATTGTGATCATCCCTGACAAACCTGCAGCACTGTAAATGCTTAGTGGTGGAATCTTTACAGTTTGTTAAAGCTGGGGGAGCTCTACTGTAAAACAATAACAGGAGCTTTGACAGAAGTATTCAATGTTCCTTACCTGTTAAAATTTTGATTTTTTTTTTTTTACTATGACCGTAATTTGATCAGATTTAATAGATAATAAATGCCGTTAAANACCTAAATATTGCCAGTGCTGTATATAACATAATGAGGTCTAAAGGGTTATAATAAATATATAAGCAGGTTCAACAAGAAACATTTACAGTCTTTGGCCTAGCAGAACGCACAGAACTACGAAGGAAAAAGCACTGTGGAACTACATCAGGATTTTATCTTTGTATATGACTGAATCTTGGCATTTTTACTCACCCATCCAAAAGTGAGTGTTCCGCTCTTGGCTGTGGCTGTATTCTGCTGGCCTTCCTACTGGGGAGGGGGACATCTACCTGGAAGCTGCCCACAGTCTCAGGAGACCAGTTTTCCCAGTCTCCAGCAGCATTTCTTCCCTTTTTTGGGCTGTGCACCAAAATCAGTCGCAATCATCATCGCTCCCCCATCAAAGAACACATAAACTATTTGAGCATCCAGACAGTTATTCCTCAAATTCCCACCTGGTGTTCTTAGGATAAGGTTACACCTGGGGATGCTCGTTCTTTAATAGACTCATTGGCCAAAAGCATTCCTGGAGATTTAAGTTTCACAGGCTTTTTCCTTTTTAGCATTCTTGCAATGGAAGAAAAGGTCATAGGCAATGGCATTGTGATCATCCCTGACAAACCTGCAGCACTGTAAATGCTTAGTGGTGGAATCTTTACAGTTTGTTAAAGCTGGGGGAACTCTGTACTGTAAACCAATAACAGGAGCTTTGACAGAAGTATTCAATGTTCCTTACCTGTTAAAATTTTGATTTTTTTTTTTGACTATGACCGTAATTTGATCAGATTTAATAGATAATAAATGCCATTAAATATTAATTTATATCAGTATTTAGTGGTCTCCATCACTTAGAATGCTAATAATTTCATTGCTTGGCTCAGCAGTGCTGGCAAGTCTACAGAAAGCACTTCTTGCAATACTGGCATTTAATAAAATTCTGGTGGAACTAATTACCATCAGAGATGAATGTTTCCGTAGATGGAATTTGTAAGAATAGTTATAAAGAGAATATATAACTTTCAGAGATTTTAATGTAATATTTACTGTTTGAAGATTAATCAGCATTGTGTTGGCTGTTTTATTTTAATGTTTTATGGACTGAGTGACTCAGTTTTGTTGTTTTACCACAGTGTTATGAATGCAGGAGAAAAGTTTAATATTTTCTAAACTCAAACAGTGTTTCAAACAGTAACTGAAAAGAAGACAATTACATTTTTTGCAAAAATTCCTCCAGTTAATATGGACAATTAAAATGAACTAAGTGTTCCCTCACAGGGAAGAAAGAGGTAAGAAACAAGGGAGATGTATTGACAGAAGTGTTCACCCCAGGAAGAAAAATAATTGAAATATTAGGGAAATAATTTTATAAAAATACAGTAGTTTTATATTTCAGATGTTTCACTTTATACCATTTTGAACATTTTTAAAATTCCGCTCATCAAAATATTTGTGGTCCCCAAATAATTAGTTTCTTAATATTAGTTTACTTACATAAAATCTAAAGACAGCATTTTATTTCAAAAAGTTGACAACAAGACTAAAAGATAGTGTGCATTGCATTTTCTGTATCTCACTGCTGCGTTAGAGCATCACATCAGTTTTCATTGTGACTTAGCTATTAGTAAACAACCTCAGTTTTCAACAGTTTTTAAATGCAGTATTGGTCTGGGTATTTGTTTAATAACACTGCACTCTGAAGTTACTTTTTGGTTTACAAAAATCACTAGATATGTGTGCTTCTTATATAATACATACATGCATATATATATATATATATATATATACACACACACATAAATTATTACTAAATTGTGGAGATTATCACATAGGTCAAGATTAGCTTTGGGGTTTATATTGTAATGGGAACTGCTACCATTAACAGGAACATTCTTTTAGCACACCAAATGTTTATCCTTGTACTCATTTTCCAAAATTAAATTGGCTAGTTAGCTGCTTTAGATCTAAAAAAAAAACCATTTAGAAAGGTTTAGATTTTACCTTTTGCACTCTTGAGTTTCACCCATTACTTACATAGTTCAGCTGAGAATTTAGTATTGATTGTAGGGTTCAGAGTCATAATTTCTTTCTATAGTGATGATTGTTTTTCACTTACTTTAGCAGTTGATTGGGACCCATTACTGGCAATTCCAAGCCCAACTGAACTCCCCTCTTGCCAGAATTGATGACCCTCAGTTTTATCCTTGGCATAGCAGATGTATCTCCCAAGCTAAGAGATGTACAGCTTAATATATGACAGGCAATTTTAAAGGGAGAAAAGTAGTTGAATAAGCCTTGAAGATTTGTTTTCATAATCTGTTTTACATTGCTTCTGAAACAGTGAATCAAAGCTTGATTAACTTCCTGCCTGTGGAATCTGAGGCTTTATTTAATTCACTTTTATTTAGAAAGTACATTAAAATGCTGTCTTGAAACTTTCTCATTTTGCCTGTTTTATTGGCTGCCTTTCTTTTCAGCAGTAACTGTCTGCCTGTATGTGTTGATTTATTATTTGATTTTCTGTATTTCTTTTCTGCTCCTTCTGACAGTCATACCCATCCAATTACATGGACCAAATGAAGCCAAACAAATACGGCGTCATTTATTCTACACCAAGCATGTTGCACAATAAATTCTACTCAAACCCTGAAGGACTATCAAATGGAATCCAGATGGAGCCAGTAGACCTTACAGTAAATAAACGGAGCTCACCACCTTCAACTGGAAGTTCTCCTTCCCCGCTGAAATTTCAGACTGTGCATAGGAGAAGTTCACCTGGATTGACTCTGTCCTCACCCAGCTCACCTCTCAGTAAATTCACACCGTCACCCCCAGGAATACAGCCTCTTTCTATGCCAATAACAATCCCACCTGTGATGGCCGCTGCTCTTTCACGCCACGGACTGAGAAGCCCTGGGATACTCCCAGTTATACAGCCTGTTGTGGTCCAGCCAGTTCCTTTCATGTATGCTCCCCATCTCCAGCAGCCCATCATGGTGTCCACAGTTCTTGCAGATGAGATGGAAACTCCAAGTAGCATGCAAGGTTGGTGTTGACAGAATTCTTTTTCATGCTGTCTCATCCCGACAAAATAACACAAATATTCAAGTACTTGGTTTCTGTGGGTTGTTTGCATTTTAGGAATGGGAAGATAATTCCTGTTCTTCCAAAATAAACAGGCATAGAATTTGTTGTGTAAATATTTTACCAGACTTACCAAGGTCACAGGATCACAGAATCAATTAGGTCGGAAAGGCCTCTGAGATCATCGGGTCCAACCTGTGACCTGCGACCACCTGCTCAACCACACCATGGCTCTGAGCGCCACAGCCAGTCTTTCCTTAAACACCTCCGGGGACAGTGACTCCACCACCCTCCCGGGAAGCCCATTCCAATGTCTAATCACCCTTTCTGGGAAGAAATTCTTCCTAGTGTCCAAACTAAACCACCCCTGGTGCGCCTTGAAGCCATTCCTCTTGTCCTGTCTCTAGTTGTCTGGAGGAGAGACCTATACCCACCTGGCTATACAGTCTCCTTTCAGGCAGTTGTGGAGAGTGAGATAAGGTCTCCTCTGAGCCTCCTTTTCTCCAGGATAAACAACCCCAGCTCCCTCAACTGCTCCTCACAGGACTGGTTCTCCAGACCCTTCACCAGCTCTGTTGTTCTTGTTTGTGTCTACATTAACTATTGATTGACCAAGATTTGGACTGATGAAAATTAATAAAAATGTTTTGAATCGTAGTTCATCAGGAAGTAACTAAAACGGAGATTTTGTATTTAGTATAAATTGTTAACAGTAAATGTAGAACTGATGGATTTGTTTTAACTATAGATTTTTATGTATATTATTTACTTCCATAACTCTCCATAATTTTTATGTGTTGCCTTCCCTCTCCTACCCTCTACCATACAGTGCCTGTCATTGAGTCTTACGAGAAGCCTACACTGAAGAAAACAATCAAAGTAGAGCCAGGAAGCGAACCATCAAAGACTGACTTCTATCCTGAACAAATGTCACCTCCAATGATGACCTCCTTGTCTCCTCAGCAAGTAATGTTGCAAGAGTAAGTAGCTAACAAGTAGTCCCAAGATCAGCAGAGGAATGGAAAGCAGCTCACTACAGCAGTTACCAGTTCTGAGGAGTGGGAAGGATTGTTGCTATGCTTTGGAATATGTGATAAAATAGTGGAAAACGTTCATCCCTCCCACCACTGTCACTGTGAAATGTGATTTCAACTTTTTTTTCCGCTTTTTTCAGCAATACAGGAGTTGATACATGTTTATACTTTGCAATAGATCTGCCATTTATATAATGTATTTCTAAAGTGATCATAGGTCCCAATTCCACAATTTACTGAAGGTAGGACTCCCAATAAGCTAGTGATAACCTACTGACATAAAACCAGCAGCAAAATTCAAAGAAACTTACAAGACAGTTCATACTGATACCTCTATTCATGTTACTTGATATATCTTTCTTGAAAATGAGTCTCGTGACATTCTCTTCTTGGAGGACCTTTTTGTCTTCTCAAAAATTTTGCCTGCTTGGTGGGAAAAACCTCTTTAGGCTTACACTTTCTGTGTATATCCAGTGCAATTGCATTTTTAACTGAGGCCATTGTTCTGTGGGTGATCTTAAAACAGTGCTGTTTGCAGAAGAAAGGACAAGGGCTAGAAGAATAAATTAGGTCTGGGGCATAAACCTCTTCATTGAAAACATTAAAAAGTTCTCAAGAAAGTACCTGAGGAGTCATGGGCATCCTTCCATTTCCTGTTTTCCTAGGGAAAATCCTGTCAACTTACTAAAACCATGGAATGACCCAGAGCCTGGCTCATCCTTCAGCAGGCAGTGCTCTGGGTCGGCATGCAGGCTACCAGCAGCATGCAACAGGCAGGAGCTGAAGTTGAGAGCTGAGCAGGGCTCACAGCACAGAACCTCACGATCCATTTCTGCACTTCTGTCTTGCTCACTGTCACCCTTGAGGTGGTTATGTTGACCTCACCTCACACAGTAGGGGGAAAAGGGCTTCAAGCCAAATGCTCAAAACCCAGTGTGTGTGTGGCTCAGAGAAAGAGAAGCATAGGTTGGATGGGTGGTCTCCTGTATTTCTTCCAGAACACTGCCTCTTCCTCCTGCTCATGGCCATTGGGTTCAAAAGTACACCACAGCACCAGGGCTGCCTGCATTCCACAGCAGCCTTCTTGTGGGCACTCCTCCTTGTCTTCAGTCTAGATGCAGCTCCTAGACTGCAGGCTTTTTGCAGTTAGTTGCCAACTAGCTTTCATAAACTATATGCTGTTTCTTTTAATCACCTTACACATTTTATTGTAATAAGCATACAATAGTAAATATGCATGTTTACTAGTTGGCAACCTTCCACAATGGACCTACCACACAAGGGAGTCAGGTCTCCATGTAGCTGGAACTAACTGCTGTTAGGTCAGGACTTATCAAATGGTTCTGTTTGTTTTTTCTTTGTTAAGTCTCTTTAACAAGAGCACACCAGTAAGTGCTGTTCCTGGTGGGTACCGCACCCTTCCTCCAGGGCTGAGACTTCTGCAGACTTGTCACACCTGCATTAGTGATTTGCATTATTTATTTCCCAATGGGTCTAGTTTCCCCAGGAAACCCATCCACTGAAGCAAAGAATATAAAATTTGGTATTGTGAGAGGATAGCTTTGTTACAGAAAGCATTTGTATGTCCATGTTTCCAGAGCATCTCCTCTGCTTGCCCATGTAGAGTGTTAGGTTCATGGAGATTCTGTCCTTGCATTGTAACAGCTTAAATTGCTTTGTAGCTGTTCTGTGCAGCTCTAGTTCTTGCTCCTAGAGCCAGCCCTTTCAAGTCCACATTCTCCTGTATCCAAAACAAGAAGTTTATAAATTGTATTTCTTATCATAAAAAAAAATACATAGACGTCTCACACAAGTTACAAGACGAGATATTTAAACCTTTATTTTTAGAAAATATTGTTGTCTCACAGCTTTATGAGCTGTTAGGCATTGAAGTTTTTATCACCATTCAGTAGTTCCAAGTGCCTAGAGTGTATTATTCAGACACCTAATCTACGTTAAAGGGGCATAAGGAAACTTTAGTCTCACTGAAGGGACTTAAATTTAAGACTTTTAAGTGACTTACTTTGCTTTAGTGTTAGGTTTTGGCCATATATCTATCTATATCTATATCTGTCTATCTGTATAAATAATGTTCGTGGCATTTCTGTAGGGATGGCTTGACTTTGAAGTATGGCTGATAATCGATGTAACTGTGCAGTTATTTCTAAAATCAGACTTGAGGTAATCATAATAATATCTGGCCAAATGAAAGGAATCATTCACATATTTTCATGCAAGTTTCAAAGTTAACTCATGCTGTCAACATAGTTTGCTCTGTGGTAAATAAGAAAAAGCTGTTGAAGTTTTAACATAATTTTTGGAAGATACTCTTACCTATTGAAGAGTGACACTTAAATAGGTAAACTTACATGATCTTACATCTGGTG
This sequence comes from Regulus satrapa, assembly GCA_013396955.1. Taxonomy (NCBI): domain Eukaryota; kingdom Metazoa; phylum Chordata; class Aves; order Passeriformes; family Regulidae; genus Regulus; species Regulus satrapa. Next base: position 105,431 of record VWZN01004517.1, on the reverse strand, counting down.
GTAGAAGAGGGAACAAAAGAATTAGGGCTGTGCTTTTATTATTGGCACTTACTTAATATTTACCTCTGAATTTGACACCACCCTAACCATTTTTTAAAACTGCCACACCCTATCTGATTATTGATAACATTCTGTTGTCTTGCCAGCCTCCTCTCCCATAAGGGGAAAAGGAGACATTCTCAGTGCTTTTTCCAGACACTTGCAGATTGCAGATCTATATCACAAATGGTGTATGGCCAGTATCCTTTTCCTCCCTTTCCCCAGATGTTACCATGTCCAAGACTAGCCTCCACACAGAATGATTTAAAGCAAGTCTGTTTGCTGTCCTAAGCCAGAGCTTCTCCAAAAAGACTGGTTTGCGACTGCACTAAAACTGAGCATTGCTTTAGAGAGCTGTTTATTTGGAAGCTAGAAGCCTGCCTCCTTCTTATTTAATAGTGTGAACGTCTCTGTCCAACATCACCATCTGGGGTTTCCTGCCATCATAATATTTTTAGCTAGATTTAATGTATACTTGAAGAGTATATCACTCAGCAGTCACAGAACTGCCCAAGAAAGAGAATTTGGCTCCCAGTTTTCCAGCTTCTAACTCTTCTTAAGAAAAGAATCAATAACAGAATTCAACTTTTCCCATATCGGTAATCCTCATGCTGCTGCTGTGGAGTCCTAGAAAAATCTTTTCTTCTTAAGCCATCCACAAGATTTTCTGTCTTTAGCACATACCCATTTATTTTGCTGAGAGAAGTAGGAATTCAATGTTTCTGAAAATTATGCCCTAAAGGAACTAGGAGTAAGTAACCAATAGAACCCAGTGTTGCAAAACGTAAGTTGATTGGTAGAAACATGTGAAATACATTAACTTGGAAAAGATGGAAGTTCTAGGAAGCTCCTTTCTGTTGCATGGAGGAGCTGGTTTTGCAACAAGGAATGCTAATATCTGCACGTTATATTCTACACGTACCTTTTTGACAAACATACATTTTCTAAGACTGATGTGGAAGAAATAATCAAGGTTGTCCCCAGTTCTGAAGTAGGGGTGTCATTCAACAGTCAGAGACACCTTTTTAAGAAGCTTGTACGTTTTCTCACATGTGAACATTTCTGGGTTGGTTTGTTGAAGGAGTCCATATGTAGGTCATACATGTCTTACCTGCACTGTACCTGTGGGCTTCTGAAGTGAAAAATTATGTTTATGAAGGTGGAGGGACAACTTCAGACATCCTGTGGGTGTGCCACGCAGGCTAAGCTCTGCTTTTAGGAATTGACGTCAGTGGTACAGGGAGGCCGCACCCTGCTGCCAGCACCAAACAGGAAATTCTTAATTACATTCTAAAGGAGTGGCTGGAACAATAAAGATTGAGTTCTGCTTTGAAACACTAAATATACAATTTCTTTAATAATATGGAATCGCTGTGTCCAATTACAATCAAAATAGTTGTATGTGAAGGAAAAAAAATAGTGAAGAAAGGCATGAAAAGTCCACTCGGTGTTTAAGAAATCTGGGTTTGACTGAAAAACACAAAGTTGAAGAGGGTTTTTCCTCTGTAAGTTTTTTAAAAAGAGCTAAGAAGTAGTAAAAATGGCTACATCATGCCACGAAGTGAGTAAACATATGAAAATATTACTGCTAAAATACACAAAATTTGCTAAACCCTGTTGAATATTTCGACATGCATGTAATGTTGTTCTTTCTGCCAAGAGACAGAGTGGTAGTGAATAAAAGGCTGTGTTATGAATCATATTAGCTGAGGCTTGCTGTGCTAAATGTTTTTGATTTTTAATGTTAATTTGACTTTGCAGGAATCACCCTTCAGTTATAGTTCAGCCGGGAAAGAGACCTTTACCTGCGGAATCTCCAGACACACAAAGAAAACGCAGAATACATCGATGTGATTATGAGGGCTGCAACAAAGTCTACACTAAAAGCTCCCACCTGAAAGCTCACCGAAGAACGCATACAGGTTTGAGCTTCTCGTTCATCAAGTCTGTGGTAGAAGAATAGGCTAAGCTTGTAATTTCTGCTAATGGCCAAGTGACCACAGGTGTAAATAGCAAAATGACAGAAGGCAGACCTGGCATTGTTGTGGAAATAATTACAGGCTGAACAAAAGACAGAGAACGTAGTAGGAAAAAATCTACTACAAGAGACTGTAAGTCAGAACAGGTTCACTGTGCATGCTGATATCTTTTATATTCACTGGCTCTTGGCTCTTTTTGTGTCCAGTTGCTTGCAGTTTACTTAGTCCCCACACCCTGTAAACACCAAATGGGTTCCAACTGCTCTGGCTCACCTCTGACATCACTGTTAAATGTGACTGTGATTTCCATGGGAGTAGGCCTTTTGCAGAAGTCTGGACCGTATGCTAAATGCTAACACACCTGCTCTGTGGAGGTGCTAACCACTGTGCAGTGGTGCTTTTTTTTCTGAATGAGTGTTCCAGTAAACACATCCCCATCTCTGTTCTCTGCAGAAATGTTCATCTTGGCATGCTGAATGAATACATACACATCCAAGGTTTTTAAGGATAACTCTTTTAGGAGAAAGGGAGCCCAGTTGATGTCTGTTGTGCATCAAGCTAGCCCTTCACCTGTTGGGCAGTACAGTGGTGTTAAAGGAGGAGGATGACATATTAGTAATAATAGACAGAGAGTTTAAGTTGAATACTTGTGACAGTAGTGCCAGTCATTTACACTACATTAAATTTCAGAAATAACAAGGTTTCTGCCTGTTTTGCTTAATGGTTGCTCAGTCCTTTCCCCAGAAATCTAGAAAATTAGATGCCTGTTTTGAAAATACTTGAACAAATGCTTAAACCTTCATGCTTCTGGACTTTATAAGACAAAACAAGTGCTAATATGGCAGAGAGAGGAACAGAGAGACAGTAAAAAAATAAGTTATGGCAGGGAACAATTTTTTGGTCAGTTAACTTTGGACAGTTTCTAGCACAGAGTACTCTTCAGCTTTGAGCTGTTTGAGTACGCAGTCGCTGAAATTTGGTAAGGCGGTAGAACAAATCTGTCAGATTTATCTGTGAAACTTACGTGATCAGAACTGATCTGTTCATATCTTAAATCCCCACTTCTGTCTTTCCATTTCCAGGAGAAAAACCCTACAAATGCACTTGGGAGGGATGCACGTGGAAGTTTGCTCGTTCCGATGAACTGACGCGGCATTTCCGCAAGCACACGGGAATCAAACCCTTCCAGTGCCCAGACTGTGACCGTAGCTTTTCACGTTCGGACCATCTTGCTCTTCACAGGAAACGCCACATGCTAGTCTGAATGTCTTCTGTCCCTGACTCCTGTCACACTTTTTTTTTGTTTTTTACACATGCATTTTAATTTGGATTCAGCTGGTCTGGATCTCTGAGTTTATACCATTAAAAGCTTACGTATGGTCAGTAACAGATGTTATCTAACCCTTCTATGTCCTTGCCACGGGTCAGACCTAAAGAATGTGAACACTTTTTTTTTTTTTTTCTCCTGGGGATGCTAAGCAAACCCTTTCTGCATTCAGTATGTTTATTGTATTTCATTTGTGAATAAGGGAATTTTTAAACTAACAGCTTTTGTTGGTTTCTTTGTATAATCAACCCAGCATATACTGATAAAATAGTAAATATTATTGAATATCCAAAATGCTAGTCCTTGCCAGAGACTATTATTTATGTGCCCTGTAAGGAATACACTCTCATTTTATGCTCAACAATGCAATGAATGGACTCCCCCAGCTGTGTTGATTTCTGCAATGTGGTTAATGCAACAGTTTTAGAAAGACACCTGATTTAGAAATCCCCTCTGCCCAAACCATGAGTAATACTGAGGAAATAAATATAAACAGTGTAATTTCTTTACAGAAAGATTGAGTCATAGTATCATTTACCCCAGTCAAGAAGAAAAATGGGCAGGAATTGGTCTGTACATAATATTGTGCATCTAAATCAATGTCATCTCTATTATAGTGTAGTATATATCCTTGTTTTTATTGCATAATGCCCCAGTGGATTTGTTAAAGGAAGACTTTGTGTGACTCTGTATGTCTGGTTTCTGTGCAAGTGTATGGATGGAGCACACACAGTTGAGGAAACAGCTTGAAGCTGAGTCAGGGGTTTGCCATCAGGAAGTTTTTACCCAGAGGGTGGTTGAGCACTGGAGCAGACTTGCCAGGGAAGTGGTCACAGCCCCAAGGTTGTCTGAGTTAAGCATCTGGACAATGCTCTCAAGCACAGGTGTTACTTCTGGAGTGTCCTGTGCAGGACCAGGAGTTGGACTCAATGATCCTGATGAGTGATTCTATTCTCTCTCTGTGATTCTATGGTACTCTCCTGTGATTTGGCATTAAATGACATTCATGGAAACCTACTGCACCTCATTTCAGGAATATAGATTATCCCCCTGCAATCACACCCCTGCATTTCTTCTAAATAATTTCTCTTTGCTATACTTCTGAAAATAGCAATCATTAAGGCAAAAATGGACTGTATTGTTGTGAGTACATCACAGCACGACAGTTTTAATACACTATTTTAAATTATTGATCAATATTTTTAGGAGAAGATGGCATCAGTGATGAAGTACTCCTGATGGTAAATTGAGTCATGTATCTCTTTTGGATAAAAGCATATACCAAATCATCCAGTTCCTAACTCTTATTTGTGACTCTGGTAGTTCATCGATGGTAGGTACAACCATGCCTGTTAGCAAACAGAACTCCATGGGTAAAAGAAATTGAATTAAAGCAACCTGCAGTTGCTGCTAGCAATGTTCCTGTCTGGGAGCCCTCTGAAGGGAAGGTTTCTGTCTGTATTAGCTGGCAGACCGTGGCACTGCAAGGAAACAGCATGTGTTTCTCTACACTCTGACACACAAGCCCACTTTCCTTCCTTGCCCTCTGTAAGGTGACCACCATTCCCTGTACGTTAAACATACTGAAGTCAGCTTTTCATTTCTTTTGGAAAAACCCAGTGAACAGTGGAGGTGTGAGGGGAGGAAGGGTTTCATAGAACTGCAGGAGACAGGTGGAGTGTCCATCTGCCAGAGAGTATATTTGAGCTTGTGGAACAGGTAGACTGTGCTTCTATATCCAGTGGAGCCCAATGCCAAACAATCTTGGAGATGCAAGATTTTGAGTGCAAAGAGCCTTTATTTGGTGATAGGGCTTTACCAGCTGTTCTGCTG
>VWZN01004517.1:54812-99481 GCA_013396955.1 Regulus satrapa | reverse complement strand
CTTTACAGAAAGATTGAGTCATAGTATCATTTACCCCAGTCAAGAAGAAAAATGGGCAGGAATTGGTCTGTACATAATATTGTGCATCTAAATCAATGTCATCTCTATTATAGTGTAGTATATATCCTTGTTTTTATTGCATAATGCCCCAGTGGATTTGTTAAAGGAAGACTTTGTGTGACTCTGTATGTCTGGTTTCTGTGCAAGTGTATGGATGGAGCACACACAGTTGAGGAAACAGCTTGAAGCTGAGTCAGGGGTTTGCCATCAGGAAGTTTTTACCCAGAGGGTGGTTGAGCACTGGAGCAGACTTGCCAGGGAAGTGGTCACAGCCCCAAGGTTGTCTGAGTTAAGCATCTGGACAATGCTCTCAAGCACAGGTGTTACTTCTGGAGTGTCCTGTGCAGGACCAGGAGTTGGACTCAATGATCCTGATGAGTGATTCTATTCTCTCTCTGTGATTCTATGGTACTCTCCTGTGATTTGGCATTAAATGACATTCATGGAAACCTACTGCACCTCATTTCAGGAATATAGATTATCCCCCTGCAATCACACCCCTGCATTTCTTCTAAATAATTTCTCTTTGCTATACTTCTGAAAATAGCAATCATTAAGGCAAAAATGCTCTGGACTGTATTGTTGTGAGTACCACACAACAGGACAGTTTTAATACACTACAGTATTTTAAATTATTGATCAACAATATATTTAGGAGAAGATGGCATCAAAGATGAAGTACTCCTGATGATAAATTGAGTCATGTATCTCTTTTGGATAAAAGCATATACCAAATCATCCAGTTCCTAACTCTTATTTGTGACTCTGGTAGTTCATCGATGGTAGGTACAACCATGCCTGTTAGCAAACAGAACTCCATGGGTAAAAGAAATTGAATTAAAGCAACCTGCAGTTGCTGCTAGCAATGTTCCTGTCTGGGAGCCCTCTGAAGGGAAGGTTTCTGTCTGTATTAGCTGGCAGACCGTGGCACTGCAAGGAAACAGCATGTGTTTCTCTACACTCTGACACACAAGCCCACTTTCCTTCCTTGCCCTCTGTAAGGTGACCGCCATTCCCTGTATGTTAAACATACTGAAGTCAGCTTTTCATTTCTTTTGGAAAAACCCAGTGAACAGTGGAGGTGTGAGGGGAGGAAGGGTTTCATAGAACTGCAGGAGACAGGTGGAGTGTCCATCTGCCAGAGAGTATATTTGAGCTTGTGGAACAGGTAGACTGTGCTTCTATATCCAGTGGAGCCCAATGCCAAACAATCTTGGAGATGCAAGAGTTTGAGTGCAAAGAGCCTTTATTTGGTGATAGGGCTTTACCAGCTGTTCTGCTGACAACCACATGCCTGTGTAATTGGAGAAGGAGAGGTCTGTAATTCCTGTAGAAAAATGCCCTGACAGCAAAGACTCTGTTCCAGCTCCATACATCCTCACCACCTCGGTAGGGCTGCATCTGATACCTTGTAACTCTCCCTCACCTGCTCGCCTGTGGTGCTGAAGCACCTGGCACATGAATCCGTCTTTTTCCTTTCTCGGTAGGCCAGACTGTTAGTGACACTGAGAAGCTTCTAGAAAAGAGACTGATATTAATGAGCAGCTGTTCCAGAATGTGGACTTGTGTTTTATACCTTTTTTTGTTGGTGGTAGAATTTGCTCTAGGTTTTAATGGCAATTTTGTAAATCCAAGTGTGTCACTGGCTAAAAGGCTGTGTGGAGGAGCCCTGTGGTATCGGTCACAAGTCTGCAGATATTTAGTACCTTGAGATGAAAACAATTCTGTTGTAGAGGGGGAAAAGCAGATACTATAAAAAATAGCACCTTAATGGCAACCGGTCCTATTTTTACCTTAAAAATGCAAATGTCTAAAATTCAGGATATTTAAGGAACATTTCTTTCTAATGTTCTGTTTCTCTTTTGAGACTCACATAAAATGTTTTCATTAATATGTTTTTTTAATATTTTTTAAATCAATACCCAAAAAGCAGAACTTCTTTGTAACAGAGTTACTTCAGATAATTTAGTCTAGGTTATTTGCCATGTTAATTCATTACCTTATGTACCTTTTTCCTGAAAGTATTTATGCTAATGATGGGGTCAAATACAGTGGAGATTGGGCAGAACTTTCATATTTCATCCATGTGTCTTGTGAATTAGGACAACAGAAATTTAAATACTAAATATAAGTATTTGAGATTATTACATCATACCTTCCTTACAGGATTTTTCACTTGTGTCTGTGGTGTCTCTGTGGGATGTCTGAAAGGTCACAAACAAATACACTTTTAGTTGAATATTAATTAACCAGTTCATTGGTTCATTTTAGAAAACTTTGATTTGAGGGATACCTTCAATTTTAAAATATATTCAACTAAATACTTTCCAAGACCAGTCATTCCATTTATGCCCTAAAGAAAAGCCAGTTTAGATAGAAAATCCTAATCCTGAAGAATAAGTATATTTAAACACACCCACCTTTCTCCCAACAGTATTGCACTGTGCAATGTATAACAGGTAATACTGTTTTACTAAAATGTGCCTGTTTAAGCCATTCAATGATAATACATTTATTACTCTCTAATACAATTGCAAGAAACTAAACAGGTATTGATGTGTGGGGTTTATTTAAATATACATGTGGCATTCTGCAGTGATACTTCTAATGCCACATCTTGTTCAAGTATGTTGTCTCTGTCAAGGTTAGCAACATATAGATGGATACAAGTCCTTTCTAAAAAAATTTACAAAGCATTTTACGTCTCTTAAGAGGGCTACACCAGTTTTCATTGTATTTTACAAATATTAGCACTTAATGTACTTTAGAGGGTCAAAGTAATCTTTTTGCTTAGCATCTCTCACCTGCAAATATAGCAAGGATTTTTTATTTACTTTAATAGTTCTATAAACTATGCAGAATTTTTAAAATAAAATGTAATATATTTTATAAGCTAATAAGACAAAACAGCTAATTCAAGGTTTCTAGTGTGCATTACTATAACTTGCAAATATGGAGACATTTTGGTAATTTTTCTTACTAAAGATGTGAATGTTTAATGTACTTTCACTGTTTCTACTTTGGTAGTCCAATGGGAATTCAGTAATGACGTTTTGTCATGTCAAACTGTGAACATGAATTTGTACTGTACAGTCCTCATACTATATTTAGTATATTTAGTCTATTTAGTCTATTTAGTATACAGTGCATATATGTATTATACTTGTTAATAAAACACTCAGAATGTTGTTCGTGGTCATGTTGTCACGTGCTGGGTGCCGAAGAGCGGCGATGCTTGGAGGCCTGGAGGAGAGCCCTGTGGCTCTGGGCCTTTGGGCTGGAGCAGCTGTATCCAGCAGCACACTTAGTAGCAAGCTCATAAAAATGTTTTACTCACTTCTAATTAGGGCATTCTAATTAGCCCATAGGCAGGTGTGGAGCTCCAAACACGTGAGTTTGCCTTTTTTATCAATTGCAAGATGACTGGCTGGGCCTGTTCCCGTAGCCAGGCTGTGCCACACAGCCTCTCCCAGACCGGGGTCAGAGGCTGCTGACACATCACCACTGGCACCCGAGCACCTCCAGACACACCTGCAGGCTGTGCTGAGAGATGATGGTGGGTAGAGAAAACTAACAGTGGTGTTTTATTTCTTCACACATCATCAGATGCCTAGGAAGAGGGAGCCTGGCTGAATTCACTATGCATCTCTAACACTTCCCGTTTCTGCTGAAGTATTTGCATCAGGACGTTGGTCTCTGGCTGCCTGGGATCCTGCAGATCAGCCTGGTGAGCACCAGTGATGTACAGAGGGAAAGCAGGTACAGCAGAAAGGAGACATAAAAATAAAAGCCTGAAAACTGCAATCAGAATATGAGAAAATGCTTGGCTTGTATTTCTTGGCCTCCTTGAAAATAAGAACTGCACATTGCAAAGCAGAGACAGCTCATATCGTGGTGTTGATTTCTAATGGACCAGTGGCACAGGGGAGTCACAGCCAGTGACCCAGCGTGGCAGCAGTCATGGGAAGAGCTCGTCTTGACCTGTCCTCTTGAGCTCGCACACCTGCAAGAGGCTACTCCAGTTGCTGGGCTGATAAGATTTATCTCTGTTTTCCTATGAGTCAAAAAGCACTGCCATACGTTCCAGACTGAGTGATCATTTTCAGGAAGCAGTGATAATTTCATCGGCCACCAGGTGTCTCTTTTAGTCTGAGAAAAGGGCAAAATTTAAATTATTGAGATTGTAATTTAAGATAATATTCATTTTCTTCTACTTCAGAAATTAAGCTTTCCCTCTGTCATATTTGGTATCACTGAGTTCAATCCTGTCATACACAGAAATCTGCTCAGGGATTTAAAATTGATCTCTGTGTCTTTACTGCAATTTTTAGTCATAAAAACACTTTAAGCGTATCCTTTACAATTAAAACTCCGGCCTGGCTGAACACTAAGCCAATACACAATGTTGCTTGATGAGAAATACTTTCAAATGCTTATTTTATAAAGAAAACCAACCAACACACAAAACCACAACAAAATGAGTCTGCTTTATCAAAGGAACTCAGAAGTGTATTTTAAGAAGCTGTTAGTGTATGGTACGTAGTGTATGGTATCAGTATGTAAATAACTGAAATATTTGGCATGTGCATGAAAGATCTGTGAGGTATAAAGGACTCTTACAGCATTAATATTCCAAAATGATGGCAGACTTGAGAAACTATGTCTTTCACACCCACCCACCCAAAACTTACAATTCAGAACAGTCTAAAGGTGAGAGACTCCTCCCCAGCCCAGTCTGTACATTATTTAGGACTTAACACCCAGTTTGCTGATGCATTAAATTTACAGAGACCGGAAAGCCTGAATTAAGAAATTTTACTTCCTCTTTTCTTGTCTAGTAAACAGGATAGACTAAGTGCCCTTTAGGCCATTAGCACTAAGTGTGACTGCTAATCATGTCCTCAGGCTGTAATGCCTGGGAGGGGGAGAACGGTTTCAAGGAAGAAGGGTGCAGTATTTCACAGTATTTCTTAGTATTTCACTCCCCACTTTAGAGTGTCAAGAAGTCCTAGAGAGGTAAAATCATACATTCATAGAATCATAAAATGGCTTGGGTTGGAAGGGACTTCTAAAGCTAATCTAGTCCAACTCTCAGCAATGAGCAGGGACACATCTTCAACTAGATCCGATCTCTCAGAACCCTTCCCAACCTGACCTTGAATGTTTCCAGGGATGGGACATCCACAGCTTCTTTGGGCCATCTCTTCCAGTGTTTCACCACCTTCATCATAAAAAAAAATTACTGCTTTTATCCAACCTAAATCAGCCCTCTTTTAGTTTATAACCGTCTTCTCTTATCACAACAAACCCTGCTAAAAAATCTGTCCTCATCTTTCTTGTAAGCCCTATTTAAGTACTGAAAGGCCTCAACAAGATCCCCATGGAGCTTGCTCTTTTCCAGATTGAACAACTCCAGCTCTCTCAGTCTGTCCTAATAGGAGAGGTGCTCCAGCCTCCTTTGTGGCTTCCTCTGGAGTCGCTCTGACAGGTCCACATTCTTCTTATGCTGGGCCCAGAGCTGTACACAGACCCCAGCTGGGGTCCCTGAGCAGAGCAGAGCAGAGGGGCAGAATCCCCTCCCTGCCCTGCTGCCCACGGTGCTCTGGACACAGCCCAGGACACGTTTGGCTTTCTGGGCTGTGAGTGCCATGTCCAGCCTCTCACCCACCAGCATACCTAATCCCTACTAAATCTTAATTTCTGGGTAAGGCTTTGACATGGTCTCCCACAACATCCTCTTCTCTAAATTAGAGAGACACAGATTTAATGAGTCTGGAAAGAATTGAGTAGTAATTAAGATTTAGTAGAGATTTTTAGCTCTTCTTTCCAATGCTCAGGAGCCAGGCACCTGACATCCTATTGTGATCCTGTCCAGTTAACCTGAACTGGTAGGTGGGAGCCAGCAGTGTCTTGGCATCTTTGGACACCAGGAAACTCTCCCACAGCTTCAATTTCACAGTTTCATCTAGCTACAACAGTTGAAGTGTGCTTGGTGAGCAACCTCATTGAGAGTTAAGGATCACATCCTCTTATCAGTTTGATCACCTCGTGTGCTGCTCAAAGTTGTGGTCACAGGACTTTACATTTCCCTTAAGCTGTAAGTATAATGGCACAACTCCACTACACCATCGAAATGAAACATGAAATGTAATAACCTATAAAGAATGAAATGTTTATTCGACTCTCAAATCCAAGCACAGCAAGTTACTAGATGTCTCCTACTAACAAACATCATTAGTTTACTCAGTAAGATTTTAGCAGAGAAGTTATTTCCCAGGGAAATGTACTATTTGTCACCCGTGTGATAACCCTCAGTACCTGCTAATTAAATGAGCAAGGTAACAGAGTTCAGTGGGAGCCTGGAGATAAAAGGGGGTTCACCTCCAAACATGAAGTTTCTAAGTAATAGGAAACAGAAAAAACACGCAACCCAGTATAGCTTGATAGAATCACAGCAGAAAGCAGCAATACTACAATACTATAAAAAATAGTAAGTACAGGTATTAACTATGACTTTGAAGAGAGTGAATAACATATTCCATGAAATCATGACTTGGCAGGCATCTATCTCTAGGCAAGTGGTAATGTTTAATACAATGAAGGAAGAAGAACATCAAATGAGGATTAATGGATTCAACTTCTTAGCACTTACCCAAGAAAATCTCTCTGTGATGAAGGGAAAGATTTCCAGGAAGGGAAAACAGGATAAAAGGGTGTACTCCTGACATATACTATATTGATTTATGGATGGGATTCCAACAAAAGTTTTCTTATTTGTGTTATTTAATTAAAACCGAGAAAGCAGATCCCTACAATCTTAACCTCACAACATTCATGTGAGAATAAAGATTAAATGTATGCCTTGGAAGCCTGATGACATCAAACCAACCACTATTCTTGTTACTTTCAAATATAGTTTTCAATGGGGAAGGTCCAAAATAAATGCAACCTAAAAATAAGGTCAATCACTATAGAAAATTCTCTCTCATTCTTTTTGTTGATGATGAGCAACTACAGATAACTTCTGACTACTTGGATGGTTCGAAGAAGCAATAGCAATTTCTATATGTACATTTAGCAACAAACTGGGAATATTGTAAGAAAACAGAAAAAAAATTTTAACAGAATTAATGCAAAACAGTCAAATCAGTTATTCACATACATATACTACTAGTAGGTGTAGCATCACTCTCCTACTCATTTGCTGCACCAGATAGTGGAAGGTTGACGTTGATGGCTGCCCTCAGGTTAGCCCAGAACAGGGCACGCTTGCTCCTCTCCTTCGGCCACTCCAGGTAGGTGCGCTTTGCCATGAGAGCCTTCAGCTTGTGATACCTGGCAGGGATAAGGTACGGGGGGATGGGCTCCAGCAGAATGAGGATTAAGCTGTTGGAATTCTCACTGAATAACTTGTGATGGGCAAAGTACAGCTCATAGTGACACCACTCGCTCTGCACAAAGTTGGGAGACAACACAAAGATGGACTTGTAGCTCTTCTCTATGCAGTTAATGATGTTCTCCACGATGCTCTTGCCGGGGATAAAGTTTCTCTCGTGCTGGCACAGCTGCACGCAGCCCTCCCCCTTCTCCAGGCTGGGGATCAGCTCGTTCTTCACCCACGGCGCATCGCGCTCGCTGTAGGAAATGAACGCGTGGAACTGCAGCGCGGCCTCCTGCTCTCCGGGCGGGCCGTGCCGAGCCCTGCGCTTGGTCTGCGTCCACTGCCACGTCATGCGCGCGTACCAGGGCACATCCAGGTAGATGCACAGAAAGGCCACCGCAGCCACCAGCACCAGCGTCAGCAGCAGAGCCGTGGCAAGCAGGAGCGCGGTGTTGCAAGCCAGCGGGCTCAGGTGGAAGTCCTCGAGCTCCGTTCCTCGCAGGCCTTCCGGGTACTCGCACACGTACGCCGCCGGCCAGCCAAACAGCTTCCCCCCCGACTGCCTCTCCAGGCGGACGAAGGCTTGCAGCTCACAGGAGCACTTGAACGGGTTGTGCCCGGCCTGCAGCTCCCTGACCCTCGGGCAGCTCTGGAAGAAGTCGGCCGACGGGGTGAGGATGGAATTCATCTCTACGCTCAGCAACTGCAGGGACCTGAAGCCACTGCAGCCCGGCAGGTCAGCCAGCCTGTTCGACGCCAGGTTCAGCTCTTCCAAGGCTTCCAGCTCCGCCATCCTCCCGGGCACGTTGCTGATCTGATTGTTCTGTAGGCCGAGTTTTCTGACGTTGACCGGCAAGCACTCAAACACAGCGTCCGCCAACTGATTGGAGGACAGGTCCAGCTCTGCCAGAGACTCAGCCCACTGGCACTGCGCCCCAGCTCCGTCGTGGCGCAGCAGGTTGTTGCTCATGTCCAGGTATTTCAGTGACTTCATACGGCTGGTCATGAAGCTTACCTTGCGAAGGCTCTCAAATTTATTCTTCCGCAAAATAAGTGATTTCAAATCCACGAGAGTGTCACAGTTCTGGAACAGCTCGTCTGTCAGGGCATTGTGAGAAAAATCTAAATACTGAAATGAGCTTGTTTTATTGGGGCAAAGCATGTGTGGCATATATGCATCAGCTATTGTCAAATTGGCAATATTCATCTCTGAAAACTGCCTGTACAGAATCTCTTGGTTGAAATAATAAACCTTAGTATGAACGTGCTCCAAAGTTAATGCTTTCATGGAGCCATCCAAAGAGATCGATTGTTCCACAGAGTTTAATAAGGGTAGAAATGCATATTCAGTCAGCTCCTCCAGTGGCCCCCGAAATGTCAAGTTTCTCACAGTCAAATGTTCCACAGGTGAATACCAAATAAGCATGAAAATGTCCAGGATGATAGCCCATTGTAAGTCCACAGCATCAAGCGTGAGAGCTGTTGTCTTGATTTTCCTCAGAAGCATTAAAGGTGGAGAGGGGAAATCTTTGTAACTCAAGGTATATCTTAAGTTAACTATTTTTAAGTTTTCTGAAATGCGCATTCCATCGTACAAGAGGGAAAAATTGAAGTTCTGGTTTGCTGCAAAATCAATGTGGAGGTTCCTTGTAGTCAAGACTGTCAGACTCTGAGGCTCATACAGTGAAAAGTTTTCCAAGCTCAGAAAGACGGTGTGCAGCTGCAAATGTTTGATATACCTGAAGTCTGACCTTCGTATCATCGTAGCACTTAATCCAAGGTACTCCAAATAAAACATGTTCCCAAATTCCTGACAGATGTGCAGGGTAGTAAACTTATTGAAAGAAAGATCTAAATGTCTAAGATACGCAAGAGTTAGACAGGAAAGTTTTGAAATGTTATTATGAGATAAATCTAAGTATTCTAAATTTTCATTAAAAATAAAGACACTAAAGTCAAGCACCGTCATTAGATTATAAGAAAGATTTAATACTTGAAGGTCAGAGAGATAAATAAATTCTGAGGTACTGAGTCCAGATACCCTATTATGTGATAAATCTAATACTTGAGTACGCACTGGAATGGTTTTTGGAACATTAGTTAGCGAACTGCTTGAATAATTTGCAATAAATTCCTCTTCTACACTTGGTTGGGTATTATTCCATAGTGTGAAAGTAAAGGCACAAGTAAAGACATAGATATTTCTGAGTGATCTCATTATGCTATGCAGCTTTATCTTGTTTTTTTACAGCAGTGTAGAAGGATATCTTTGTTTTCTGCTCAATATGTCTCACTGATGAGTCTGGCCCTATGAAAAAAAAGAACATGAAATTTAATGAAGCTGTTGAATGGTCGTAGTTGCTTTTTTATTGTGAAAATAAAATTCAATAAAAAACTATTTTTACTTCTGTTTTCAGTTCTTAGCAATCGTCCTCACTCCTGTTCTTTAATTTTTGACTCAGTCAAATGTATATTGATTCTCTTATAATGGGTGGGATGCCACTGGTATTTTAAAAACACATGGATGTTAAGAAATACAAATTTCTCAACAATCATGAAAAAAATTGGTACAAACCAACACCAATGCATTTATGAATAAAGAAGAACAAAGCAACCCATCCATCTGCTGTTTCCATACATCCCAAGTTCACACACACTGGGAACAAAACTCCAATAAAACCTCCCTCACAGGAACTGGTGCCCAAACAACCACTTCGCTCAAAGGATACCTTCACTCTTGACACCCCAAAGACCCCAGGGAATTCCATGCACCATCTCAGGGTGAGATTAGCAGTTTCGTCCTTGTTATAGCACAAAGTCATTAGAGTCCATTTTTCCAGTAAGCCAAGAATTCTGAGGAGGAGGTATACTGTCCATTGCATTGGGTTTGCATAGTTTTGGTAGCAGGGGAACTACAGGTGTGGTTTCTGTGAGAAGCTGCCACAGGCTTCCTCTGTGTTCTATAGAGCCAGTAGCAACTGGATCCAAGGCCAAGCTCATCCACAACACTATAGTAGTGCCTCTGGGATAACATGGTGAAAGGAGGGGCGAAAAATCCCTGGGTAAACACAACTGCAGCTGGGAGAGGGGAGTGAGAATAAATGGGAGAAACAGCTCTGCAGACACCAAGGTCAGTGCAGAAGGAGGGGGAGGAGGCGTTCCAGGTGCTAGAGCAGAGATTCCTCTGCAGCTGTGGTGAGACAACTGCATCCTTGCAGCTCATGGAGGCCCATGATGGAGCAGAGATCCACCTGCAGCCATGGAAGACCCCATGCCGGAGCATGTAGATGCCTGAAGGAAGCTGTGACCTCATGGGAAGCCCATGTTAGGGAAAGCTCCTGGCAAGGACCCGTGGTCTTCTGGAGAGAGGAGCCCGCTCTGGAGCAGGTTTGTTTACAGGACTGTCACCTCATGGAGGATCCATGCTGGAGCAGCCTATGCCTGAAGGACTGTGCTCCCTGGGAGGGATCAGTGCTGAAGAGCTCCTGAACAACTGCAGCTAGCGGGAAGGATTCACATTGGAGAACTTTATGGAGAACCGTCTCCAGTGGAAGGGACCTCAGGATGGAGCAGGGGCATGGGGTGAGGAGGAAGAAGTGGAAAATAACAAGTGATCAACAAGCCACAGCCCCCATTTCCTGATCCCCTGTGCCATTGTGAGAGGAGGTAGAGCATTCAAAAGTGAAGCTGAGCCCAGGGAACAAGGAAAGTCTGGGATGAAGGTCTTTGGGGATTTGGTTTTATTTCTCATTATCCTACTCTGATTAAATGGTAATAAATTAAATTAATTCCCCAGGTTTAGTCTGTTTTGCCTGTGACAGTAATGGGTGCGTGATCTCTCCCTGCCCTTATCTGGCTCACAAGCCTTTCATTTTGTATTTTCTTCCTGTCCAGTTGAGGAAGGGAGTGATGGAACAGCTTGGGCAGGCAGCTGCCACGCTACCAGGGTCAACCCTCCACACTGCACACAAGTGAATATTGTAATAGCAGTCTGAGCAAAAGCATGCTCACGGTAACACCACACATGACTGCACTAGGCATGAAGCAATGATACCCAAAATCTGAAAGAAAACACTAGACATTTCCAAAGACTCCAGAATTTCCTAGGTGTCCTATGAAATTTCCTACATTTTCCTATGACTGGGACTTGACAAAGAACCCTTTAAACACTCTCTAAAGGAGAGAACACTCTCTAAAAACAGTGAGGGATGATTAATCTAGTTCTAAGTATCAAAAACACAAGGAGGAAAGAATTTTGTGGATATGCTCCAGCTGAATTAATAGCTGGTCATGCCTATCAATAGCCTCCATGGACTTGGAGAGGCACCAGTCCTTTTCTGAAAAACCATGACCTGGGCATTACTCTCTTGTTGTCAAGCATAAAACAAAACACTCAGACGATATGAAGCATAAACAATTCATAAACATTTTCAGGAGAAAAACATCCCCAGCTTTATTTTCTGTTCTGATTTTTTTCTGTTAAAAAGATCTAAAACCCCAAAGTTTTAAAATTTTGTCTCTATGTAATATTTTGTTAAACAGAAACTAAAAACCTATTTTTGCCGATTCTAGGTTATAATGTGTGTTAGTCCCTAATAATTTGACCAATTGATATCAAAACTCAACCCTACCCACTTAAGTTTCCCACCAGGCTTAATCAAGTTTTTTCTTAATTAAGTAAAGCAAATATATATGCAATTAACACCACCAAAAGCAGTAAAAGAATAAATCACTACAGTATTTCTACCTCTATTGGATCCAATAGAGAGGTCAAATTACGCCTTCAGAGAGTTGTGCTAGGGTATCTGAGGACACAAAAGAAATGAAGCTGGGATGGTTGGTCAAAGTACAGTATCAGTTGCAAGACATAACAAGACAAGGAAATCTCTCCCAGCTCCTTCAAAGTGCAGTTGGCTCTGTTCTTCAGAGTCCAGGCTGATAAACAATCTAACTCTCAAATCAAATAAACTTTGATCTAGAACTATGTGGAGGAACTTCCTCCTAGGCAAAAGGGTTGCCAGTAAAAAAGCAAGAAATGTTCCAAAGGGAGAAAAACCCAAAAATACATTCTCTGTCCATTTCCAGCACCAGATGAGTTTTAATTTACTATACATGCTGTGCTAGACACTGCAACAAGGGACGAGCTGCACTCCATAGCCTTGCCGAGTGCCACAGTCAAAGAGTAAAGCAAACATGTCTAGAAAAGCAATAGTAGGGATCAAGGGTTACCCCTCTAATGCTGTTTTAGAATGGTATTCAATTAGAGTTGGCTGAGAATTAGAATTGCCAGTACCAATGATTTTTTTCCCTTTCCTCTTTGCTGAAATTCAGATGAGTGTTTTCATTGAAATTTCAAAATGCAAGAGTATCTTCCAACAGCAAAGAAACACCAGCACCTCCGATTTTATAAAGTCCAATATATATTTGCATACATAACAAAGAGAAAATATTTATAAATAATGAAGCAAATATAACCCACCTTTGGTGCATGGAATTCATCTCCAAGCTGAAGAACCAGTAAAAACCCTCAACATACTTGGTTAGCATCTTCAAGATAGAATTCCAAACATATGTAATCTTCAAGGTGGGGGATCTCACATGAGATGCTAATTCCTCAATAATTACCTATCTCAGGAAGCAAAAAAAAAAATCCCAGGCTTTTTTTTTTTTTTTAAACAGGCTATACAGTTCTAAGAATTAATGAAACTTCCTTACAATGCGGGTGTTAAGGGCACAATGAAAGGAAACTTTTAACAGTTCAGAGTAAAAATACATTTACTTCTGTAATATTTACATAACTATCTGGTTTAGGAGGAAATGAAACTATCTGTAGTATAGAATATTTCCCTCTGCAAGACTGTCCAAATAATGATGCATTTCTGATTTCAAGTCTGCTTCTGATGTTACACAGATGTTCTAGAAATCTGTCAACTGCATCTCCTCCTTGCACACACAGAAAAAAGGAAGCAGAACTCTCACTGCCAACATTTGTTCATATCAAGATCTCTTGCAGAGCTCTGCCCTACCAAAATTTTTTGCTCATCAAGGAGAGTAATTAATGTAGCACACTGGCAGGTAACAGAAGTTTGTATCTCAAAAGCTATTAACAGGGGCATACTGGCACACACAGCAGATAAATTCATCGAATTGAACTCATGAAAAGTTAATACAATAATTAAAGGTTTGTAAAGCTGGTGTTTGGTCACATCAAGGACTTTCTGTTTAACTGTAACTGTCATTGTCACCTGTACATCAAATAGGTGAAACAAAGGCTAAATGCCACCACAAGTCAAAGTGAGATGAGACTGTATCACATTTATGCTCAAGCCTATTTTGCTTTGGTATAAATAGACACAAGGATCAAAGCTGTGGAAATCAAACTGCTAACCCAGAGCCATCTTGCAGAACACAGAATTTTCTCACTTATTGATTATAAATATGTTTACTCTTGACAAAACAGGGACTACAAATGAGCATTATAGTCAATCTCAGCAAATAGTTCCAAAAGAAAAAACAGACTAACCAAAGCCCTGAGTAAAAACATGGGTTTCACAGAAGTCTTGAACCTTCCCCTCAGCAGAACATCCCACAGAATCCCATTATTTTCCCTTGACTGCTTTTACTTTTTCTAACACTCTGCAGTCCAATTTCTGTGAAGATGTTTTGTAACATTTCTAAACTAGAGCTTTCAGCAGGGCAACCCACTTTGTGTCAAGTGTCCCTGTCTGCTATAGTTCAGCTTCCTTTATGCTACACACTGCTTAAATATACACAAGAACATTTACACTTCTACACTTTCATTTAATTCTGCACATTTTTTAGGATTTGGAGGGTGTTTAACTCCCATGTTATCAGTTCTGTATGTTGATATTTTAACGTATGTAAAAACGGCATTCCTGCTAGTCACCAAGATGACTAGTCAAATGCCAGGAAATTGCTCTGATACAGTATCTGACACCAAAACACATTTACACACTCCCTTTTCCTGATAACTGGAGTGCAGCAGCAGTTAGACATTCCAGTGCAGTACCAAATGCAGGCACACATCACCAGGCTGCACAGAAAAGGCCAGTCCCTTTCCAAAATGTGCAGATCAACTGGCTCATGTGCTGTCAGACTACACATGTCCCCGTGAGCACAGAAAAATTCCTTCATGGCTTAAAGCCGGTATATAGAATGGGTTGAAAGTATGAGAGAGGCTGAGATAATTGTTTGAAATATTCTAGTTACACCTGAGAAAGTCATTCTCTCTTGTGGAATCAGAGAAACTAGCTCTAATAATTTGCAGCATGTTTAGCTGTTTTATCAATTATTTGGCACATATGGAAAAAAAGATAATAGTATGTTTTTCAGAGTACAAATTTTAATCGATGCTCCTGCTCATTAAAAGCCACCCTTTCCAATTTATTCACTCCAGGATTTTAGAATCCAGAAACCTGTAATACCAGAGAACTCGAATTATAGACTTCAACTTATAACATCAGCTACATTCCCTGAGGTCACATAGTTCCAAGTTCTTCCCAAAGTGGCAAAGAAAAATCGCTTGCCTTGCTAAAAGCTTCCACTCCTTAATTTCTGGTAATGGCCATGGCTCCCACATGAGTAACGGGAAGGTTTCTTGGTGCACTCTGACTTTCAGAGGGTCTTTCATCCAGCAGAAGAAGCCAGATGAGTTCTTAAGGGGATACACACAACAAGGGGATATTAATTGCATTGCAGAGATTTCAAGGCTTACTGGCCTGAAACTCTGAGGCTTTTGAAGAAAATTTTCAGGCTAGGCACCACATAATCCAGCTGTCCCTGGTTGTGAGAAAGTGATAGGCAAAACAAGCTGTTTGATCATCCTCAGTTTTCTAAGGGTTAAATGAGTCACACACTGAAGCAGTAGTTGGAGAGGAAGGAGGAAGCAGAGAAAAC
The DNA here is from genome assembly GCA_013396955.1 of Regulus satrapa. Classification (NCBI taxonomy): domain Eukaryota; kingdom Metazoa; phylum Chordata; class Aves; order Passeriformes; family Regulidae; genus Regulus; species Regulus satrapa. Next base: position 84,123 of record VWZN01004517.1, on the reverse strand, counting down.
ATTTATTTCCACAGTCTCGAATGAAATGTCTGCACTTTGGTAATATATTAATTTTGAGGCTAAGTGGGATGACCTTTCTTCTACAGGTCATGAACAGTCACTCAGGTCAAGAAATTTCAGCCTACTTAGACCTCAGGAAAAAAAAAGCATCAAAATTAAAACCTTTTGCTAATAATGGAAGACAAAATAAGATTAAATGTAAGCATTCTATACTACATGAGGATTTCATCGTAACATCCCTTCTTCTCTCATATACACGCTGAAACATTTTTGAAGGTAAACTTCCTGCTCGATGCTCATCTAGCTCTGGTACTTCAAACAGTCTTCCCATACTGGGGCAAAGAGGAAGTTTGCTGTAATCATCTTTAGCAGTTGTGAATGTTTGCCTGAGCCCAGCCATGCTTTCCTGAAGCTAAAGCAGTATAAGCACAGACAGAGGGGCACGGTATATTTCGGTAAAGGAAAGCAAATATTGTAAATGTAGTTTGTTTTTCCAACTCAGTGAATGAAGTCTTACCTGCTGTCTCAAGACCTGGGACATTTTTTCAGGCTCTGACTGCTTATTGACTTTCTGATCACAAGTCATAGTCATGCTACAAGAGATACTATTTCAGCTGAAAAGGACAGTTTCTTTTAATAATGAGCATAAAGCAAGATATACGGATGAGAAGACAAAAAGTAGAAAGCCAGGAGGAAAAAAAACATGATTTAGAGATGTCAGGAGTTTCTCCAAACATAGAAAATATGATGAAGGCAGTTGTGTTATTACAGATGCCCTCCCAAGCCCTCTGGTTAAGGCATCTCTCAGGATCAAAATGGTACCAGGACTCCATGGCTATTAGAGCTCTGTCAATTCACTGCTTCTCCCATGCTGCAATGCCAAGCTAAAAAGTGAAGTACTTCACCTATTTTTTTTTCTTGTCTTAAGAAAAACCCCAAAACTCTTCTTCCTTGCTCAATCCTTGTTTTTGGCAAGTTCAAAGTTCACAAACTTCTGTATCTGGGTTCTATCCTTTTTATATTTTCCAAATCTGAGCAAAGACTATCTGGCAGCCATTTTGAGGTCTGGACTTCAGGCATCTTCTCAGGATCCTCCATTTTATTTCACATTAACCAATTTTAGCAAAAGATCCAAAAGATCTCCTTGACAAAGCTGTCTACGTTTTGTGATTAAAGCAGCTCTGCAAACTAGCCAGTAGCTGAAGCATTCTTCCACATGACTATACCAACTAGCCCAGATTTTATTCTGCTGAGAAAAACTCCCTACACTATTTCAAGTCATATTTCAAAATCCACATTCAAATTCTCTCGCAATTTGCTATCTCAAGAGATTTGCAATAAGGTGAATTGAATTTTGACTAGAGTTAGGAGGCAACACAGACAACTAGTCAACAACGAGATTGCATAACAAAAAAAATTACTGGAAGTCATATTTATTGAGTCACTAAGAAAAAAAGAAAAAACAGATGAAGCTTCGTTACAAAGATTCTTAAACTGTTTCCTCACACCAGTTTGCATCAGCTTTTGGCAGGTTCACGCTGATGGCTGCCCTCAGGTTAGCCCAGAACAGGGCACGCTTGCTCCTCTCCTTCGGCCACTCCAGGTAGGTGCGCTTTGCCATGAGAGCCTTCAGCTTGTGATACCTGGCAGGGATAAGGTACGGGGGGATGGGCTCCAGCAGAATGAGGATTAAGCTGTTGGAATTCTCACTGAATAACTTGTGATGGGCAAAGTACAGCTCATAGTGACACCACTCGCTCTGCACAAAGTTGGGAGACAACACAAAGATGGACTTGTAGCTCTTCTCTATGCAGTTAATGATGTTCTCCACGATGCTCTTGCCGGGGATAAAGTTTCTCTCGTGCTGGCACAGCTGCACGCAGCCCTCCCCCTTCTCCAGGCTGGGGATCAGTTCGTTCTTCACCCACGGCGCATCGCGCTCGCTGTAGGAAATGAACGCGTGGAACTGCAGCGCGGCCTCCTGCTCTCCGGGCGGGCCGTGCCGAGCCCTGCGCTTGGTCTGCGTCCACTGCCACGTCATGCGCGCGTACCAGGGCACATCCAGGTAGATGCACAGAAAGGCCACCGCAGCCACCAGCACCAGCGTCAGCAGCAGAGCCGTGGCAAGCAGGAGCGCGGTGTTGCAAGCCAGCGGGCTCAGGTGGAAGTCCTCGAGCTCCGTTCCTCGCAGGCCTTCCGGGTACTCGCACACGTACGCCGCCGGCCAGCCAAACAGCTTCCCCCCCGACTGCCTCTCCAGGCGGACGAAGGCTTGCAGCTCACAGGAGCACTTGAACGGGTTGTGCCCGGCCTGCAGCTCCCTGACCCTCGGGCAGCTCTGGAAGAAGTCGGCCGATGGGGTGAGGATGGAATTCATCTCTACGCTCAGCAACTGCAGGGACCTGAAGCCACTGCAGCCCGGCAGGTCAGCCAGCCTGTTCGACGCCAGGTTCAGCTCTTCCAAGGCTTCCAGCTCCGCCATCCTCCCGGGCACGTTGCTGATCTGATTGTTCTGTAGGCCGAGTTTTCTGACGTTGACCGGCAAGCACTCAAACACAGCGTCCGCCAACTGATTGGAGGACAGGTCCAGCTCTGCCAGAGACTCAGCCCACTGGCACTGCGCCCCAGCTCCGTCGTGGCGCAGCAGGTTGTTGCTCATGTCCAGGTATTTCAGTGACTTCATACGGCTGGTCATGAAGCTTACCTTGCGAAGGCTCTCAAATTTATTCTTCTGCAAGATTAGTGTTTCCAGCTGAAGTAGGTTGTCACATTTTTGAAAAAGAAAATCTGTTAAATCATTCTTTAAAAAATTCAGGTATCTAAAGGGACTCTTAGATGAAGGACAAAGCATATGAATCATCTCTGAATCAGCTATTGTCATGTCTTCAATATTCATGTCTGCAAATATTCGGTATAGGTAATCCTGAACGAAGTACAAATCCGTTATTAGAATTTTCTTCATTGTAAGTGCTTTCATAGAGCTACCTGAATAGTCAAAGTCATACTTTGTAATGTCTGACAGTTGTGTTACATTGTTCATACTGAAGTATTCAATTGATGAGTGCCATACGGTCTGAAAAATTTTCATAAGAACTTTCCAATCCACTGACACATTTGTCAGTGTCAGATTCTTTAACCTGGATCCTTGTCTGAAATTAGATAATAAAGCTACCAGCTTTTTTACATTGTCATTTGTGATTTCTGACAATGATAGACTTTCTGTAGTATTTTGTATCACAGTCCAATCAAAATTAGATTTGGACACCTTACTCTTTATAAGCAGGAGTGGCAGGCTCTTGATTTTTTGGTTAGAACCATCTTCTGGAAATTTTTTAGAAACAGATGTGAAGAGTTCATCTTCCACAGACAGGCTGACATAAGTCCCAAGAGTTAATGCAAAGAGGCACTTGTAAAGAAAAAAGTGTCTGAGAAAGCTCGCATTTTGGGTCATACTGTTTTCTGTTTCCTTGGAGATGCTCAATGCTTTTCTTAACTGTCCATCTTTGTTCTAATCATGCTGGAAAACAAAGAAACACAAGTGAAAACCAGACTGTATTGTTAAGCAGCTGTGGAGGAACTATCAGAGAGATATATTATTTTTAAGGTTCTAATTTTTCATTTCTCTGTTTGATTCAAAAAGCATTGATTTTCTACAATCATTCAGGTGAGACATTCTTTATTACTGAATTTTTAACTTGGCAAACATGGTGTTTTAGACAAATAATGAGTCTGTTTTTTACAAAACACATCTGATCTCATAGGTGCCTAAAATTTGCTGCTTACATACAGAATTACTGCTATGATACAGTGTATTATGAAGGCTTCCTAAACTTTGATTAGAAAGTACCATAATTGGGGTCAGCACAGTCATCCTCTCCTCAGATTCTCTCTTAAGGGATATGAAATAGACTCAGACATTATTTAAAAATGGGCTTTTGACAGTAACACTTGGACTGAAACATAGGATGGAGGTTCAAGAGCCTGAATCAAAAGCTGAATGCCTCAGATAGCTGAGATTGGATCATCCATGCTTCTTTTAACTGGGGCGAGGGTAGAATGTTATTTGTGCATTGGGAAAGTCCACAGAAGAGTTTGCTTCTTGTCTGAGCTTGAGCGTTTCCTGATTTAGACTCTGAAAGTGAGGTGCTCACACGTCTGGTTTGCCTGGTGTGCACAGAGAACACCAGACACACACTGGGAATATTTGCAGGCTGTACAAAAATATATCAGTTGTAGAACCTCTGTACACAAAATCCAGCCCTGACATAAGGACACTGACCGCCAACACCTCTGTTGTGAAAGAGAGGTTTTTTAAATAGACTTTTGAGCAGAAAAAAAAATTGCTTTGGTTTTCCCTATTAGAGGTCACTTTTTAAAACTGAATGTAGGAGTTTAGGGTAGCTAGCCTCTCTTTGTTTAAGTTAGCCATTGAGGATACTGTCTTAAATCTCCTTTTAGGTATTGCATAAAACCATGAGATGGCCCCTCTAAAAGAGGAACTGGGAAAAACTTGGTTAATATTTTACATGTGTAAATCTTATTTAAAGCTGTTTTCCAGATTTATATTTTTTTTTTATTTCTTCTTCTTTCTCCTTCTCTCCCATTAATTTTAAATTAGTGTTCTAAAGCAGTGTTGCCTCAAGTTTCCCATAGCACTTATTAGTGACTGCACTGCCTTCAACTTTCCTTTGATATTGAAGGGGCTGTGAAGAATGTGTGAGACTAAGCTTGGAAATCATCTAGAAATAGTGGAGTAATAAGGTAAAAATTTACCAGCCTTTTTCCAAATTCTCATTTGGAAAATTATATGTATCACAGCTCTCAAAAGGCTGAGGCATATTCACTTGTGTTCTGATTGTTTGGGCAATTCTACTAATGTGTCTATAATCAAACAAAATACAATATTTTCAAGAGAAATATGAAAAAATCTATCTTTAAATCATTATTTCTTCTTCAGCTAAAATTTCAGCAATATCCATTGATTGGATGAAAAGTTATATGACTCTGCTACATGTGTTTTATTTTCTTTCTCATTCATATATCCTAGCATATAGTCAAATTATTTATGAGTACCTTCAGACTTTCTTTAGAATATCCTATGAACAACACAACTAAAAACTTTTATAGCATATAACCTGTGATTTGGGGGTTCATGCTGTAGAAATTGTCTTTTAAAATCATATCAGTTTTAGTTCAGAAGTATCCTCAAATATCATCAAAGAAGCTTAATCAAGAAAAGCAATTCAGGAGGGTAGGCAAGCTAAAAGCATATCAATGAAGTGTCCTGTTTTTTAAAGAGCTAGGGGAGAGATAAAAACCGAGGTTTTAAGAGTTTTTCTGATATAAAATTGGTACATTGGTACAAACATCCATATAAGAAATATACCAAATATATTTAGCTAAGACAGTTCAGTATTAAGGCACGCGGTTCACAAGTTACCAGCATCGAAAAAAACCTCTAATGTTACAAACATGCCTTTCACAAGGAGAAAACACAAGATCAAATTCCTGAACTGTCAAAAAACTATTGCACTCACTCTGCCCCCCTCAACAATGGGTGCAGTGCTAATAATAAGAGACTGCTACTTGGAGAGTTTCTCGGGATGAATATTCCGAACACAAGCAACTTTACCATCGTTGCTTACCCATACACTTGAAAAAACACCCTACACCTGCTATGGAAAATAAGGCTCATTTTCAAGTAAGATACAGAATATAAAACAACTCCAGCTAACTAGCAACAGCGTAAAGTAAAAAAAAAAAAATATTAAAACTTTCTCACCAGAAATCCCTGCTGTCCCGAAAAAGCAGAAAAACATTCTCAGGAAAAGACAAAAAGAGAACTTCCTGTAACTATCGTACTGAGCAACAATACTTAGGAACGCCCAAATTCTTACATATAGGTTTATGCCATCTACTGACAGCTTGTGAAATGGCATTTGCTTTTCTCCAAATGTATTTTTCGCATACAACATTACTGTAATACCCCCACTATCCTATTATAATTGAACTTGGTGTTTTTGTGATTTGCAATATATTAAACAGGAGAAAAAATAATATTTTTGCCAACTTTCTACCTTCATTAAATTAATAAACTTTTGGACAAGAAATTCAAATGCCTTCCTATCTGAACTTAATAATGATCTAATTCTATATACATTATTGTAATTTTTTGTCCATTTTACTATACCCATTTAGTTGTCAGGCTCTTATCAAGGCTGGTTTATAGAGGTACCATTTGTCTTAGTTTAATTTCCATTTAATAGGAATGGAATAATAATCACTCTCCTGCTCCAGCAGTGTTGTGATTGGGCTAAACAGTGAACATGGAAACATTGAGTGGGGTTTGGTTTGTTTGGTTTTTTTTTGTTTTGTTTTTTTAATTAAAACTGAGCAGTGACTTTGGTACTGAATGCCCAAACACAGGGTTATTGTCCTGGCAAAGACATAAACCATTCTCCCTTTATTTCTGTATACTGTGGGACAGAAATTCCACCACAGCTGAGATTTAAATACAGAACTGCCACACTATAACCTACGTTTCTGGGTTAGCATATCATAACACATTCATTACTTAATATTTCAATGATTCAGGAAGCACAGGAAATAATCTAAAAAATTACTTTTTCACTCTGAGGCTTATTCTGTAGATTATATTCAATTCCTCAGCCTCAAGTGAAAAGAGATCATCCAAAAATGAAATTGAAAGATAAGACAGGTAGTAAACAACAGAAAATGGAAAATTCTCTGCTATAATGCTGGTGAGTCATATAGTAGTACTCTATGATTTTATGATTCATTCTCCATTTCTGTCAATTCAGACAACACTATTCACTGCTGGATTCCAAATGACACATTACATACAAACCCCCTCACTGCCTGCTCTTAGCTGGAAAGACTTTGCTATCCATCCTTAGGATGAGATAAAAATCTTAAGTTTTTCCTAATATCTTGCTTCTAATCCTAATATCTTCTTCATTCTTGTTTTGTAATGTAACAGCTGATCTGCTTGAACATAGCCTGCATATGACTCTGCTGAATACAGCACCAGACACACAGCTGGTACTGTGTATTAATTGCTGTAAGGTAGGGACTCTTATTCCAGAAGATCTCTTCAATTCAGTGACAGTATGAGCTCCCACTGGCATTGTCTGTGTGCCTACATACTGTAAAAACAGATGAACAGTACGTTAAACAGCAAAATAAGCATATTAACATTAATTGCATGCCATTAACCCTTCAGATTTACCACTAAGTTTTACCAATGCAATCACTGGAAGTAAATTAATGCAGTCCATGAATGCCATGCATACTTCCATGTTCTGTTAAAAGTAGCCAAATGTATTTTCATCTTTATTTATAGTTATCTATTTGTTAAAAGGCGGGTATCTTTTCTGAAAACCATTAGAGAGATGATGACAGTGTAATAATTTAACATCAGTGAAATCTGAGACTAGTGGAAGTGTTCAATCTCTAATGCTTATTTATTCCAAAATCATTTGCAAAATTACCACAGTGAAGTAATACAAGTGAAATCAATTACTGTAAATACAAAGAGAAGAAAATTGGAAAATGCTAAGTGCAAAAGTCTTAAATTCAAAAAAGTAGTTTAGGAACTTACAAAATGTATGCATCCTTATATCTAAACAGCCAGACATTCACATTCATGTGGATATAAAATTGGTGCAAGGTTAATTTAATTGGTTAACGTTAATTTCACCCTTAGGTGATAACTTAGTGTTACAACAGTGATTAACAATGTCTTGCCTTTCTATAACATGCAGAGTTATATAAAGAATCTGCAAAACTGACAGTGCAATGTCCATATTACAGTCAAAATTATCTGTGATGGGTTAAACAATCTCCAGCTACTGTGATTCTTCCTAAGATACTGCTCTTACTTTTCCACAAGCTCCACTGAAAAGCAGAGGAAAATTCCTAGGACCACTTTAGATTTAATTTTCACTAGATATATCTAACATTAATAAATTACCCAGCATTCCCTAACACTTAAATTCTCACTTGACAGACCTTCAAAAGAAACTTGTTATGTAGGGCTACAAACATTTGGTCTGCTACCAACTACCTTTATGAGAAACTTCAGAGACTTATGCCTGGTAAATGTCTAAGTCACATAGCATGATCGGTATTTCAGAAAAACACATCTTAAAACCGGGGCATTGTTTTGTGACCTCTTGGAGTAGCTCTCCTCAGTGGCTCACAATGCGCTGGTTTGCCTCTTGTGTCAAAAGTGACTTCTGTCGTTGGCAGACCAGCGATAGAAATGATGCTATCTGTGATGAACCGTGGATTTGCCTTTCATCACTGCAAAGGGCATGCTTCGCCTTAAAGTGAGGTGGCAAAAAGAGGAATGGGCATGAGGAAACCACACAGCCACGAGAACCGCAGGCTGCTGGGAAAGCCCTTTGCTCGACCGAGTGTTTCACCAACTGACTGGAAATGCGTGCACGCCCCGCCGGCTTCTGCCAGGGCTAACATTGCGTGTGAGCAGCGATACACGGAGGTGCCGAGCGGAATCTGAAAAGCTACATCTCCCTTTAATTCCGCAACCCCACGGGTCAGTAAGAGCTCGCTTTGAGGAAGGATTAGACTTTCTAAAAAGAAAATAATTTTTTTTTAATGCCAGTTCAGCAACTAGATTAATTTTTACTTTTTCTCTCAGAGGATGGTTGAGCACTGGCTTCCCAGCGAAGTAGCCACAGCACCAAGTTTGTCCGAGTCCAAGAAGCGTTTGCAGACAACGCTCTCAGGCATACGGTGTGATTCTTAGGATGTCCCGCACAGGGTCAGGAGTTGGACTCGTTGATCCTGATACATCCTTTGCAACTCAGCCTATTCCGTGAGTCTATGAAATTCACCCCTTCTCCGGGCTGGCGCTTCCAGCGGGGTCCCGCCGGCGACCGTGAGGGGCGGCCATGGCGGCCGGGGCAGCTCCCCGCGGCGGGCCAGGGAAGCCGGGAGCCGGGGGATCCCGCGGCAGTGCGCGGCGCCGCCCCTTTACAACCGGCGGCCGCCTCACACAGCCGGAAGGAGAGAGAGGGACAAAAGCCAGCCCTCCCTCTTCCCTGGGCCGGCCCGGGCTGCCCGGCCCGCTCTGCCTCCTCCCCCCGCTGCTGCCGACGTGGCGGGGCGGGGAAGGGAAGGAGCCGGGGGCGCGCCGGTCGGGGCACTGCTGAGCGGTAAGGAGCGCGGCGGTTTCTGTATTTTCTGCCGCTTTCGACACTGGCTGCGCCACGCAGCTCTGTCCCGGAGGGGAATTTCGAAAAAGGGGAAAAGAAAAGGAGAAGCGGGAAGTTGTGGCCGCTGCGGGCTTGCGGGAGCGGCTCCCCGGTTGCTCCTGCCCCGCCTGGGGCAGGGAGCTGAGGGCAGCGGGGCAGGGGGAGCTGCCGGCGGCGGGCGCCAGGAGAGGCTCGCCTGCGCTCGCCGTGCCCGCAGCATCCCGCGGAGAAGGAGCGACAGCGGGCATCGAGCGAGAGGGGAGCAAGGTGCCGTCGCCAAAAAAGTAATTCCTCCCTCCCGCTCGGGGACGGTGATTCGTGCCCGAAGGCGCCCGGCGGCGGCTGGGCTTTGCTTTCTAGGAGAGATGAAGCTCGTCAGGCGGCGCTCGGCAGGTGCTGCCGCCGCCGGCCCCCTCAGCGCGGCTGGTCCGTGCGGGCCGGGCGCTCCCCTGCCGCCCGTCCGGGCTGGCCTTCGCATCTCGCTCACGAACTCCCAGTGGAGTGATCCCCTTTGGGCGGAGCTGTCCCAATCGGTTTGGATCGGGACAGCCTCACGGATGAGGGGTTGAATGACGCTGACCCCGGTGCAGCACGGCTCGTGTGTTCTGACAGAGGCGGTAATTTGCTGTTACGTGCCGTGCTCCTGGAAGGAAAGTTCAGCAGGCAAAGCAGGGACCGTATCCCGAGTGGTACCCAAAGATGACCCGGTACTGCAAAAATCCATGGGCACGACCGTGTGATCCTTTAAAAAGTGCTGGGCTTACTCAGAGCTAATGCTCATTCAAAATTATGAAGTATGTGTGTCAAAGTTTTACAGGTTTCAGTAGAGGATCCTCATATCTCATGATGGAATTTGGTTTACAATTACAAAAATTTTCCTTAGGTGATGCTGCCCATCACGCAGTGAGTACTGTTAAAACAATAACAATACTTCCCTACACTAAAGCATTTTATAATATTTGCTGTATTTTTAATGGAAAACTGTCAAATGCAAAGATTCTGACCTGAGAATTCATGTTTTCTGAAGATAATGAAGGTACACTGTAAGCTGAAGTATACAAGTGGTAGCATGTGCTTACTTTTTTTTGCTTATGTTTCTTGTTCACTGATCCGATGTGCAACTCTTGAAACTGTTTAAGAAAGTGATCTACTTTCACATCAGATAAACAAGCTGCTAAGTCTATAGATGTATACAGTTCTATAGACTAAGTTTTTATGCCATACAATTCAACATTTTGCAAGCTCTCTGTCAAGGATTGTTTTCTGAGTGCCAGGTATACTGTTGCTACCAACAAATAAGTGTTAGTAATCACAGGCCAGCAGTCCTTTTGGACTCTGGCAGTGCTACTCCTTAACCAGCTGCAGAGCTTACTCGATGGCTTTATCTCTGCCCATCAGGATCCTCAGCCTGAAGACTGCACAGTGGTGGAGAATACCTCCAAAATGACATTGGAAGATAAGGAGTAAATAAGAGAAAACTGGTTCATAACTTTCAAAAAAAGAAAAATCAGTAACTACCTCATACAAGTTTATCTTGGCTTCAAAACTGAGTCGCACAGCTGGAATTTTAGGAGATGGTGAGAAGTGTTGCACTCCCCAAAGAGCAAGACTTTGGGACAAGTGATACAGACACAGTGTGAGCAATGACTCTGTGAGCTGTGTTCATGAAATGGCTCCAGGGCCCATGGCCAGTCATACTCACAGACTATTCCTCCTCTCAAACACATGAATATCGCCACAGTTTTGCAGAGTTATCCTCCCCTCTATCATTCAGCAGTCTGTAGGAACCTGTGTATGTCACAGTGATGAAAGGGAGAGCAAGAGCTGCTTGGCTATTGCAGCTCAGGTTATGTTGTTCTGCAATGGTCTTTCACACACACCTGATGGTGAATATAGAAATTAACTATGTGGAAACTCTTACATTTGACTTTTCCAGACAAATTAATATTCTTTCACCCTCAATAAACCATATTTTGGAAAACACTTACGCTGTTCTTCGTATTTGAGAGGGATCCTGCAGAGTGAGCAGAGTATTTACAGTATTGTCCCTGATACCAGTGCCAATGTGATGCATGTGCCACAGGGCTCCATGCTTTAGGGCTTACATCAAGGCTGTATTGTTTTTCAGCATATGTTTTGAGCATATAGTAAACACTGTGTATTTTATAATAAACACTCAAATGTTTATGGTACCTAAAAGACTGTACTTCCTATATTCAGAGCTGAAAATGTCTGAAGACATATCTGATGGCACCCCATCGGAAGAAAAACCTGAAGTAATGGAAATGCCCAGCAATGAAGTTTTGCCTCGTGAATCAGTACCACACCTCATAGAAGCTGAGATCTTGCATGAGTCTTCACAGGATCAACATGGACAGGTCACTGAAAATGTCAGTAATAGAGAGGAAGGAGACATATTCATTAATGAAAACCCTTTGACTGAAAAATGCATTGAAAGCCTGCCTTCCAGCCCTCCTTCCAGTGAAGAGACAACAGAAGACATGCCCACTGAGTGCATTGAAAATGTAAGCCTTGATGCAGAACCTGAATTGGAAGAAACACTGCATGAGCAAAGCAATCCAGTAAGCAACACTTTCTTTTCTGTAAAAGCCCTACTCTCCTTACATTGTAAGGACAGAATTTTTTATAATGTTTGTACTGTTTTGCACAAAAACCTAGGGAGTTATGCAGAAAACCCACATAGGGTTAAATAAAATTACAACACCAAGCTTTTGAAAACTAGGAACAGTTTAATTTCATTTTGCCAGTATGATATTAATTTGGTTTTTCAAGTCTGGTTGCAGTAAAAACTTGCATTGTGTAGAGGTGATATGTTACTGGAGACTTTCTTGAGACAACAGTTTCTTTACATGATTTAAATATGGAATACCAGTAATTGCTTCACACTACCCATTGCTGTAAAAGGTGTGTTTTTATTGAATCTGGCTGCGTTTTTATTGAACTCAATTGTTAGGAATTCCCTGTGCACATCTACTGAATTACACATGTGAGGAGACTTAGGAGGAGGAGCCCCTAACTCTGGCCCCTGCCTCGAACCCAGAAAGGAGATGGGCTCCTGCCTCTCCCTAATATTAGCCTTAATAAACTTGTATGGCTCTATAGGATAGGATGCCTGAAGAAATATTAGGACATCTGTAAAGACATCTCTGGAGTTTAAGGCTCTTCCAGGAAGAGATGACATGAACCATGCTTCTGCTTTTTTGTGTGCAGAAGTTTAAACTCCATGTAATACCCAATCTATCACCACCTATTAAAAATAGCAGACTTTCTTGCCTGGTAGGTTCTTTGTGTTTCCTCCTGCCTTTTGAGAGCAAGAATTTTAGACAGTGGAGTAACATTTTTGTTCTTATAGGCTGCAAACTCCTCATCTAAAGCAAGTAGATGGGGAGCTTGGGGTACCTGGGGAAAGTCTCTCCTGTCATCAGCTTCTGCCACAGTGGGTAAGTGTTCTCTTGGCAAAGTGTGTGAAAATAATTCATAATTTTCATGTGTCATTAGACAGATTACTGTTGCATCTTAAGAATTCATAGACAATTTTGCCTTGATAAGCTTGGGAAGCATTTTTTTTTTAAAGAGGAAGATGCATCTTCCTAATTATTCAAATTATAGACATGGTGCTCGGCTTGTTTATAAAGATAATGAACTGTTTGATAGTGACCTTTTCATAGAAAGGGTCCATAACCCAATATAATTTCTGTCAGCCAAAGGCTTGTGGTTTCTCAAGTCAAGGCAACCCAGATTCATGCTCATGCTTATTAATGGTTTGTATGCCAGGTTTGAGTCCCTTCTACACAACATGAATTCACTTCTAGTAAATCATTCCAGGCACCCAGTGAAACTGTCACACTAGATTTCAGAACAACCTATTGAAACATGGGCCCTATACTCCCTCGCCTATACTCATTTCCAGTAGTAGGTCAGTACAAAATGTCCTTGTGAGGACTTTAGGTAAGACTTAATTATTGCTCTTTGAAGACTCACAGACAAAAAGCTTGCATAGACATATGTAGTTACCAGTGGGAAATAATTTCTCACAAACCAGAAATGTTTTTCTGCTTAAAAAATCGGCTAGCTAGTCAGTTCTTGTAAAGGATCCATAGAAGACCTTTAAAAGATGAACCTAGGAATTAAAATTAATTGCTAGTTGCTAAAAAATGAGTTTAATAGAGATACTGGTTTTATGATCTCATATAAGGCTAAATAATTCTCCTTATCTCTTCTGTTTCATGGACAGTAAATTGTTTCTGTTTGTTTCTCAGAGGAAGGAGGTTTCCATGCCCTCTTTTTTTTTCTGTAATATCCACAGGAGTCAGGAGTATGTAACTACATTTTCTTTCAGACAGTCCAACAATTAACATTACTTGTTACATTCAGAATGGGTTTCTGGGATGTGTGGAACAAGTTTGTTGTGTAGGCAGTCTGCTTTGATAAGGTCGTGTGATACCTGTTTGGAATAGGCATATCATCACCGTGAGCTGATATTTTTAGCATTATTATTGTCTAAAAATGAACTTTTTTGTTCCAGTTGGAACAAGTCAAAAGTTGCCTTGGAAAAAAGAGCATGCACAATCAGAAAAGGAAAATTTTAGAATTCTTTAAATTCGTCATCAGAATGGTTGCACTGTTTCACACTGAAGACCCATCTACTATTTAGGTTTTGGCAGTGACCAAGAACAACTAGGAAAGCACCTAAAACCAGATGTATATAAAGAGCAGTTCCCCCTGTTTTCCTATTTCCTGGAATCTGCAGCATAGACAGACTTCCTGGCCCTGGGATCAGGGTAGGTTGAGTTTCCATGTTACTATCTAATAATTTTGAATTTAACTTGGTGAATTTATTAAACAAAAGAGACTTTGAATTAAGAAGAAATCAAATATATGTTCTTCCATGCTTTCTGAACCCAAGGTATCTTGCTAAATAATTTAATTAGTCTTAGATTTGTTCCAGAAAATCAATGCATCAGGTAATATTTTACATTCCTGATACAGAGGGCTTATTTCCTAGTTGTTTATTATGAAAACTCATGCTTGATCCTGTGAAATATTTACTGTCTCTCACTGTCATGGACAAAATATGGTACTGTGTACACCACATATCTCCTTCAGTATAATAATTCCCTAGTGAGTTATGTGGAAAAAATTAAAGCTATTGAAAATTCCTATAAGCTTTATTATTGTTATATATTTATTATTTCCCTTCAAGCTACTCCATTTAATATCTAACCAGTTCAACCAACCCTCCATCTCCTATTCCACACCAGCAAATGGTTTTGCTATAGAACAGTCCTTGGTAAAGTTGCTATTCTTCCAGCAATATAGTAACAATATAGTGTAGCAAATGCTGTAAGTAAAACTGCCTTCTTGGAGTTAAGATTTAGCAGCAACACTTCCAGTCTGTGATTTTTCTGCTGTTCTGTCATTGTATTGTACAACACAGCTGCTACTTGTCTGGTGAAATATGACCAATATTTGCTATTCCTTATATTTTTCTTCAAAACCATACTTTGTAAAAAGAGCAGAAACAGTTTGAGGTCGACTAAGAAACACCTTAAAAGCTTAAACAAATATATTCTGCTTCTAATAAAGGGTGTCATAGACCAGCTAAGGTTGGGCAGTACTTTGAAAAGTCATTTAGTCGAGGGTTCTGTGGGAAAGGCTTTATGCATCTACATGAGACTATCTAGCATGTTGTCCAGTCACATCTTGAAAACTCCAGCAATGGAGATTCTACCCTGAGTACGTTTTTCCTGTTAATAATTTTTCTTATTGTAAATAATTTTTCTTGCATTCCTATCTATTTAAGACTGAGTTAAAATGTTGTTCCCATGATCTCAGTTTCATTCTCCTCCAAACACTGACGGAGAATTCACAGACACATAAACATTTTTAATGCATGGCTATAATTTGCTTAACACAGCTGATTTTAGTTCCTGATAATAACATGGTTTCCATATAATTTGTTCTCAACCTCCTTAAAGTAACTCTGCACATACAGCCAGGTATTTTTTTGGCGGTAGTTTTTTATTCCAAAGAAAATATCTGTTGTCTTTGAATTGATTTTGACACTGTTTGGATCGAAGTCCAATGACAAGACGGGTGTGATAACTCCACCACACAACAGAAGCCGTAATGCCTTTGGATTAGTTTCAGTCACTGCCTGAACCATGTTTGGGATCTTGACACTAGATGTCACACTAAGCAAACTATTGAATCAGCTTCAGTAGTGGGGTGAAGACATTTCTTTTCTTTTTAAAAGGTACGAGAAAGTTGGTTCCTTCTTGTGGAATCACAGTGGAGCAGAACCACTGAAATAGTTGCTGGCATGATGAGATGGGAGAAGAAGGCTCACTCAGACCTTGCACTAATTATCCCCATTTTAGTCTCTTTCTTTTCAGTTGTGGTTTTTTTTGTAAATCAGCCATTACACAATCCAGTCTTTTATCAGTGTTGATAAAGCTATCCTGCTTGAGAGGGTGACTATTGCAGCTAAACCAATTAAGGAGTAGTGGCCACTGAAATGTGTAGGCCCTCACCTGTCTTTTCCTTGCATGTTTCTTCCATCTCCCTTGTACCAGCACTCATGTTCCTCTGAGTTCCCTCTAATCCAGTTCAGGAAGCAAACCTGACATAAGAATAAGTAGAGGAAAGAAAAATCCCCCTTCAGTTCCTTGAACTGACTCTTTGAGACCAGTTTCAGGGCAAGCAGAAGGGACAAGTGTGGAACATGGGGAGGAGTAGAACCCCCCATAACTGCACCAAGAAGCCATTAGGTTAGCTTAGCTGTAACAGCAAACTCTTTATCCTCAGGGCTTATGTGAGCCAAAATACATTTTCAGTTTGTACTGGCAACTTGTGACTTGTGTTTTTAAAACAGCTGCTATGCTTTAAAGCTTGGCTCTTCGGTTTTCCTTCCAACTAATTTACCTGCTAGCTTAATGAAAGTGACTACCTTCTGCAAGCTTTGCTTTTCATATGCTGTGGTGTTTTGAATGAGGTATGGCATTCATAAGCTGCTGAAGTTATGTGCTTTCCTAAATAAAGTCTGTTCTCCATCATGCTCTATATCTTTAGGGCTGTTGCTAAGATAGGACCTGTCAATACATTCACACAGTAAAAGTAATAAAAAAAATAACCCAGCTGTTTGATTCACCTGAAATCCATACTGTAAGGCTGCATAATGCATCTTTTTAATGTAATGCATCTGTCTAATTTGTAAGTATTGTTCTGCTATGATGATTATTTTGTTCTTGTGTATATTCTCGTCTAGCTCCTCAATTATGAGAATGGCACATGAAAATATCAGACACCTATAGTTCTCCCTGGTACTCTGAAAAGCACTTTTTGTCACTCAGTATGACAGAATGAAATGTCACTTGAGATGTCACTGTGATCGTGTGCATGGATATGTGTAATAATCAGCATTGCATAGCTTAAATTGACTTCTGTGTGGAACAGAAATGCCAATGCTGCAGATGATGTGAAACTAAAGTATTCCAACATTGCAAATGTCTTTTCTTCTCTATAGATACTATTCCCCTGTTGCAAAATAAAGTACAGTATTTTAAAAAAAGAAGGCTGGGTGTTATGCTTGTTCTTTAGTTATGCTTGTATTTTGTGTGATCATCAAGAGGATAGTTTATCTCTTCAGACTTGTTTCTAGTTTCATAAATTCAGCCAATTAAGGGAAAACTACTTTGGATTGAAATCACATGGTGACCACAACTGTTTTGTAAATAACACTTTAAGGCTGCTGTACCAGCAAAGCCCTGTTTTACAGTAATTCCTTTTTAAGAACGCTGAATGCAAGTAACAGATGGAAGAAAATATGGATGCTTTTGGGGTTGACAGTCCCTTTTGCTTTCTTTATTATTTATAAGCCCTTTTAACATGGGCTTCTAGTCTAGAAGAGACTGAGAACCAATGAAATAGTGTCATAGCTTTTATGCTTGTTGCTATTATTGAAATCTTTTATGCTTGCAATGAGGACATCTGAGTCTAGTCTCATTTACTAGATTAATTGGAGTGATTCCTGATTTATAGACTAAATAGCATAGGTATTATAAAAATCTAGCCCGGGGTTTTTTTTAACTGCAAGGAAGAGAAATTTTGTGAAGTCTTCAAGTGAATGGAGTGCCAATAGGATAGCTTAAAAAGGAGCACAGTGGGATCCCACTTTTTAGTGTACAGAACCAGAGCATGGCTGGATTTTCCACATCTCTATTATCCATGTGGTGGAGTGATTATCTTCCAGCCAATTTCAGGTTCCTCATTTTGTCATCTGGTGCAAGATGCTCATTTAAGGCCTCAGTCTTCATCTTTGAGCCAGATGAGGCTTCAGTCATGCTACTAGACTAAATTTGGATCAGTTCTTCATTAGATGTGCTCCCATGATAGGACACAGGTTACAAAGGCGGTGTGGTAGCCAGGGACAAAATCTCCTCCCCATCTGTGCCACTGAATGAGAGAGTTGCCAATTGCCTGTGAGTACTAGATGGACAAGGGATCAGTGATTGCTATACAGAGTGCTTTAGGTTTCAGACATTTCTGCCCTCCAGAGGTATCTGTTTGCCTCTCTCAGCTCTGCAGGGAATTCAAAGCTACTAAGCTGGGAGGTGGAAGATAAGACAGTTTGCAATGAAGTGGGATGTATCTGACTAAAGCATTTGTGAGTGCTGTAATCTGGCCTTGGGCAGATCAAGCAAACCAAAAGGCAGATCATGTTGTTAGGCAGCATTATCAAAACCTGCCTTTTCAAATGAAAGATCCCAGCTAGGGACATGAACAATAATATTCTGTGGAAATTGCCAGCCAATGGAAAGACAAGGAATCACGGAGGCAAAAGAAACAAAAGCTGCAACACAGGGAAAAAAGCGTGCTTTCTTCCAAAAGCTCACAGTTAACAATGCCCATTGCATAGCTCTTCTGTTCACTGTTAACAGAAGAGTAAATGGAAATGTCAGAGGTGTCAGCTCAGTTGCATTAGCACACCCAGTGCAACAAAATGTGCATCTTTAAATTGTAGGCTTCTCTCCCGTGACCTCTTCTATTTCTGTGCCTTTTGAAATTACAAATAATCATTTTCATTTCCAAGGCAACACATGTTCCTACCCTGTTTGTGCATGTATGTTTATCTAATGGCTTCTTCAGTTGTGGTTTCCTGATCTCATCTAGTTTTGCTACTGCAGTCAAACATCCATGCTTAGTTCAGAAAAGCCACCCCCAGCTGACCTGGAGTATTTTCCTATTATTCTAGTGCATGTAACCACAGCCCTGAAAATGCTGCCTTTTGTAGGTCAGTAAATACCAATACAGCAGCTGTGTGCTTTCTCTTCTTAAATGTGTTAGCTTGTCTGCAAAACTACAGGAACCAGTTCAAGGCTATTAAAAAATCACAGGAAAAAAGTGGGAAATTGATCTGAAAATGCATAACTTTTGAAAACAATTCAAAGTTTTGCTCAGTATTTATAGGGATTTTTTTATATAACTACAGGACCATAGTATTTTGTTACCAAGTCAAGTTGATTAAGTCAATTAAAAGAATAAAACTCTTTCTCATTTAAAAACTTGTGAGCAGAGGCAATGGAAAGGAATGCAGTATCTATTGTATTAGTGTAAAAGCACAATAAATAGTGATTTAAGTCCCAGGGATTTGGGGGATTAAATAAATGACTACTATCCATGCTAATATTTTCATTGAGCTCATTAAAGTATGTGGGAGATTGGGATTGGATCGTGCAGTACGCTGCTCTCCAGTATCTGTGTTGGAGCAGACTTTGCAAAAGGCAAGGAATTATCCAGCGAAAACTTAAACAGTGTGGTGCATAACCTGGTATGACCCACACAGTGGAATGTGCTGCTGTTTTTTGTAAGACATGAGATAAAATAGATAAGGATCATCTTTTCTGTTGACAGGTAAAAGCATTTAACTGCCTAGGCTGTTACAGTGTAAAACATCAGGACTTTGTGCAGCCTATGAAATTCCTTGTCTCTGCAGGTCTGTTCCTTAGGGGACATCTCGTCTTTGTGTTTACCTCCAGATACTCCAGATACTTTTCTTGTATGTGATGTTTCAGAGGTGTTGCTTCACATGTGCTTTCTAGAGTATATTTATTCCTGAAGTCACAGAACGCCTGATGTGTACTTCATCTGGAAATCACGGAATCATAAATCTAAGCTTTCTTTTTTCCTCCTCCATTTCAAATAGATGTGCTGCACCTTTCTTGAATCAGATGTTCAAAAGCATATTTGTAGGACTACACATACACACATAGATCTACACGTTTATTCAGAATGCTGCAGAGCACTGGCAAGTGACAGGCGATTTTGCTGTAGTTAATGTAACTCAGAAAAGGTGCTTTGAATTTCTCTAATAGAATGCACACAGTTGTGGGAAAATGTGGACAACACTTAATGAGTCATTATGAATAACTTTGTGCCTTAGATGTCTAGATATCTGCCTGAACATCTATATTAGTGCCTTTTCTGAAATAAGTTATCTATTTACAGTTCAATTTAACCAAAAAAGTATGAAATTGTCATTAACATTTCTCAAAAGTCGTTAGGCAGTTAGTTGAAGCACTCTGTATTGTCCTACTGCTGGAAGTGATCTGTTTCATTCAAGACTCACTAACAGTGTACTGTACAAGATAAAAATCAAATCCTGTCACTGAAGCTATTTAATTTTGTGTTGGAAAGAAATATTGCTCACCTGGTAAGTTGTTCACCTGTTGCACCTCAGCTGAAACAGAAACTTCCAGCTAAGGAAGATTAACATCTAGATTGCTTGTGATGAGAGAGTTATATGATGGACATACTTGTGCACATATCCAGAAGCAAAAATAGGTAGATTATTTTAGACTAGTCTTTTTTTAAGGGCAGCATTTTTCAGCTACAGTTGATGCAGATTAGGAAGATATTTCCTCCCCTTGACTGAGTACCAATCACTCTACCCATCCTGTAGTGGGATATTACCAGTCCTTCTGATCTGTTGGTACAAATCAGCTGTGTAGAAAACCAGCAAGGCAATCCTGTCAAAAGTATTCAGACAAAAACATTAGCAACATTTATAATTTATTTTAAAGTAGACCATTGTAATAGAGGGCTAGGGAGTTTGCATATGAACCAAGTAAAGGTGGTAAAATCTCTGTAGATCACCTGCCACTGGAGCAGTAGCTCTGCCTGTGTCAGTTGACATCAGCAGACTTTGCAAAGTGTATTTAAATAGCTCTGCAGAGAGACACTTCAGAATTTTACTTCAAATGAGAAACTAAGGAGCTTAAATCCTGAAATAACTTTGAGGACTGGAGTCAGTATTCCTAAAAACATAGCACCTATGCAGAGGACTGAAGAACTAATTCCTTGCCTTAGTTCTGCAGTCATACACAATCCATTAACTTTGGGTTAATTGTTCTAGAATTCTGAAAACTATGTAGGGTCCTACCCTATGGCCTTAGAATGACTGTCAGTTTCTATTTAAACTGATTTCAATAGCATATTTGGCATTTTGAAAAGCAGGGAACTAAACTTATGTGTGTCACTGAAATAACTTTTATTTTTCAGATCCATCATAATTTGTATTATAATTCAGCTTTATAATTTATATTCAGTTATTATAAATAGTAGAAGAAGTGAAACATTAGCCTAGAGAAAATTAAGCAATTGAGGTAAGTTTTAAGAAATATTTTGTTTGTCATAATTCATGAAGTATAAGAATATTATCCACGTGAGTAATATGTTTTCAAATCATATTGTCTAAAATGTGCCTCTGCTGCAGGTCATGGGATAACAGCAGTAAAGGAAAAAGCAGGAACTACCCTAAGAATTCATAGTGGAAGTTCAGCCTCTCTGGAAACAGCAGAGCTTCCTGCAGCTGAAACACCAGTTACTCGTAAGTTCAACTCCACTGAAATTGGACAAGACTCTTTGACCCTGCCAAATTAGTTCAGTTTACAAAATCTTACGATTTTGGTCACAGAAACCAGTTTACTGTAATTTATGACTTGCAGGGTTGAAATTATGCTGTTACCTGCTTTTTTTCTTTTGTTAGAAGCAGAAGAATCTCTGGACCAAAGCTCTTCTGAAAATATTCCTTCTTCTCCTTCATCTGGATCTCGTGGCATGCTGTCAGCTATCACTAGCGCTGTACAAAACACAGTGAGTCATTTTAGCTGGTCTCTCTGCTCTAGTTTTTTTTCATTATTTTTAGGTCCAACTTCACTGTAGATCACGTTTTTTAAGTTACAGGTCTTTGTAAAAACAGTTCTTCTGTAAGTCTGTTTAGAGTCTTTTCCGTGACAAAATAACTTCTAAATTAAACTGTCAAATTAAAAAAAGAAAAAGTCAAACAGAACTCAGTTACTATGTTGTCACCAGTTTCAGTGAAAAAAAAATATGGTCTTCTCCAAAACTCAGTAGAATTCTGCAAATTTTTTGGAAAATATTTTTTATAATTGTACCTTTGTCTGATTTTTTATTTTTACAGTTAAGTCCTTCCAGAGAAAGTGTGATAGGACTTCTTACCATTTTTAAGGCAAATAAAATAAGAAAATACTCCATTTGCTTATTTTAAGGCTTTTACTAAGATCTCCATTTTTAATTCTTGGACTTTACCTTCTTCTTTATCCAGTCTCTGATTTCATGTTAGTCTTCCCAGAAGGGGGTCTGATTGCATACTCATTGAGGCAAAATCTTTTATTCACAGTTCTTTCCTATTACACTGTCCTTATATATTGTGTATTGGACTCAATCCTTCTCTCTTTTTTTGGGTTTCAGTTTTTGCAAAATCCTGTACCATACCATTTCCAAGTCAATTTTTGTGTCATCTTCTTCCCCAACTTTTTTTACACCTTAAAGTATGGTGTTTCACTTGAAATTTAAAGAGATTTTTAAACATTGGTTGTGGAAGCATAGAAGATTAATTCCCCACTGAGGAAGTTTTATGAAATGGTAGTTATTTTTTATTGTATATCCAGTTCACTCTCACTGCCTCATCACTCTAATATCAAAGATTTTGGGAACAGAACGAGATTCCTATAGATGAATCCTAAGACTAGATTACTCTACTGAACCTGGAGCATCATATGGCTTGTAAGAGCTGCCCACCAGTAAGATTACTTGGTCATTATACAGGGTTTGCAAATAAGAGAAATGTGCTTGTAGGCAGCCTGGAGAGGCTGTTGTACCACAGTGATCAATGTGGTACAAAAAGAAGCACTTATGGTCTGAGTAAGTCACCTGTAATGCCATTTGAGACTTTGGAAGGGTTTTCCATTATTTATCAGTTTACATCAGCATTTGAGTACACACAATTATCCAGATTGAAATGGAAATCTTTAGCCAGTGAAACTTCTTCAGTGTACCTAAAAATATGAATACACAGAAAATATTATATATGTTTAAATAGACAATTTCAGAGTCATCACAAGTGTTAAAATTTTGAAAACCAGGTAAGGCAGAGTCTTCTGTACATTATGGACTTGACTCCATATTATTAATGTTTTAAACAAGTTCCTACAAACCAGATGCCATTGGATGAAATTAAAATGGTATTCACAGAATGACAAAGCCACAGAATAGTTAGGACTGGAAGGGAACTGAAAGATCATCTCATTCCTATGCCTCTGCCTCAGGCTTGGACACCTTCCACTAAACCAGGTTGTTCAAAGCCTGATCCAGCCTGGCCTTTAATACTTCCAGGGCTGGGGCATCCACCACCTCTCCAAGCAACCTGTTCCAGTGCCTCACCATCCTCATAGTGAAGAATTTCCTCCTGAAACCCAATCTTAATCTATCCTTTTTCAAATAAGGCCATTCCCTTTTGTCCAAACACTGCTTTTGCCCTTGCAAAACATCCCTCTCAAGCCTTCCTTTCAGCCCTGTTAGGTACTGGAAGGCTGCTAAAAGGTCTCCTCAGAGCATTCTTGTCTCCAGGCTGAGCAGCCCATGTTTTCTCAGACTGTCTTCACAGGAGGTGGGCTCCAGCTCTTTGTTGATTTTTTTTTTTTGTTACATTTCCTCTGGTGTAAGTAGTTTAATTAACTGGAAATATTTGTATAACTGTTTTTTTTTCTTTTGGAAAATGTATTCAGAACAAAGTAAATGCATCAATCCTCTTGTGAGTTTAAGTATAGAAAATATAGGGACTTGAATGTTCAAAGATGGTGTCTACAAAAGCACTTCTCTTTACAGTTCATATTAGCCTAAACTGAGAAGAAAATAACCACATTGCATTATTTTATACAGGGGAAAAGTGTATTATCTGGAGGCTTAGATGCTTTGGAATTTATTGGGAAGACAACCATGAATGTCCTTGCAGAAAGCGATCCTGGATTTAAGAGAACCAAAACACTGATGGCAAGAACAGTCTCACTCTCTCAGGTTGGATATATTTAAGCACTGCTCTGTCAATGCAATTTCAGGTTCTCTTTCCAGAATTTCACATGCCTCAGGGAGAGGCTTTATTTATTGCAGTAGATGCTGGCTGGGTTTATGGAAATAAATATTATGCTTTATAGTTGCTCTACTTTATTCTTCTTCACAGAACCACAAAAGATAATATAAAATCATCTTTTCTGCATAATCACATATGCAATTGCTGATTTAAATAAGATATATAAAGTAATAACATATATGTGGCGATAAATCCTTACATTCTGGAAGCAAAATCAAATTGTTGGTGTTTTGGTAACAGCTGTAGATAGATATCTTCCAACAAAAACATTACTGTACTGTTTTCCTTGGAAATCAGTAATACTGGAATATGACTTATGTTTCATTAGAAATTGAACCTGTAAAAAGTTGTATCTCACTGTTCCTCTGACTTAATGATACCCTTACACAGTTATGACTCATATGTTTTAAAGCTCAGAGATGTGATAAAAACAGAAATATAAATGCTGTCAGTACAAAATTATTTTAGTTCTCCAGAGACTGAAAGGAGGGAAAACAACAGACATTGAAAATAAACTATGTGTACTGCATGTTTACTTCCTTGTAGAGAAGAGTAAGGTATTTTTCTTTTAATAAGATGCTTCATCTTTAGTATTCATCACTGGAAGAGTTAACTGACTTATACTGTTATAGTAGATCAAAAGCAATTTGCTCTTGTTAAGGCCCAGAGGGTTAAAATGAGCTCTTGACAATGTCTCCTTTCACAGCATGCATGGATTTGCACATAGAATCTGAGGCAGAATACAACATAAATCAGTTCTCATGGGTTGCAGTATCTCTTTTCAGTGATTTGTTCATAAAACTTCATGAGTTAGCTTTTGGAGACTTCAGAGGAAAAATGTACTATTTAAAGTCTTTTGTACTAAATTAATTATTGAAGACAATATTGTAGGAATTTAGAATGATGGAATATCACCATCCTTAAGAGTTCACCTGTATTCAGAGACTTGTATGTGACCTAACATGCAGTTCAGATGTATTTACTGCCTTTACTGCAGGAAATTCACGAGAGGCCATTTTGTCCCGGAAAAGAAGGAAGGAGTGGAAGATCCTGTTGGATACACTATTCTGTCCTTCTTATACACTGATGGAAGTGTATTAAAAGCCCACCAAAATATACCCAAGTATACAGAGGGTAGTTCTGCTCCACTGTTGGTTTAAGTCATCAGTCTTTTTTGTCAGTCCCACTGTCACATAAAACCAACTTTAGTATTTGCTAAGAATATTGTATAGGAAATATTTATGTAGGTTGTTGGATAGGTCCTGAAAATAATCCTCTTCCCATTTTGTGGTCTCTAGAATGGATTGTATGGCTCTTTAAGGCTGCACATGAAATAATCTTTTCTCATCCATTGTAATTGGTGGGGAAATTTATAATATGGTTATCTGTAGCTGACACTGCTTTTGAAAATATAAGCAAGATTTTTTTTGCTGTTCATTGTATTTTAAAGAGAGATGGTTAGCAATTACCATTGGGGAAACCTTGCTTAGAATACTATATAAATATTTTATCAGAGAAAATTACCAAAAAAAAGTTAGCTGTTTAATCTCTAAAATTTTAGCTCTGCAGGTGTGATATAGTCCCAAATTTTATTACTACCTGTAGACACACAGAAGCATATAGTAATAAAATCTGTCACACTTAACAGTACTATCAATAAAACATGGAATTATGTATATTTTTACAGCTGTTGCGAGAAGCCAAAGAAAAAGAGAAACAGAGGCGGGCCCAGCAAGTTACAGTTGAAAGAACAGCACATTATGGACTACTTTTTGATGAATTCCAAGGTTTGTCTCATCTTGAAGCTCTGGAAATCCTGTCAAATGAAAGTGAAGTTCAGGTACAGTATACAGACAGCATAAATCTATATGGTTGGTAAAAGAATTTATATTAATTTTATTCTGCAGATGTGTGGAGAATGAACAGTAAGTTTTCAATCAAGTTCAGAAAAAGCTGAATTGATCCTATGGGCTAGTCCTGGGTTTTAGGAATTCAGTTTTATTCATCTAAAATGTAACTACAAGATGAACTTGAAGCAAACTTCGTAACTGACAGGTATTTTTGTTAGGACCATATGTAGTGTGCCATACACAGCTTGTGACACTGCAGATGTCTTGCAAATTCCTTGAGGAATTTGCAATGAGGTTGAAATCTTTTGGTTGAAATCCAGTACAGATACTTATATTCAGGAATTTCAGACCTACTACACGTGGAGGCTGGTCAATTAAAGTTAATTTCTGATTACTTATTCACTTCTTACTGTGTTAGTTTTTAAAGTTACATAGAACTACACCAAGATACTATTACTGGAAGTATGCAAATATCTTTCTGAAGATGGTAATGTTAATAAGGCCTATCTGGTAAATAAGTATTTCAGTTTCAACTCTCAATTTATTTGCTCTGCTAGTACATCAGTAGATCTCTGACAATAGAATTTTGTAGATTCCTAGCAGTGATATTTTTATACTGAAACAGTTTTCTAAATAAGTTTTTTAAAAAAAATTTCTTTTTTGTTTGTTATTGGAATTAGCATTCTTTGCCCTGTGGGATACTTCTTAATAAAATATAATCAACTTATATTTTTAATTACTTGCTCTCACAAATAAAATAAGCTTATATTAAGAACAGTTAGGTGCATAATGTCAATGTTTTTATTTTTTGCTATTATCTAGCAAAAAATATGAAAATATTAAAAACTACATTCAAGCTGCACATGTAAAGGTCAAGGGTCTGCTTTTGGGAACAAAAAACAAAACCAAAAATGGCCAAAACCCCTCACCCACTAAACAGGAAAGAGATAGATAGAAAACAAGTTCAGGTTAATTGTATGTGTCAACAATATTTTTATTTTACTGTAAAATACCACGGGGTATTTTACATGTGCAGGTGGCTACCATGAGGTTTCTGATGCACTTCATTTATGTCCTAGACACGTACATAGTCCTGCTCAGTCCAACAGGATTGTTGGTAGTGACTGTGTGGGCCAACAAATCTAATATTTAGATAAATGTTACACTTACCACACACAATGGACCCAGACACAGAATACAGAAAGAGTACTTTAGAGAAGTTGATACCATTTCTGACAGCCCAAAAGCCACAGGAGGAGTGCAAGAGATACTAAAGACATGAATGTTTAAGCTTTTATTTTAAAAGTTTCCATTAAAAGAAGTTCCCAGTTAGCCCTTAAAATGGATAGTGCTATAGAAAGAGAGGAAAAAAGCCTTATGTAGTCCTTCACAACCTGACTCGAGTGTCACAGCTTTATCTTGGGTTTAACCCTGAGCACAAGAGCTGGTCACAAGGACACACCAATGAGAAAGTAACAGCTGTCTCCAGCCTGTGTGTGTGTGTGTCTGTATGTCTGTTAAGCAAGCTTTAAAAAAGCCCCTTGAAGCAAACATAAAGGTAAAACTTTGTATTAAGGGGAGTAAGGGCATTTGTCTTGGCTTCCGTTGGCAGGAGGAGGAGAACGAGTCATTCTGCTCACAGAATAACACCATATGATATAGTACAAACAGTGATTAAAAGAATCTCTTTCCATCCCTCTTAGGTGTGCCATCCTATTAGACATGCAGGGACTTCCAGATAGCTGAGACATGCAAAGGCCTGCCAATACATTCTTCAGAACAGGTAGACTGTCAATAATTTTGGCTGCATTTTGAAGGCAACCTTTTCCAGCTCTTCCCATGAGTGCTCAGACTAACCATTATGCCTGTTCTCTTTTTGCCTGCTGTCTTCATCCAGGCAATCCCAAAATGCCTATTGCAGTTTTCAGTTAAAGCACAGATTTATAGTACAAAACTCATGTTCTGGAGGAAGGAAGGGACCTGATGATTTGGCAAGGCTGGTGTAATGTTTGTGATACTCAACAAATTCTGTTGACAAGATCTAAAAATGTGTCTAAGCTGGGAGGTTAGAGACAAGATTTGAACATAATGGAAGTTTCCATATCTTAGTCTATTTTGGATTCAGACTCTAAATTAGCATTTAGTAATACTGTCCTTTCTTTTACAGATTCAGTCACATTTAGCAACACTTGATGGAGAACAGTTGGAGACGGTGAAAAATGATTTAATTGCTATAAAAGAGATCTTTGTTCCAAAGGAATTAGATGATGAAGTGATGCAGGCTCAAAAAGGTAATTAGAAATGCAGAGACTTAACTATATGAATAATTGCTACTTGGTTATCTAGTAATTAAAAAAATTCCAGTCCAAACTGTAATTTCTGATATCCTAATAGTCTGTTAGGTAGTTACTAAATAAGGTAGTTACTAAAATTAAATACTCTAAAAGTTCTGAATGCAGATCAGTGCTTCATTTTGAATTTATGTTATAACTGAAGTGCAAAATATGGAAGATCAAACATACATAAATATTAAATTGTTTTGCTATATCGTCAATGAAAACAACATAAAATAATAACTTTTCTGATAGCAGAGCTTTTCTTACAGAAATTGTATAATTTGAAAGTTTTGAAGTACTTAGAAATGCTTTTCTGTTCAGCAACTTCAACCTCACTCTGCACCCTCCCTTGATAGATGGGGGAAAAGATTAAAGTATCCTAAAAGAAGTTTAAGAACCCTGAATCTTTTGAATGAGAGTGACTTTGGAACATAGTA
This sequence comes from Regulus satrapa, assembly GCA_013396955.1. Classification (NCBI taxonomy): domain Eukaryota; kingdom Metazoa; phylum Chordata; class Aves; order Passeriformes; family Regulidae; genus Regulus; species Regulus satrapa. Next base: position 55,791 of record VWZN01004517.1, on the reverse strand, counting down.
GCAAAACTGCTTTATAGCTATTGCTTGGCAAGACCTGGCCAAGACCTGGAGTGTGGGAAGGAAGTTAGAGGCAGCATAAGCATTTCCGTAACTGACATGGCAGGGCATTGAAGAGAATGGGCCAAGCTCACAAAAGCTACAAAAAACGGGGTGGGTGCTTTGGTTAGGGGCAAAATAGGGGTCTTAAACAGGTCAGAAATGTTAGCAGTGCTCCAAACAGGTTAGAACAGAAGGATAAGTCAGCTTGAAAGCAGCATAATTCATGTCTCCCAGCCTGTGAGATCCATACCAAACCTCTTAGACCTAACAGCGAAAATCCCCTTGACCTGACTGAAAACTGGCTTATGCCATTGGAGACCATATTGCTGTGTTTTGGAAACAAAGAAACACAGGAGGATATTTCTTCTATATCCTCTTGATTTTCTCAGGGTTACACTGCCCATAAAACCTACCTTTTGCAAGATGGTGAGATACAATTTCTTTAGCCTTCAGAAAAGTTAACACAGATAACTGTGTTATCATCCACGTGTTCTAACAGGAGAGTAATTTCTTCTCAGACTGCTCTTTCTGGCAGTGCTTACTCAGCTTGCCCGATCCCTCTCACAGGGAGATCATTGTTTCTCATTGAGTGGGACAGCAAGTGCTCAGCATGAAGTCTTAGTATGGTAAAGTTGTCTGCTGTTTTTTTCCCTCTCTTACTTGCTCTTTAAACCCCATTCCTCTATGGAATTGTGAGAAATAGAAGTCAAGAAAGTGCATTACCTACTTAGGAGTGAGGATTCATGAGATGTCTGTTCTTCCTTAATTTCTGTGGAAAGTAATTCCCAGGAGAAGCTGTGTAGCATGCACAAAGTGATGTTTTCTCTGAAGGTCAAAAGTTCTGGTGTTTTCAGTGAAGCACAACTGCTTATCCTGCCCCTTTGAAACATTTAGAGGTGTTTTGAATGGGCTGCAACCATGTCAGTGAGCACCTTAAAAA
>VWZN01004517.1:13830-54778 GCA_013396955.1 Regulus satrapa | reverse complement strand
AAAAAAAAAAAAGAGGCCAAATCAAAGTGTGCTGCAGATTTGCCCCTGCAAAAGCAAACCACTCATCAGTGAAACACATTCCTTCCTCCTCTGACTGCAGAAATAGCTATGACTGTTTTCTGGTACAAGTAGCAGAAAGCCACACACATTCTCTTCTCTCTTATGTTTCCACTCCCTTTGATTATGCAGCCCTTTCATGTATTTTTCACTGCAGATTCATTTCAGTTGTTTATTAAATAATGAGGAGAATATCTGAAAAAGTGGCTTTACCTACATTTTGAAAGCCATTAACACAAACAATTTCATACGTGGGGTTAAATAAGACAGTAACCACAGTAAATATTCAATTGAATATCCCAGGTATCAAGAATTTTGGTGCATATACATGCACACCCCCACACATTCCTTTCTTGTGTCACTGTCACTGCTTTTCAAGTGCTGGAATACTTGGTGAAACTAAGGTGTATTTGATCATATAAAATACTATAGCAGTAACATGCTAACAAAAGCTGTCTTGTTTTTTCTTGCAGCAGATACAGGAGAAGAGTTTGTCAGCATGCTCACAGAACTGCTGTTTGAATTGCATGTTGCTGCTACTCCTGACAAACTAAATAAGGTTAGCACCTGTTAGTGAGCTGCCTTCAGCTCCTTGGGCAGAGAAGGAGGGCTTTGTTCTGAAATCTGACACAGAGCAGTACCCAGTTCACTTCACACAGCTCCGAAAGTGAAATGCAGGAGACAGAGACTAAAAGGCAGAATATAGAAAAGCTTTCACAGAAGAAGTGAGATGAGTAAGGCAGTGCAGTTGGACGAGTCCTTTCCAGTGTTAGAAAGTTTGAACCGGGGACATCTCATCAGTACAGGGCTCATGAGAGCAGCAGGTTTGGTCTTACATACTGGGAACAAAAGTCAGGTTCAGAATAATTTTTCTTGCTCTAGAAGTGAGATGTCTAGGACCTAGTCACATAACTAGTCTCATTTGTACTATCAGGTCCATTAAAGCTGGTTCATCTGCTGATCTTAAGCTCAAATGAATTTATCTTTCCAGCTACATAGATAGACTATGGATAACTGTCTTAGCCTTAGGTCTTAATGTGTTTTAATTTGACTTCATGTTAAAAAAGAGCCATCGTAAGTTTCCTACTAAGCATAACAATAGTCTGAAGTTGTATAAAGCTTCAAGACTCTTTAGCTTTGATCTGTCTGCATGTCAAGGAAAGCAGCTCAAGACAGAGTGATTTTATATTTACTTTTCCTTTAAGAATTTAGTACATTCCTCTTACATCTCTTAATTTTTTTTTTACTTTTTTATACACACTTCTTATTGTCTTATTTGGAAAACTGTAAGAAAAAAAAAGTGTAAATTCATTTGAATGATACCTAATAAAACTGAAATTTTAACTTTGAAGTTAACACCAGCTGTATGTGTTGGTTAGGAATGTTACACCTTTAGAGGAATTATCCCTGGATGATTCATTTTATGCAGTCCAGAATGCTTCTCCCTACAGTTTCTTAAATGTACACTTAACTGAATACCACTCAGAGGCTTGATGCATTCAAACTTCTGAGTATAAAAAGGAACTAATTAAATATTTTGTTAATTGATGTTCAGGAATGTCATCTGATATTCTCTTTTCAAACTGAACTTTGGGGTTGGGTTCTTTGTTTGGCAGGCCAGGAAAAAAGCTCATGAATGGCTGGAAGAAGCCAGTTTGTCCACCCCAGTAGACATAGAAGAGGAGTTAAATGAAAAACCTGAAGAACCTGGTGAAGAAAAGTCTCAAAAAGACATTAAAATTGAGAGTGAAAAAACAGAAGTAGACAAAAGCAAAACTGTGGAGGTAAAATAACTTCTGGAAGACAAGTTTCATTAAGTAAATGAACATACTTTGATAAGATTGTTTGTTTGTGTGTGTTGTCATCCTTATTTTTTAAATTCATGGAAGCAGTAAGAAATAATAATACACAACTATTCACTGTAGACCCAATTGAAGACTAAATTACATAAATATTCTTACTGTTATTCTGTTTCCATAAGTAAATATCAAAGTAATAGGTTTTCTTATAAAATAATTCTTTATTGTTTTATATCTGTGTTTTTGTGTGTATGCCTGTGTATACTCAGCATACAGTGAGCTGAGGGATTCTGAGATGTAATGTCAAACATAACATGCACTGAAAGTTGTATCTCCATATTTCTTAGTACCTCCTTCTCTCAGTGACAGTGCATGGGGAAAATATTCAAACAATTTCAACACTTTAAATCATAAACAGACAAACCAGAAATATTATTTAGGCAACTAAAAGCTGTTCCTTCTCTTTATGAAAGATAGCTCTTAAGGCTAAAAGTATTTAAATGTAAACAGTTCTGATAAGGTTAATTGTAATTGATCGAGTATTTTCTGTCAAGTTAATGGCAATATTAAATGTGTTTGCTATGTTTGTCAAGATTATTATTTTTAATTATTATTGGAAATATTATTGAAATATGAAATATTAATAATATTAAATATTATTATTATTTTCTATTATAAATTATCTGCCATGTTTCCTTACAAAAAAGGGTTTTATTACAGATTTTTATGTGATTGCAGATTACCAGCTGGCATCAGCTTGTGAAAGCTGTAACCCTACAGTGCTGTATAGAGATTTTGGTCCTTGTTGATAAAAGCCACTTTTTTATGGGGCGCATTATCTATTTCTGCTGTAGGGTTTCAGCTAAGGGAGGACTCAGTACTTTTGGCTCTATATGAAAGTAATTATGATTACAACTTTCTGGAGATTAGGTATCTTTTTGTTAAGACGAGGTTTAAAATGTTAGATATGTTAGAAAATCCAAGAGCCTGACCTAGTTCCCAGCTAAGTAAATGGTAGACTTGATCTTACTAATTTTTCAAAGCAAGTAGAATGTCTGTATTTTATACTCTGTGGATATTTAATTTTCCAGTATTGTTTGTGAGGATGAGACTATGGCTGATATTACTTCACCATGTATGTGTTGGTATTTCCAGTTGGGGTAGGAAGGGTTCCTATGTTTGAAATTCTTTTACATGTATATATTTATAAATTTATTTATCAGTGTTGTTATTACTGATTACATTATTCCCATTTTTAATTTAAGGAAATCTACATGCTGTCCATTGAAAGTCTGGCTGAGGTAACTGCTCGTTGTATTGAACAGCTTCATAAAGTAGCAGAATTAATTCTACATGGGCAGGAAGTAGAAAAAACAGCTCAAGACCAAGCAAAAGTACTGACAAAGTGAGTATTATGTACTTCATTTATGAACATTTGACATTTGCATAGAACTCAGGAAGTTCCATTGAGCTTGAAGGCACAGTAGGTTCATGGATCAACACACAACTTTGGCTTTAGGGGTCCTAATGCTATATTTTCTCATGAAGTCAGGTTTTCTAGGATACCTGTCATTTTTTGACATGGCTGACATATGTGTGTTTACAAAAACATGACCTATACACAGGCTAAAAGTTATTTCTGCTCCAGCAAGCAAACGTACATTCCAACTTGGGTTGCATTTCCTGTTCCCTCTGCAGAAGATACTGCACCTGCATGTATGGAACTTGCTTTTAGAGTGTATAATGCAGTCTTATTATCTGCCAACAGTTTCATTATCTCATGTTTATCTGCCATAAATATACAAAAATCAATGTGTAGTTCTAAACAATAGACCACATTTGTTAGCAGCTTTGACATTAACCATAGTGAATTTTAAAAAGCCAGTCTGTTTAGTGAGACTGTAAATTCAAATCTCAAGCTCTCTGTAGTTATTAAGTCTACTGATTTCAGTAAGTTCTCATGTTAAGATATTTTAAACAGTTGACTTCTAAGTAAGTAAAATATTTAACCAAATGCTTATCCTTAAGAATGTCGCTAAGAGCAGCAAAGTCCAAAGGAATGCTTCAGTCTAAAACAAATCACTTATTAAGTATTTTTCAGAATCAGAGCTGAGGTTTGTGTATCTTGCAGGATGAGGTCCTATGGGATACACTTGCGAATATCTAGGAGAGCAATGAAAGATCTCAGAACAGAACTAGGTCTTGTTTTCTAATACTTTAACCACAAGTGGTCTTTCCCTTTTAGCACAGAGTAGATGTTTTATTGTTCACATAGGAAACTTCTCACTGTTCTCATTCAAGTTGGATTTATTTTCAACATTATACCCAGAAGTTGTGTTGCTGCAATCACCAGAAAAACCATAGTTAAACTAGAAGTTTAGGATTTAAACAAGTGAGACTGCACTGTCAAAAAAGACTGGTGTGTGCAACAACACATCATTTTGCTGCTGTGGTCAGCAGGGGATTTTTCAGTGAAGGAATATAAAAACTTTGGCATGAACAGTTTATGCCTAAATATTTCAAAAAATTTTAGAAGCAAAATTGCTTTAATAACATCTTTGCTTCCAAGGTAAAGTTTGGGGGTTTATCCATTGGTTGGTCAAGAATGTATTTTTATATTTGTCTCTCTTGTTTTTTAAACCAGTTTAACAAGTGCCATGTGCAATGAAGTTTCATCTTTATCAAAGAAGTTTTCTGATTCTGTAACAGCAGCTGGGGTAAGATGACAGCATTTTCTGTAGCATTTAGGCTTTTTTTTAACATAGTTCACCTCTTGAAAAAGAAATTCTTATATGAGTCCAGAGGCTTTATATCAGCAAACCGGTGTCTTCTTTCCTCAGATCAAGAACACAGAGCATTTTTACAGCAGGGAAAGTTTATGTGCCTTGATAGATGACACTGTGTCCCCTGCCTTGTAAAAATCTCTCTAGAAACCATTTCCTGTTTTTCCTAATCACCACTCAGCATTTCTTGTGTTCTCACGTTGAAGGACCCCACATTTGAAGTTACAAAGCTTGATGATAATTTCTTCTCTGACTCAGCCTATCCCTTTTGAACACATTTGTGTAAAAGTCATTGACAGATTGTACTTGTAGTACCTAAAGACGGTTTCACTACTTGTTTTCTCAGCCTTTACTAGATCCCCTGGCTTAACACTGCAGTGTTTTCAAAAGGTTTAAGAGATTAGAAAAATCTCTTTGGTCCATCTTAAAAAAAAATCACTCTGTTTTCTATCACAAGATATTCTGTTTAAGAACATCCATTTATCTGTGAACATCTTTGCTAGAAATAGTATCCTGCCTTTCAAGATGCTTCAAGGTGACTGACATCTCAGTGTTATAGCAGGATTCAGAGGTAAAAATTTTGCTGTTGCTGAAATCATGCTGTAAACATGAGAGAAGAACAAATTCTGGTTCTCCTGATTGTTCCATGAAAACCTGAACGTAATTCAAAGGAAATTTTTCCAGTTTTCCATTAGCTCTTCCAGCACATCTCTGAGCATGTTTTTTCATAGTTATTTGTAAAGGCCATGATTTATTTCTTTGCTTTTATTATGAATAATTTACATAACTTCCAATTACTATAAGGAAAAAAAGCTTATTTTCCATTTTGGGATTGTACTTAAGCATATATCTGAGGGACACTTGAAATAAATAGATGCCCAAAAATATAAAAATAAATTGCATACAAAATATTAAACTGCCCACTTAACAGTGCATTTTGTAGTAATTGAGAGTAAAAGTGTGCTTCTTTTCTCTTACTATCTCTCCTTGGTTCTGCCATATTTCTCCAAACTAAAATTAACAAGTTTAATGTTTCTGTAAAACTGTAATATCAGAGCTACAAGGCTGCAAGTGGAAATCCTTCTGTTAAACTAATCAGTATTGTGTTCAGTGTTGAAAGAAAACAACTCTTGCTGGAGGTTACTTCTGTTCTAAAGAGCCACAATGAGAAGAACAGTGAGAAAAAAAATGAGAAGAACTTTTGCCATTTTAAAAAGTAGAGGAGCTAATGAATCTTGATTTTCTAGCCTCTAGTAGTGTCACTACTCCTTGTATCCCTCTTTCTTCCTATCTGGTGGTTGAGAAAAATGCCGTGCGTGCTGAGCTGTTCCACTGGCCAACCTGCACTGCCCAGCACATGGGCTGCCTCCAGTTTGGGGGTCTGAGTTTCACCTGGTTTTCCTTCTGTCAGGAAGCTACTCTGGACCTCTCATTTTGACGTAACCACAGATATTTGTGTAACTTCTAAGAACTTAATTTTTCTTCTGACATGTCTTTTTCCTTTTTGTGTCCTTGAAAAAGAGCAAGGGGTTCAAATTTTTTGTTGGATGTGGAAAGGTTGCTGATAGACAGATGGACAAACAGTTTCATTACATAAACCTCACACCTCTAGAGAAGTAGGCAATTTGAAACTCTGTGGTACATAAATTAATGAAGAAGTAAAACCCTGGGCTGACCCCTTAGTTCATTGTACTCTGTGATAGAAATGCCTAGGGTGTACTGAGGTGTGTTTGAAATCCAGGCAGTTACTACTAATAGTGAGATAAACAGTCTGAGGAAGAGTCAAGGTGAAAGAAGACGTTTACAGAATTCATAAAGCCACATCTCAGATATCAATGTATTTCTGTTAAATGTATTTCTTGACCTGGCTTTTCATTCTGCTTTCTGGTTTACAGAGCAATATGAAGGCAGAGGTTCTTAACCCCATCATCAACAGTGTCCTATTAGAGGTAAGCTCCCATTCTTCATGAGAAAATTTTAAAATAAAATTATTTTAAATTAGACAGGCACATTTATTTCTTGATGAAAAATTGTTAAAAATTATTGACAGTATCATTCTGGTTGTTCAATGCCAGCACATAAATGTCCCAACTTTGTGTTCAGCTCTCCCACAAGCACTGAAGCAGTGAGGTTGCATTTACTGAGGATTCTTAAGAGCTGTATGACTGAAGTGAGGCTGTCCAGCTCTGAAACTCTGCTGCTGTATTGGTCAGAACACAGCAACAAGTGGCAGTTTCAGACTATTCCTTCCTTTAAAATTTGCTTTGTAGGTATGCTACTGTTTCTTATCTGCAGGCTTTTAGATTTCAACAAAGATTCATAGGCTAGCAACAGCCTTGGTCAGCACATGGAAAACTATGTGTCAGATCACTAAAATATTAATGAGTGATTTCTTTTATTTGACACTATGATCTGTTTTTCTTCAGAAAAGCACAAAAGAGTAAAGCATATCTCAGTTTCACCAAGAAGAGGCTGAGATGAAGTAATATACTCATAAAGTCCTAAAACTCATAAGATCTGCAGCACAAGTTTTTAACTCTGTTAGATCACACTTCCCTTAAAACATAAATAAACACATAGTAGTGACCATAAATTTTCATTCTGTATCTGATAGCTGCATTCCCTTAAAAATAAGGAGAAGATTGCTTTACAGTAAGCAATTTTGCAATGAATTAACAAAAGCCTAAAGGAAAATTATGGAAAGTTGAATAGAGCTGTAGTGAAGACTACCATGCAGTTCCTTTTGTTACAGGGTAAATTTGCTGTTGTTGCTGACTTACCTTCCTGTGCTCCAGGAAAGGAGCAAATTCTATGAACATAGTGGAATACAATGTTTTGTACTCCATAAATCCCATCGTTTTATACAAATATGTATCAATGCAGCTTAGGATCCTCTAGAATTACAAGCCACTATACTGCTCAGTATTAGAAATTCCAAAAATAGTACTACATGTTAAAGCCATTATAATTTGAACTGTTAATTTCAGTGACACTTCTTCCACCTACAGCAAATACAAAATTAGTTCAGTTGATGGAAAGACTAGATGGTTTGTGTTTAAAAAGTCAAATCTACTTCTGAACACTGTGGCATTTTATTCTACTCATATTACCAACGAAACTGTCCTAGAGTTCAAACTTAGCAGCAGTCAGATTTTTCTATATTTATTCAGGTTATGCTGTCTACAGATTCTAAAATCTTGTGTGAAGACATATGCTGATATAGCACGATGCAGATCGTTAAACAAAAAAAGAAAAAAATTACAGTGTAATTGTGTAATTCCTGAAGTACATGACAGCTGTACTGATGTTTTCTCTCCCCATTAGGGCTGCAACAGTACTACTTATATTCAGGATGCTTTCCAGTTACTGCTTCCAGTTCTGCAAATCTCCCACATCCAGACCAGTTGTTCGAAAGCGCAGGAGTTGTCAGCTTGACAGCAAGCCCAGACCCAAAGTCTTGAGCTGTGCCAAGAGAAGAGCTGGTACAAGAGATGGCTGGCCACTAGAGTTCTTGAAGACACTAAATGCGGTTTTGCACACACAGTACTGAACAACATTTTAAAACCCTTTCAGATTTTAGAAGTAGTTAGTAAAGTGAGTAATTTCTTTCCCAGTGTAGTTCATGCTTTGCATTAATTTAAACAGAAGTTTACTGATAGGAGCATTGACTCTAAATGTTGACCCTTTCAGTTGTAAACAATGTATGAAACAAATTGGAATGTAAAGTTTCTTAAAACATTTCACTTCAAATTGCCATTTATACTGTTTGTATTATAACTGCAGTTTTTAAAGTGTATTTCAGAAGCTGGTTTCAGTATTTAATTTTTGCCAAAATGAACAAATTATCATAGTGCTGAGCTTATTAAATATTATTTCCAGTATCAAATAATAACATCGTATAAATATCTCCCTAACATAACCCTTTATATTGAAGGAGGTGCACAGCAAGAGGTATTAACTTTACTAAATGAAAATTGTGCAGGTTATGCATAAAGAATTATACTGAAAAGAAATTTTCTGAGCCTGTTAAGATTACGGGTATAGCTCTGTATTTGCTAACCCATAAGTTTATATTAATTTAGTTCTATTTCTTGATTTCAATGGTTGCACAACACAGGAGACAAAAGTAATCTTTTTAATATGCAAGTGATAGAAAATTTCCCTTTTGTTTGGCAATCAAAAGACCTGCCAAACAACCTTCTCTCAAATGTGTTAGCAGGATAACACTTTGAGATGTACTGATACCTACAGTTCAGAAATAGAAGTTGTAGAAAGAAGTTATGAAAGAATTGCTGTGGGTTTGGAAGTCATCTGTCAGAGCAATCACCTTTTTTTGAAGGCAATAGTTAGGGCATAAACAAGCAATAGGAATGACATTTCATAACAACACTAGCAACCATGCTAATTTGTTCATATCTTTAGTTTAAAATCCTGAGCTTTGGACCTAAGAATTTGTTTAAGCTAGTTTACCTCTTAGACAGGAAGAACCTTCATTTTGCATAGCCTGTTCTCCTGGATTTTTGTCATTTATCATGTTTCTTTCCGTTATTTTGTATTTTTTTTCTCTTGGTATACTCATGAATTGTATTTAAATGCTTATTTTTACAATTAACATTTTAATACGTTTAAGCATAGTTCATGCATCATAGAAATAATGAATAATGAAATAGAGTGTGAGGCAGTTTCTGTGTTTGATAGAAAAAAGAAACCATGTAACTGCTTTGCACATGGTAACTTCTTTGAGTCTAAATAAGACGACAGAAAGGTCTTTTTGTGTTTTACACTACTGTGGTCCCTGTTCTGCTGCCACACTCGTGGTGACTTTTCAATTTTTTTTTTATTCAGAGATGAAATTTTCCCTATCCCTGAGATAAGGTTTATTACACAAAATCTGTTTTCTGGCAGCCTGAAATTTAACAGATGTGAGATATCATTCTGGGTAAGTAGAAGATGTACAGTCTTCAAATTCATTTGTACAGGCTGAATATAATATCAGAAGCCTCAGGGGATAATGCTTGAAATCATTGAGGGCCATTCTTCAGACAAACATTGCTTGTCCAAGATATGCTCCACTAGAGGTTTCACTCGCTTAAATGATGCATTTATGAATAAAGTACCTTACCCTGAAGTGTAAAAAAAGCTATAAAAAGTAACATGGAGATCTAAAGTATTTACATCCACACAATGTAGGAAGGCAAAGAGGGTAGGATATAAGCATAAGTATACTCCTGATCTTAGATTCAGTCATCTTGTCCTAGGAAAATTGAATGTTGTATTTTTTAATCAACTTTAGGTAAATGATATTTTAGTAGAAAAGTACCATATGGATACACTGATTTGTATTTTTCCACCAGTCAAATAAACAATTTGAGATACTGAACTGAGACAGTACACTAAAAGGGAGTGGTTTGAAGAATAATGGGATGGAAGTATATTCCCACTGAAGTCATTTACTTTCTGATTTTTTTATATACCTTTGGAATGATTGTGATATTATTGGGAGACTGACAAAAACAGATGTTGTCTTAAACTTTGAATGGAAAGTTCTTTCTTTCATCACCACTCTTTTCCAGGTTAGTACACTGAGTATGCCTCGGTGCTTGGCAAACTAGTAGGTTTTAAGTACTTGTGAAAATTACCTGTTTACTTGAGCAGATGTGTTTTCCGTGGCATTCCATTCACTTTTGAGCACACCCACCTTGTCATGTAGCAACAAAGGAGGCAGGTTTGTGCAGCAAGTTAGAAATTTATCAGGATGAAACTTAAAACAATGTCTGCATCCCTACAGCCTTGCAGATGATCCACAGTTACAGGTCATCCCTGAAGAGCCAGCTGGAGTTGGACTGGTAAAGAAGCCATTTACTGTATATTAGAGATATTGACTTCTTTTTTTCTTGCAAACTGAAAGCTTAAACCAAAGCAAGCTGTTTACTGCTTTTTAGGGAGGTTATAGTCTATTCATGTGTAAACATCTCTTCCCCGTGAGTTCCTCCTACACTCCAGCCTCCATTGCTAGAGACAGCTGAACAAAAGAACTGTCTCTTCCACTTTTTATCACGCTGCTTAAATCACCCACTGAAGCCGTTAATATCTTCCTCTGAAATGTGCCTCAGTCATATCATGCAAAATCACAGTCATTACCAGTTGGGATGCTTTTTAATGATGTGTGTCACCAGTAATGTCCAGTGTCACTAACCAGTCAAGATTCATAACAGTTTCAAGGAGTCTAAAAGCCCACAGTATTTTGAATGATGAATACAGGTTTCCCCTTTTTTTTTCTGATTCACAGGAGTGTTTTTATCATACAAGCATTTACCCAGCTCACAGAATTCTCTTTGAGATATTCCAGTTCTATTTCAGATGACAGCCCTGTCCTTTCTGTTAGTGTCAGAAGAATGTAGAGCGTGGAAAAGGACTTTCCTGAGTTCTTTTGAAAACCATCTCAGAGCAAGGCTTAACGTGACGCCATCAGCCAGTCTGACCTACTTTGAAGTTCTTACAGTTGCACTGGAAAGCCCTCTGGACTTTAAACACTTTATTCTGTCTCAGTCAACCTTTGTTGCTGAAGCTGCTTTTATTGTGCAACTTGTACTTTTTCCACGCTGTCTCCTACTTCAGCATTCATATTGATGACAGTGTGCAGTTTTAGAATTAAAAATTGAAAATAAAATGTCAAACATTCAGCTGTATTAAAAAGATGGGAGACGGAAATTATTTTCAAAAGAAAAAACAAAAGAATGTGCTCTCTGGGAATAAGAACAATTTTCCAAGTTGGATTAGAGAAAAGCCTCTGTAAATATTTTTTTTCAGCATTTCTCAGAATAAACAAGAGATGACATCTGATTAGCTCAGCAGAACAGGAATAATGCACATCTGAAGTAGAATGAAAGTCTGCATGAACTTAAAGGTAGTCAGAGGTTGAACATTAAAAGAGGAAGAGCTCAAAGGAAAGAAGACAATTAATTTGATCACTGTAGATATGCAGTGCTCATTCTCCTATTGCCTGCCCTGTAAAAGTCCCTGAGCACACATTTGCCAAGAACTCCTTAGCAGTCTCCCCACTTTGATCTCCTCTTCACAGTCTCCCTTTACAGCCTTTTGTGGACATACCCAGAACACCAGGTAATTCAAGTAGGTTTTATACACCTTAAGAAGCCTCTCAACCCATTTAGTAGATTTGGGAAAATGCAGCCCTGTTCTTCCTGCCCGTTCAGAGATTCAGAGATTGTATCAGCAGCTTATCTGGCTCTGGCATTTAAGGCAGTCCCTGCCTTCCCTCCAGTTCCCTTTGCCAGTTCAGCCCCATTTTGCACATTCTCTGCTCCATCAGTTCCACCTTCCCCACCAGTTTTGTTCACACACTCATGTCTCCTTCCCCTTGCTGGTTTCTGAGGCTCTTCCCTCCTGCCCATCATCTTGTGCTTGAGAGGCTGCACCACGACATCCTTTCTCTTCTCACATGTTCAGTTCTGACAAAGCCAGAGATGAAGGCAAGGAGTTACAAGGATGTGGGAAGAAAGAAACCAAACCCCAGGAGAAAATGGCAAGGCACTAAACCAGTTGTTTTCATTCCCTTCTCCAGCGTAAGGAGGTTGAACCAGCAACTGCCTGAAATCCTTTTCAACCAGAATTACTTCAGGATCACTTTTTTTGTTACCATCCTTACCAATGGCCCCTCATTCTTCCATTATGTCTCATAGTTTGGATCATAGTTAGAAAACAAGGTAAGCTTTACTCAGCAGACAAGAAAACCTTGTAAGAGCCTTTTGGCTCTTTCTTGTTTATGGTGTTCTTAAAAGTTAACTTGGAAGATAGAACCTTCCAGGGTAGTAAAACCAAACACTTAGAGAGCTGTGGGATAACTGTTGGTAATAAAATAGCAAATCACTGTTTATTTTCTAAGGAAAAGAAAAGAGGCAGGTTATAGGCAGCAAGATTAATAATACAATTAAATTATAGGAGAAAGAAAATTAAGTTGGGGTCACAAAAAGCAGAGCTGTTCCTGTCAAGATCTATGGATTACTGAAGGGGAAAACTGATAGATAGCTTGAATCACTTGAAGCATTTAAACACCGACCAGAATGGCCTTAGCAACTCTGTAGTGAACTGAGACAAATACGTCTCTTCCTCTGTAAGCTGCTCTCTGTAAGCAGAAGAAAAAACAACCAAGAAGCAAATTGTGAGAGGTTTACTTTATAGGCTCTATTAAAAACTTTGCTTCTGAAAACTTATTAAAAGCTATTCTTCTGAAAAACTCTGCTTCTTAGAAGCTTTGTTGTTCCCACAGAAAAGCAATTAAAAGCCCCCAAATCACAAAAGTATTTTTCTCTCTTTTTTTAAATAAGATGGTAAAATAAAAAATAATATAAACAAATGGTTCAGACTTATACAACGAAATACCAAAAATTCCATATGCCCTCAAATCATTCAGAAGCTAATGATCAAAACTATTCCTATTCAATCTGAACTGCTCAGTGTAGATTGGAAAATGCAATTTCAGAAAGCTTCAGGAGGGAAAAGCTGTATAAATGTAAGGAATGGAGGTAATGAAGTATTAACTGGATGCTAAATTGCTCCCCATCATGTTTGCAATGGGTAGTTTACAATCTGTTCATCCTGATGGATTTAGCACAAGGGAGCCTGAAGTCTTGGCAATTTCTGTCTCTGCCTAGCAATTGATGGCTAAGCTGTACCCACAAATCATGTGTTAGCACCAAAGGAGTTTGGGACCCTGCTCAGCCCAAACAGCTCCACTGCACTCAGAGGAGCAGTAGTAAAAAGAAAGTAGGGAAAAGTTCCAAGAGATAATGGCTCAGAATGCTAATGACCCAAGCCAGAATAAAAGATGGAAATGCAATTTCTCAAAAAGTACAAACTCATTTAATGTCTTAATGAGTTATTAAAAATCTATAATTAAATGATTTTGTGATTTGAAACCAAATTAGTATTTTTCCTTTTTTTTTTTCTTTATCAACTAAGATATTGCTCCAAGTATGATGGTCTTCCTGTTTTACTGCAGAAACTATCATACTTGCTGCAGAATTCTTTCCTTCTGTAATACTTTGGTTACCCTTCTCAACAGCCAGAAACTATCTTTTAGGCATCTTAGTCATCTAGAGAATTAAGTAGGTTGAAAATTATGCTCATTTCATGAAAGTAGAGGACAATTCCTAGCTTTATGCAGGCTTCTTATCCTGTGGAATATATGAAATAAATTTCTGCCCTAATTAAGAAAATGTAATTATCACAAGGATTATCTCACAACCATATAACTAAGTATGAATCCTGAATGAACAGAAAATAGATGTGAAATCTATACTCTGCTATTGAAGTTGTTTATGCAGCAAAACATGTTTATCCATCATTCATATTTTCTCAATAACAAGTAATTATGAGGGAAAAAATTGAGCTTGTCAACTAAAATGCATAATGAGGATTCCCATGAAAAGACGAATAACATCGCTCCCCAAGCTGGAAATGGAGATGCTTTCTTCTGAGGTGTATGATGTGTCTTCTTTCATCCAGAAGTGCTGCTATTTCATAGGGTGATACCTGAAACTAAAGAAAATAGTAGAAGATTAAAAAAAAAAAAAAAAGAGGTTAATTAAGTCTTCTCTAATTTATCTCTAACATCAACTTTTGGACTTTCACAGTAATGAATTCTCTGCTCTTTATTACAAAAGAAAACAACATTGTAACTAAAAGGCAGACAACATAGCTGATGATGACTGGAGCAAAAGACTGAGACTGATGCCTGACAGCTGAGCAGTGGCTGAGGTACGTGCCCCACAAGATGTGATACAGGAACCTGAGCAAGGCACACCAGGCCTTACCCACTTCCAGGGAAGCTGGCAAGGGAAGGGTGGGCAGAGCCAGAAATGTTCACCACATCCACCTGACTGAAGTGCTCTTCTGTGCCCAACTGCATTTCCCATTCTATACTCCTTTATGGCAGGACAAATTTGGAAATAACGAAATGAAAGCAGCTTTTTCCACATTCCCAAGTGAAATGTTCTCACTAACCATCAATGACACTTTTGAATTTGGACTGCAGCTCCCACAGCTCACAGATTTCAGTCAAGCTTATCTTGCTTTTTAGGGAACTATACAATGCTGAGGGAGGGAAAGAGGAAGGTGAAGCAGAAGTACAGGATTTCTGATCTTCTAACTTGCACACTGAGTGAAGAAGCAAATATAGCTTGTCACCCATTCTGGTAGCTCCCATAGCTGCAGGCCTGATTACAACATCTGTCTACATTTTCTTTTACATGATAGGAGCTGGGTTCAGAAGTGTTCCTTGGCTGTGAAATCGTACTGGAGGCAGCAGCTGCCAAAGTAAGCTAGTAAATGACAAGTGTAGGCAGGATGCACTGCATCCAAAGTTGATGCCAGCTAACAGAGCAGTGTGTTTAAAACAGCCTGCACAGTGCCCCTTGTAGTCCAGTTCTGCCAGCAAGCAGGAGTGCTTCCCTTGGAACCCCTTAGTGTCTATTTTGGACAGAAACACATCCTGGCATGCATTTGGTGCAGGACCCAGTAATTGTGCCAAGTACCCTGGAATGTACTCAGCAATCTGATTCTGTGAGTTCTTCTGTGCTGAGAGGAGCTGTCATTTTAATGTATGATTAAGACCAGAATCTCTTATGGAAGCAGAAACAGGAGGAATTACCTTTCATGATATTTTGAAAATAAATACTTAATTGAGTGCACACAGTTCTGAAAACAATTTAAAGCTGCCTGAAGGCATAAATCATAGAATCATGGTTATCAACAGGAATTATGGTGTAAAAAATGAAGTCTTACAAAAATGGCCAACATGCAAAGTCAGTAGGTCAGTACTAGTAGGAACTTCTCCCTTCAGTGGCTTCACATCAAATTTTATGATAACCTTAATGACAGTACTATCACTTCAGAGCACTGAAATTATGCTTTTCAGAAAAACTGTCAAAGGGATAATTGGAAGGAACCCAGCAATTTAAAATCACACCTACTGTTCTTCACAAATACCTGCATGAAAGCAGCTTAATATTAAACTAATACTCCTCTCACTCCTGAGCTCACTTGTTACGTGCCTTCGCTTGAATATCTTATGAGATTCACTGCTTTCTTTGCATAATTTCTATCTTCTGTTGTCTGTGTGAGTGCCGTGCTTGAAGACAGATGAGAGAGAGGTTATTTTAAATATTAATACATTTTTTGTAATGCCACAATTGCATAAGGGAAACAGGCAAATAATATTTTTAGTTGCACTTTCTGTTTGTGCTACTAAATTTATCAGTGATGGCATTTAAAGATCTCTTCAGGCAGCAGTGATTGTGAGCCAAAGCCTAGGCATACCTGCAGTGAAATTTCCTGGCTTTAGACTGGGATATGCACAATTAAATTTCCAATTTCCTATGGGAGTGTTTTGTTAGAAAACAATGACAGCGATGATGGTCTGAATGTTGCTGGATAAGAGTCAGCCTCTCATACACTTCTTCATCTCTTGTGCCAACCCTTGCACCCATAGGGGGTTTCATGCCCACATGCTTCTCAGATTGTTAGAGAGGAAAGGGACCCATCAAATTCTTCTATTTCACAATTTCTTTGACAGAGGGTTTTCATAGTTTCAACCATACACCATGTGTTGTCCCTGCCACTTACCTGTCATCTACCTTATGTTCCAGCTTTATAATCCATTTCACCTGAAGATAAGATTGTGTCTTAAATTCCATATTCACAGGAGACCAGCTTGTCTTATTTAACTGTACAGCTATACTGTCACTCAGAAAGAAATACAGAGAAGTGAAGCACCTTACGTGCTCAAGGATCTCAAAGCTCTTTACAAAGACAGAGGGCAAAAGGCAGCGTGCTAAAAATCATTGGTAGTTGCTGATGTGGAGCTTCCATTAGCTTTTATGCAGCCTTTGATATGTCTACCAGTTTTGTTAAAAGAATTAATGGGATGCGAGATACCAAGATTCTTTTATCTTGTCCTTGGGGCATTGATTGTTAAAGAGATTGATGCACTAATAGAGACCAGTTTGTGTGAATTTGATCTAGCATCAGCCCAGAGCATAACACTGGGCACTTTCAAGGAAAAAAAGGAGTCCACAACAGTTGGCTTTAAGACACTGAGTTTTTCTCCTTTCTTTCTTTCCTCATAAAATGGCAGCACTATGTCCAAGAACGGTCCAGTCTCTATCTGTCTCTAATTTCCCCAAATAGAACGCTGTTCTGTCCCTAGTCATTCATTAAATCTATTAATGCTGCCTTTGATTCAGAGAATACAGGCAGTGCTCCTTCCTCTTAAACAGGCAGAGGGAAGTGATAGTGCAGGAGAGGGCTCACAGCTTCTCTTCATGCTATGAACACGAGGCTTTTATTCTAAAAAAACACCCTAAGACTGAAGTGCAGCTTTGGTGTGAGGGAGGCCGGTGAGCCCTGCACAGTCAGTCTGCCTGGACTCCACGTGGCCCCACCCCAGGGAAAGAGAGATTGTCACAAGGGCAGGGACCCAGAAAGTCACTCCCTGAGGTGGGCTTCTCTAACCTCCAAGGGAAAGTTTAGCCAAACCCTTCCCTACTCAACAATGATTTCAGGGATAGCCATCAATAAAACCATATTTCTGAATGCTCCAACACCTTCATCTTACGTATGGGTATGGTGATTTAGCTCTTACTTGCCCACTTTAATTCCTTACTTCAATTATTCTTTGCCCCCACTGTTTAGGGAATGGCATTGAATAAAGTACATTCAGAAGTATTAGTCCTCATGAGTTCTCAGATATACATCATACACTTTATGTTTCCTGCACTTTACAGCTGCAGGAAATAATAGTTTATGCAAGTAGTGTTCTTAAAATTAAAAGTACCAGTTGATGCAAGTAAAACTTTGTTTAAAGCACTATGCAATCTCTGTTTTAGCTGGGGATAAACAGATCTTTCTTATGACCATGCAAATTAGTAAGGAGATGTCATTAGGAGAGACAGAACAGTCATATCTCCAGAGCCTTATTCTAGCATGCTTTTACCTGAACAGCATTGCCTTTGGATGCAAATATTTGCCCTGACTGCAAACATATGCCCTTAATAACATGTTCATGCTTCCAATCTAAACAAATTTAGGGTAATTAATGTCACAACCTTCTGACAGCACTAACAAAATAGATTGACAGCTGTCATATGTTGTCCTGGTTCTGGCCAGGACAGAGTTAATATTTTGCAGTAGCTGTGAGGGGGTGAGCCTGGAGCTGTGTGGGCCTTGCTGGGAGATTATTCTATACAACCTCAGGTCATTGCCACGAGCAGGGATGGGATAAGGAACCCTTGCTTCCAAGGAGAAGAGTGTTCCTTCCAGCAGGGAGAAAACGTGGTGGAAGTGAGCCAGTCAGTGTTGTCCCAGGCTTTCTGTATAAATGGTTTCCTTGCCTACACCTTTTATTATTGTTGCCTTATCTCATTGCTGTTTCCACTAAACTGTTTGTATCTCAAGCCACGTACCTTTTGTGCTTCCAATTGGAGGGGAGGGGAAGCGAGCTGCAGGGTGGTTTTTACAGGACTACTGAAATGGAAAATATCATTCCTAAACCATAACATATGTAAAGTCTGTTTCAACACTTGAGGGACATGGCTCATTCATTTTCTTTCCAGGACAGTTGCTAATATGGTAGTTTAATAAAAGATGGCAGAAACAGAGGATTCTTACCTTTGGTACTCAAGTGTAGTTGTAATAATTACTGTGAAAATACACAGAGATGTTACATTATCTATGCTGAAAAGATACACCTTTGGCAAAGGCACAAGAGCAGAAGTTGGTGCATTTTTTATTAGCTGAATTAGCTGTCAGTGCAACAGTGAAGAACAAAGTATTTGGATGCATTTCTGTATGCACACACGGAAATAGATACATATATAGATATACCACACAATTTGATCTAAGTATATTGAGAAACATGGCAACACATATATGTTTATCAATGTATTTACATTTCATAATCAACAGCATTGTCTTAAATCTAAGGGCTATAAAAATACATTAATAGAAAGAAATATCTTTTTCTTGACATAAAAAGAAAAACAGCATAAAACTGCAAATTTGTAATTGATTATTGATATCTCAATCTATTAGTAAGAGCAATACTTCACTTTTGCAGACTGGAGCAACAAGAAAAGAATAGGCAAATAGGTTTCTCCTAACCATTCCTGTGGCTAAAACCATGGTTTTTAGCCTTTCATCTTTCAATGTGTTGTGTTAAGGGTCACTGCTGGCACCACCAGCAGGTTCTCCAGCTCATTAGCTATCATGATCACGATCAGAGTGATCCTTGCTTTTACATTTCCTCCTCTCACAACTGCTGTTACACCTACCACAGCTGCTGTGTAGGTAGTCTCCTGACAGAGAAATCAAACACTCTGTGCTGTGGTTAATTATTTCTCTGAGTGCAGCTCCAGCTGGCTGAAGATGAGTAAAAGTATAAATCATCTTGCCTGTTTGATTCAGGGCAGCATTGAGGTATCTCTTACCAACCAGACAGAAGCCAGGTTAAAGGCAGGCAAGGGCAGACATTTAGCAGTATCCCCAGTGGAGCTCTCTCAGGTTTCTAGCTCTGCCTAGAAACCTTCCTTATCTGAGGCTCTTGTATCAGTGGTCTGAAATGCACACGCTTCAGGGGAGCAGCTGTCAGTGATACAAAGATGATGGGTTTGATTGAGAAGCTCCCTGGTACGTATTTCTCATCTCCACCCCACCTCCTCCTTAGAGAGAAATCACGCTTCATCAAGCCGATGTAGTCTAGAGCTGTCTTTGGCAATTCTGAGGATTTGATTATTTTTGCATTTTTCCAAACTCAGTACTCAGCTCTCGTGTGCAGTGCTTGCAACACAGCTTCTGCCTGTTGAGGGAACGAGTTTTCAGCAGCATTCTAGAGACTTCACAGAGACAAACCCAGCACTCGTGTGAAAAGCAGATCGCAATTTCCTTCCCCAGCCTCAGTTACCACACGCACTCGTAAACAGCAAGCTCTGCTGGAACTGAGGCACCCACAGACACAAGCAGTAATGCCCCGGACCTGACCTTATCAGATGAAGGGAGAAGAAGGGTGGTTTTTGCAGGAAGTAAAGCAAATTTAAAGCAGAAAGTGCTTTTTTTATTTTCACAGAGTATTTAACTCTGACACAGTATTCCTTTAAGAAATGTATTCAAAACAAAAACATGATGAAAGGCAAGATCTGGATCTAAGTTTTTAGAGGCGCATAATAATATTTCCATGCAATGTTATGTAACATTACAAATTCACAATGTATTCTGCTTTATTTTCACATATCACATCTGGTTTTCACCTCACTGCCAGCTGTCCCTCTGGCAGAAAGACTATCTGGAAAAGCAAGCCTGCTTCTGTACAGCACTGAACAAGGCTTTCAGGCTTTCTCAAGACACCTCATCTCGTTCTTTCAGTCATTCACACAGAGATTAAGGAAAGGGAATAAGTAATCCCCGAGTGTCCTGCATCTCATATATCTTCTCAGAGGGCAACCAAAGATCTAAAGGCTTTTCCATCTCTTTCTATCCTTTAGTTCTCAACAGTTAAGGTAATGAAAGCAAAAGGTCACCCCAACAGTTACTCCCACCTCTAGCAACACAAAAGTTAAATTAGTATGGGAATGAGCCAAGACTTTTTCCCTCTGCTTCTAAAAGATGAGTTTTAGATGAATGCAACATCCTGGAAGAAGACTGAAATTACCAAAGCATGCTAACGATCAGCTGCAATACTGTAAAAGTGAAGGCACTGAATACAGGTGAGCACCTGCTTAGCAGCACATTCTATATCAACCTTAGAAATGTCTTATTTTTAACCTAAGTAAAAAACAACAATACAGTTGGGCAGGACCCTGGCAGACATGGATATGGGAAGATATAGGTTTGCCTGAGAGACAGTCGACACATATCAGAAAAATAAATGGTGTAGTACTGAAGTGTCTGGGAGGAATCCCTGCAGAAAAGAAGCAGCTGCCCTACAGAGAGGCTAACAGGGCCTGGAAAGCACCTGCTCAGCCAGGAACTGCACCCAAATAGCAAACAGCTGAACTCAGATGGTCTGAGTACTGCCCTCAGTTATGTCACAGAGTTCCTGTGTCGGGTTATCTCCTTGTGTCTCCTGATAGCCTCATTCTTAAAATGGTAATAATAACAACTTTTCATCTTTGTAAGTCTTCATAAGATCTATGGATGACAATCACTTAAACAGGGATCAGTATTTTTAATAACTATACTATCCTATAATCCAGCTAGTCTCTTTCAAGCATCAAAAAATTATCTAGCTCATCTTCTGTCAGCAAAGCTGTTTAATTTTTTTTTATTTAGCTATGTTCTCAATGTACAATTTCATTTTCATGATTCCACATGAAGCACAAAAATCAAACTGCTCTTCACTACATAATTTTTTAACACCATAAAAAAGATAGCAAGACATGACATTGAGTTGCCAATAAATCTCCATCCAGTTTAAATAGAAATATAAAAGAAGGACTTCCTTAAGCTTTTAACCAAAAAAATTCACCATACATAATATAATGCATGTAAGTAGCCATCACCTTGTTTATGCACATGAAATATTTGTCTGTATTACTTATTCAAGGAGCATCTATTCTTTTTCTAGACATCACAAGTATTTTCAGGAAAAGAAAATACTCTTACTGTGCATTTCTATGAAGATTTTGTTTCCTTACATCTGAAATTCCTGAAACAATTACTGCAGCACCATGGCTGCAGAAAGTTAGGACTGGGAGAGTAGTTTTAGTTCTGAACAGAAATCAGCTGCTTGTTTCTTCTGACTGGTGTAAGAACAACAGAGTGATCAATTCCTTTTGCTTGAGGAATTTGCTTGCTCTTTTCTTTTCATAAAGAAGCTATTTATTTCAAATATGGAATTTTATTCAGAGATCATTTGAAAATTCAGTTTTTCCTCTGCCCTTGTCAGAAACAAATGTCAGCACAATGCTGAAGCCTAGGACACAGTATTTTACACCAGAAAAAAAGGTATCAGAATTTGCACCAAGGGACACACAGGGTTTATTAGGCTAACACATGTGATTATAGATCACTTTTGTAGCAGAAGTAAAACTGATTCTCTTTTCATGTCACCTAGCTCTCACAAAACACTATCCCGTTTTTCATCTCACATACTTGTCTAGAAGAATTTCTTTTGTGCAGAAATCCACACTATTAATTTTAAATATATGAGACAAACCAGAATAATCAGGGTTGTAAGATATTTACTTACCTTCTACAGGTGATCCACATGACAATGTTCTTGTTCAGGAATTACAGGCAGTATCTTTGTGGTCTGTGCAGGAATTGGAATCTGTTGTTTGCTGGGTTTCACTATTGAAAGTTAAAACAATTTTTATCCTCATTATTAACAGCAAATACATCTGCAGAGTGTTGGACTTGCACATGCAAATTTGGAAATAATTGAGACCTCTCTGAACACAAGGCAGAGATGAACAGTACCACATGTACTAACCATGTTTTGTATTTAATTTCCTCTTAATGTTAGGAGGACTACAATGTACTGATTCTAAGTCTACCTGGGAAGCAGCTTGAAGGTAGGCAAATAAATTTGTGTGAAATAAATTTATTAATAAATTGTAGTGAAAATCCAAAAACATGCAAATGTGAGGTTATGTAAGAGTCCCCCAAATTACAAACCCCTACATTTGGCCAGTTAAGCAGAAACAATGGAAATTTAGAGTGTGAACTTGCTGACTCATTTTCACATAAGAGCGGCACAGATTGCCACAGGCACACATGGTGTGGCCGAAGCTCACTTGCCATGGTATCACCCAGTTGTCAGCAGAGATGTCAGCATACACCTCAGAAGCAGGAAGGGGTGAGGCTGATGCCTTTAGCACACAGATCCTAATACAGCATCTCAGTGGAATGCAGATAAGGAAATGCAGAGTTGTTTATCCAATGCATTTTTCAAAAGAACTGCTGTAGAACACAAATATTATTTTTACTCCAGGTCCATCCTGTCCCTGAGTATCCATTAGCTCTGTAAACCTACAAATGGGTTTCCACTAATCTCACAACTCAAGGATAAACTGTGCCACTTGTATCAGGGTATGTTCATTCTCCACTGGCTACATCATTTGGGCTTTTTTCTTCATCCATGCAATTAGAAAGTAGATCTTGGCATTTAAGCAGCTGAATATGAAAAGAAAAGTCAAAATAAGACTGAGGTAGTTTTTAAAAGATACAATGGATGTTGTTTCACCCTCAGGATGAATCTGGAGAGAATGGCAATATAGGCTGATATCCCCTTCAGTGCCTGTGTGTAACAGTGTTCTGCGTACGTGCAAACTGAGCAGAGAAAAGGTCCTTTGTGCATCAGTGCTCTATGGAAAGCATACAGGGGCTATAAAAAGCTCCCTAAAGTTATCTGCACCCTACAGATTTTATCTTTCATTTTATCTGAAAAAAAAAAAAAAAAAAAAAAGTTTTGAAAGCTCCAAGGTGGTAATAAGGCTTCACAATTTTCTTGGATATGTTGCTTTTCAGAAACCTTTAAGTCTGTGTTAAATATTGAATACTATGAGAAGCTTTGCTTTTGCCAGCATTATTCATGTAGGTTGCAGAGGGAAAGATAATTATTCAGCTATGCCAGGAACTGAGAGGGACCACCAAATAGATGATGGTTCAGTTAGCCAAAATTAAACAAATTTCTTTTTTCTTTGCATCTATTTGCTGCAGTAGAAGATGTGTCTTGGATGTTCTCTTTGCTAAAAAGAAAATGTATTGCAGAATACAAGGAGGAGTAAGCCTGAACTCTCTGGGATGCTAGCCCTGACAGTACTGAGCCAGCATTTACTTCTGTTTCCAACATGTCAACTAACCTGAAGCGATAACAGCACATCAGAGAGATGGCAGAATTTCCCCTATTTCCTCTAATCTGGTGGGAAAGGAACTATTATTTTAATAAGATAGCATAGGAAACAATATAGGAATTCAAATGAGAGGGAATTTGTCTTGTTGTTTCTGCCGTGCAAATTACAGCTGTCAAGCCCACTTATATCAAATGCTATGAATGCCACAAACCCTAAAGAGTCCAGGAAACAACTGCAGGCCAGGAAGCCCGAGGTTTTATTCTTTGAATCCTGGTTGTCACTATGACCCTGCAATGTTTTTTCTCAGGATGAGTTATAAAATTAAGATCCATCAGAATTAACTTTGCATTACTGTGAGCCAGAGAAGTAAGTCAAGGAATCTTGTATTTGTATCCTAAAATGTAATGTGAACCAAACTGTGACTCCATGAGCCAATGGAACATCACTGAAAATGAGTATACTGTTTGAGCAATGTACTTGAACTAAGTAACTTAGTTAACTTAATTAACTTAGCTTGAACTAAGGCTGCCCACATAGACTGTAGAGCAATAACAGGATGATTTTAACAACATGATTCCCTGTCTGCAGTGCCCAGCTCTAGCACAGGAATGGGAGCAAGTCTTTTCTTCCAACACATCTTATGCTGCATTCAATAAACAAGGAATGTCATTCTTACTCTAGGAAAAGAAAGACTAAATGGGAATTTACAGTGATAAGATTCCAGTAATATAAATTCTCACTTAAGTATAACCCATCTAATTATATTCATGAATCTTCCAGACCCTACTAGGCAGATTCAGCCTAGGTATTAAATGTCCTATTGATGCAATCTCATTCCCCATTCCCCTACAACTACATCTTAATTTTTTTTTTGTTTCTTTTTTTTTATATAATGTAGCATACAGTTCACACACACTGGCCTGTTCCCAACTAGTAATTTTGTGCCATGTGCCCAGGATTATCTTTTTTTTAGGATGCTGCTACATGAGAATACACTTAAGTCAGTTACTAGTAATGGAAGAGGTACCAAAGAGGTTTAGGGAAAATGGGCTAAGGAGGAGGAATAACAGCAATGTAAGTATAACTTTCTTCTCTTTATCTGCATCAGAGACTGATTTAAACTGCAAATGGTAATTCAGCAGTTTCTATCTGAGTTCTTTTAAAACTCTGTGGGGAATACATTCTAGTCCTTCTAATTGCCATTATTAATTTATTAGGCTGTTATAAAATCTCTTCTACTGCCTCTTCAGTTTAAGAAAACTCTTCAAAGAAATTCTTGCAATAAAATTCTCTTATGTGGGAATCTTACTAAGATTCTCTGTACTAAACACAACATGAGGAAGTGACTTTAATAGGTTATTTTCCATGAGTTATTACTAACAAGTTCTGTCTGATGAAAATGCTCTGTGTCTGGGAATACAGGTCAACCACTTAAAGAATACTTACTTCTTGCACTAGAAAAAACTACCCTCTTTTCTTTCCCTTGTCTTTAAGGGATGCATTTAAGGTCAACTCTTTTTTGACAGCTCATACCATTCAAGGGACAGTTATTATACATAAATGCAATGGCAGGACCAGCTCCAAAGTCTAGAAAATGTGCTTTGTACAACCCATGGTCTAGTGCATTCTTTTTTAGCTTAACAGCCCAGACAATGTTTAGTCAAGGTTTATTACCAGAATGCTATAAAGCTCCCCTCTCCTTGCTATATGTGTTTAATCCTTTGCAGTACTGTGAATTTGTAAATTTAATCTTTCCAAAGAGAACATTCTATACATTTTCACCCACTTCCTCTGGTCACTGGACTTAATGACAATGATTCATGGATATAAAGCCACCAACAGTTTCACAAATCTAACATACATGCTGTAAATTACCGTTTTATAGGACCACCGTGACTTTAGGCCAGTAATTTACTGAGCTTCTTAAGAATTCACTCCCACTCTCAAAGTATAGGCTTACCTTTTTTCTTCCCTTATAATTTCTTGCCTTCAAATAACCTTCTAGTAGTAGCTATACTTCTATATATCTATATGATATACTGTCACATCCTCTCAAGTACTCATTACTGTGTTTCCAGGGTGGATTGTATTGTCATCGGTGGATCTCACTGGCTTTTTTTCAAGATTGCAAGCTATGTTCTAATTATAGTGAAAATATTGTCAAAGACTGTCAACAAAGTCACCTGTAGCTATTTATAATCCATTATCATGGTAGCAAATCCTAAGTTTAGCAACTGTGGAAAGAATAAACTCTTCATATGGATTTGATTCCACTTTAAATTACATTGGTATAAACTGTGAAATTGATGGGATTTATTGAGATTACAGTGTGTGAAACCAAGGAATTTCATATTAAAATAAACCCCATTATAGCAGTGCATGCAACTAAGCATCTTTCTGGGTTACATGGATTGATTAGAGTGGGAGGCCCTTAAAAGTGAGAATGACAGATCAATAAGGGATTCTTACTCTCTTCAGTAAAATCCAGTAAAACCAGATTCAAATTTCCATAAAACCCCATCATGAAAAAATGCCTTGGATATGCAACATTAAAAAATGCCGTTCTGGACATGTGATTAACCAGGTATGATATTAATGAAGCTACCCAAGACAATAGGTGTCAGAAAAGTAATTCCTTTCCTGCAGAATGAAAATAACAAGCTCATAAATATATCTCAGAGGTAGCCAGTGCTTTAAGAGCAAGAAGCATAAATTGTACTCACAGGAGGGTTCAGACAGACAAGAAGCTATTCACTCTTTTCTAGGTAAAATTGAAATGCCATGAAATACTGAGTTGTACACATGAATTATTGAGTCTTCTCTTACTCCCAAAGAACTAACAAGACAAAAAGCAAAGTACTTAAGCCTAATCAAATTTAAAACCTTTTTTTTTTATTCTCTGGCTTTGTATTTTTCTTGTTTTGAAAGGAGGTTAGTTTGCCATTCAGAGCTATTATTCTATATGCTCACGTTAATCTTTAAAGATATAGCTCCCTTCACAAAACCAGAATCCATGAAATTTATTAAAACATTTCACTCTTTGAGCTATGCCAGCAGCTGGTAATTAGTACTCATGCAGATATTTATTCCCCAGTCCAATGTTCTAGAATCCAAACTTTGAGTTTAGCCATGCCATTTAATTTATCTGTGCTAAACATACTAGATTCTCCATAACCCACATTTTTTTTTACCTATCTGAAACCCCAAAATTGTGTTTTGTGGGAATTTGACCCTAGAAATAGGCTATGAAGTGCCAGCAAAACCATTTTTTGAGTCCTGCTACAGCCATTCATTCCACGCTTTGGTAGCAAATTTTATCAAGAGTCACATAGAGCATACATACACGTGTACATCTCTGTATACTTTTCATACACACACAGAGCACTCAGCTGCCAAACCTCAAAACTGGCACAGAACATGACGAAAAATTTAAAAATTCCAAGTCATTAATGCAGCACACTGGGAGGAAAAGAATTCCCACATTATATATATGTCTTCTTATAATTCTGTTGTTAGATTTATTTCTTTATAATGAAAAAGTGTTTCCTTAACATAGGCCAGATCAAATTCGTGTAGGACCAAGGTAACTCTGAAACAAACCTGAAGCATCTCTTGACAAGAAAGTCTTCAAAGGTCTTTTTTGACCTCCTCAGAGTTCAAGATTTGTTATATTTTGTTTTATTTTTGTATTACTTACCAGGAAAAGGATGAATTTTAGTCGCAGATACAGTTCTTCTTGCATACCTGGAACCCTTTCTTCTTAGAACAGCAGAAACTGATGTTGCAACTTTGTGTTTATAATCTGCTTTAAACAAAATGTGTTAGCATCAGCCCTGATTAGAAAGAAACCTTGCAAACCTCTTATTATTAAACTGTTGAAAACCTTGGAAAATGTTCAAAAAATCAGGAAGGTGTTGGATGAGGTCCAGATGACTTGTACTTTCCTGAATGAAATTTTCTAGAAATTTCATTCAGGTTTGTCCCTGTCAAATTATTCCTTTCCTTTCTCTACACCATGTAGCTTGAATAAAGTTTGGAAGGATATCAAGAAAAGTACAGGTTTGGGCTCTCACTGCTGACAGTGGAGTAGCAAGGAGGGAGTGTATTGGCATCCTGGGAAGCTGACAGATTCCTCACTAGTGTGTTCATCTTGGAAAGCACAGTATGAGGGCAAGCTCCACACCCCTGACAAAGCAGGACCAGGCACCTCTGGCTGTTCCTAAGCACCCAGTGAATAAACTGTCAGTCTTTCCATCCTGCTGCTGCTCTCTAAATGCTGCGTTCTCTGTGGGTTTATTGCAGACAGTTGTGCAGCTGTTGTGGTTAGCTCTGTTCAGCAGTGACTGCAGTCCAGGGCTCAGCCAGCTTCTGGTGACAGGCTCACTCCAATTCTATGCAACAGAATTTATTTTTATCTTTTTCCTCTGAGAACACTAAGAAATTCATTAAGTTAAAATTATTTAGGTCATGATTTTTTTTTTTTTAATGAATAGCCAGTGGAGATCTAAAACACTGAAAGCCCCCAGCATACACTGTAACAGTTAATGCCAAAGGAAGCTCTGGAAGTGTTTATGAGACAAGAGTGGAAGGGAAAAGGCAAAACAATTAATTGCTAGTTTACAGCCTTTGTCTTGGACCGATTGTAGCCTCCACCAAGTTTATTTGGATATTTTATTTTATGCACTCATGAAAATAGCTTAATGATTCAGAGAGTCTCAGAGTCTACCTAGCAGAGTATATTGCAAAGTCTCAAGAGGAAATGAATAGTTCCACATTTCTTAACAGCTCTCCGTGATGTTCAGAAATGAAGCTAAAAACAACTATCTAAATTACAGCTGGAAAAATTCCTAACAGCTGTTTTAGGAGCATAGTAATGTTCTGCGCTATTCTTTGAGCACCACTGAAAAAAAATAGTGTATAGACTTGCAATGAAAGGGGGCATCTTAATATATACAGATAAACCTTATGTTTGGTTGTTTTTATGCACTTGTCTTTTTATCAAGAACACAATGATATTGGCTATAATGTTATATAAATTTAATTCATAAGCCCACTTTTCCTCCATTAGCAGAAAATGTATCCTTGAATCTAGTAAGTAATTAGAAGCCTCAAAAAAGGGTATCTTTTCCTCCCTGTTTGTGTTCACAATGACTCTGAAAACTTGAATTCAATAAAAAAGTGATGTTTAAGAATAAAGGTACTAAATCATTAATCATCACTACTTACAGTTCTACATTAAAAATAGAATGTTATGACTCAAAGCATCAAAATCCAGACATGACATAAGTAGTCTTCAAATTACAAATAAAGATCCTTTAAATTAAAGTGCTTAATAGTCCTAATTTACACTTTGTGGTGTTTTTAATATATTAAATAGGTATCAGAAATTTGTTCTAGCAATAAGTAAAATATAATATATTTTAAGCAACATAATCTGGAGCAGGGTGGATACAAACTCAACATCTCAAGCAATTATTTTGCTTATTCATTAAAAATATATGCCTAAAGTATTTACATCATGCAAAATAATCCCACAAACATTTTGTGTGAGGGCACTATTCCTCCTTCTGTTCAGTTATGATTAAAGCTAGACTTCTATTGCTCCTTCATTACCAAACTACCCGTGCATACTGTAAGGATGATCAGAGGAATGGATATGGCTTATTATTTGTTTTACTTCCCCTGTGACCAGGGTTTCCTTTCAGCATCTCTAAACTACAGGGGGAATGGACACCTGCTTGGGAATAGCAACTAAATTTCAGCTGTCTAGAGGCTTTCTGCCCACTCAGAGCTGATGCAAGTGTCTTGGGAAACTGCTGTGAAAAGCACCTAGGAGTGATTCCCTCAGGTAACAGCTTAAGTAATATTTCTTTCACGGTGATGAAAGATAATGTGCTCCTTGTACCTCCTACCTCTGACTTGTAAAGAGAAACAAGAACAGGCACCTGACAAGCAGACAATTTTCTGCACTGTTTTTGTGCAGAGGACTTTATCTTGATTGTTCAAAGGTTCCAAGCTCAGGGTACTCTTATAATTTTACTCTTGTTTTATTCATTGTATATTGCTAGAGAAAATACTTTAAATCTGATTTCAGCCTGTATCCCAAGAGAAAAGCCTGTATTGGCTGAAGGAATACTGTAGAAACAATTGTTTCAGTCTCTGAGCTAATGGCAAGTTCTCTCATAGCCAAGTTCTAATCACTTGGAATAGTCAATAGTGATGGTTCAGAAACCATCACCAAATGTTTTCTCTGCTGAAATAATACCAAAGAGATGAAATGTTATCTGGGCTTAATTCAGCTCTGGTTTAAGAAGGCACACCTTTGTTGCCCTGCATGGGATTACACCACCAATGAATTTGAATAGCCAGTTGTTAGGACAGATGGATGAGTGTATGTCTCCTCATATCTATCCTGTAATTTTCCTGACTGTCACCTAAATAAATCATCTTCAGGAAGGAAAGGGTACTTCAATTCACTTATACTGGTCACTGGCATTTCTGCTTAAAACCTTCCACAAAGTTTAACAGTAATACTTTCATCTACGGAAATCAGTGTGAAACCAGAAGTTTGTATCACTAAGCCACCAATCTGTCAAAAGCTCCACATTTAATTTGCCATCAACAAGCTTGGATTTGCATTCACAAAAATTTTTGGCATCCACCAAAGAGGTGAGAGATGATACTATCAATCATTTGAGTATTTCAGTCAGTCTCTAAGAAGCTTCCACCATTTGACAATCAAAATATCAGTGTCTGAGCTAGAGTAATGATCAAAATTTTGTTATTATAAATTAATGTGTTTTTACTTGCATGGAAATTTAAATTCATGCAGATTAACTTTTCATTACTTACAGTTCCGTTTATTTTCTTGGACTATTTTGTAGATGACGATTGAAACAGTAAATACAAAAACTACTGGAATCATAGTGAGCCAAGCGATCTTTGTCATACACATTGGATCTGTTCAAAAAATGTACAAGATAGAAAATTAAATATCAAATCACTGCAATGGCAGCAGAGACAAGCAAAACATTGCATCTTGGTAGGTTTTTGGATTGTGCCTAAACCCACAGATAAAAACAAAACTAAAAAAAAAAAAAGAGATGCCTTTTCCTTTCAACCTTCTCTATTTTGATGTTAGGTTTCCTGTCTAGAATTTAGCTTACTTTTTGTCTGTATTTTTATATCTATATCTATGTATCTTGCCATGGCTGAAATAGATGACATGTTTGGTTGAAACTTAATTCATGAAATGAAAATGCTAATGAAAATGCTTCAAAGAGCAACATTTGTATTTAAGGTAGAACAAGGGTAATACATGTCCCCTCTGTCTGGATAGAGCACGGAAGGAAGTGGTCCACTGTCTGACATTGGCCTGTACGGGCATTCTTAACCTCCTGGACCATCTTCCTACATGAGAAAAGGCAAGATTCTACATATAGAAATTTTATTACAAAAAAGTGAGGAAATGCCACCAGCAGTTAAAGGCTCTTTCGGACAACAGCTCCTGCAGAAATGCACCCACATTCCACAGGGATTTAGTTCAATAACTAGTACAAGTCATGACTATTCATGACAAAGAAACGATGTGGAGAACTTTCCCCTCTGGTTGTTTGAATGGCCTTTCAAACTTCTTTGGCAGTTGCATGTTAACACATACCTTAGCACTGTAAAATAAATGGTTTTAAAAACAGCTATGTTACTAGAACTCATAAAAAACCTAATTACAGACTGTAGCCAAACCACTGTTTCCTTTTCATTGACTTGGAACACTATAATTAGACTTAGTCCAACTTCCCTTGTATCTTCTCCATCAAGAACTCATGAGGCAAAGCCAATGACCCCATGGCTCATTCCTCCTAATTTAGAACTAAAAATAAATTTAATACTGTCATCTAGGCTCCATTTAAACAGGGCACTCTACCCCATCTTGTAGTGGCTTGTAATGACTTGATTATCAGCCTCGCTTAGTAAAAGCCTTGAGCACCTCTTTAGCTGTTTTGAAGTAAAGAGAAAAAAATACTTTAGCAACCTTTTGTTGCTAATATGAGATTACTACTACCCGGGTAAATCAATATTAGCAAAGGGCGGTTAGCTCATAGTATTGACACAAATTAGCAGGACAAGTTACAAATTATGCTCCTCTCATAGCTAGGCACACTTATTTTAAAAATCAAACAAACAAAAAACCAAAACAATCCTAAGCTGCCCTTTCTTCTCAAGGATTTTCCCTGGACTTATTTAACATATACTAATCCAACTCTAAAAAACATTTTTTTTTTTTTTTTAGAAAAGGTACAGCATAAAATACATCTGCCACGCAAAACCAAATGGACGCAATAATTCAGCAATTTCCAAATGACAAGTGTTCTGTATAGACAGAATCAGACACAATCATTGCAGCACAGATAGAAATATAAAAAGCTGAAGGATGTCCTCTGGGAAAACTAAGCTTAGTTCAGCTGAAGATTCATCATTTAAGCATACTAGCAATGTATATAGCTATATAGTAGGCTATTGCAGTACAACATTAGAATGGTCAAACCTACCTCCTGGTTCTTTTACCACTGTAGTTAACAGGGATTTTTAGAATTACCTCCAAGACAACAGGGTTATGTCATTACCAGGAAAGGGAAAATTGTATTTCCACATTTTGTCACATGCAATGTGTGAGTTTGTTGCTGCTAAGAAAAAAACAATGTACAGATTTCTATGCTGTATTTCTTCTAAAAAAAAAAAAAAAAAAAGGCACAGCTAAACCTTTAAATCTGTATAAAAATCACCAGTTGTCTACTACTGATTGATTTTTAATAAGGATGTTCAAAATTGTATTCTCTTCTTGTGAAATATTTAAATATTTTCAAATGGTTGCTGGAAGCAGAGTACTAGCTACTTGAGATTTTTTGCAAGATTACATTTTTTTCCAGTTTGATTTCCATTCTGACTCTCCTTTGTTACTTACATTCCATATAAGACATCAGTTGCAGTGAAATATTTATACAATCACTTTGGTCTTCCATCATTGCCAAGAGACAAGAATGATTGAGTTGTTCATCAGCTGCATTTCGTCGCCCAGCTGTAGAATTATAGTTGATGTGGATTTCCATCAGGTAGTTCATATTATGCTCCACTTCTTTCTTGGAAACCGTAGTGAAATTTAAATATTTATAAAAATAAGTAACATTTTCTGTTTTCGCTTCAAGCAAGCCTTTTGCTTTTGGAAATAAAAATTAAAACAAAACTGTTATAAAGTGGTAGAGAATGAGACAACTCTCAAAAACAACAGTGAATTCTCTGTCTCATTTGCAAAAACATAGTTTTTTCTACATCATTGACTATGAAAAAGATGGATAAATGTATAGTGCATAAAGTGTGTAAAAGTTAACTGTGTAAAGTTACTCTGGACAGATCTGAAGAGCATTGATTATCTGTACATTTTCCCTGCAAAGTATAACCCTTTTTTGCTTTGCTATCACCTTTTTGTTGTTGCTGTTGTTACTTTTGTTGTCAGTTGTCCAAGGCAACAGGCAAAAATCAGGTTATGAGAAGGACAGAACCCAGGCAGAAGCCCCAAGATGACAGAGATTTGAAGTGTGCACATTGTCTATCTGCTATCAGTTGCGGGAGGTCCTTGCTTTGCCTCAAACCACACAAGCAGTGAGACTTGTGCTATGTTTGCAAGAAACAGATGAGACATTGTGGAAAATGTTAGTTTTACAGGTATAACTGAGAACAGAGGTTGCCCATATATAACTTTTAATTTTTCATGCTTGTTAAGACAGCTATTTTGTAATAAGGAAAATATGCCGTTGGAAAATAACTGGATTTCTTCTCTATTTGGAGTTGGCCTACTGCCCCCATTGCTGACAATGTTAGAAAGAGGTATCCTCTTCCCCAAAGATTTCCAGATATTTGCAAGTGTATATAGCACAGAAGGAACGTGCTGCTGCTGCTCTGAAAAGACGGGGGTGTTGCTGGCTCTCCTCTCTACTGCTGTGCCATTCCATAGCCAGTGCTGCTTTCTATAAAATATGAAAGGCCATTTCTGATACTACAAGGTTGTGGATAATGTCGACTACAAACACAAAATTTGTTATTTCTTACATAGTTGGCATTGGAATAGTTACCTACTGAATTAGTTCTTCAGATTCTTGCTCACAGCCTATCTTCATAATGCCAGCAATCCATATGTAGAGTTCCACAATTACATTTAAAAGCAAATTCAGCTTGAAAAATTTTTAGAAAGTACAACTTCTTAGAAATAAATTAAGTACTTTAGAAAGTACTTGCTACCAACATGTTTCGTTGACAGCCAGGAATGAATGCCACTGAGAATCTGGCACAAAAATCTGCATTTTCTAGCCATGCAATAAAAAGCTAAAAACCCCCATTGTTCATAGACTTACAAACACCATAGAGAACCAGGAGCATGTAATTCTCTTCTAAGTACCAAATAAAAACTTGTCTTTTATTTTGTAATTAGCTACTTCAAAATTAAGTCTTTCTCTTATCCTACTTACTTTTTTTAGCTATTGACCCTGATCCTTGATGATCAACATTCACATTCCTCTTGGAATCACACTCTCTCTGTTTAGGGTGGGATGGTTGTTCCCTCCAGGACGACTGGTAAATACATGGAATATTTTGGAAATTGAAATTATTTACAATGACCTTCAGCAAAATAGTCTGTTCTTCTCTTCTTTGTTGCACCAATCTTTTGTAAGAATTGTTAAAAGTACAAAGTGGAAAAGTGGTGTTACTTGATGAGCAGACATCCATGCACGACATCACTACAGTGTTAGCTGCAAAAGAAAGAGTGTAATATTAGCCTGACAATCATGCAGGACACATGGACAACTGTGTGCACAGCAGCATCATGTACTGGATATTCCAACCATCTTATCATGAAATGCACTTTTTTTTTTTCTTGAGGGTCATGATGGGATGCTGAATGCATCATATGTGAGAGAAAGCAAGCACAGAGTCTTCCTACAACCTAGATGCTGGATGTTATTTGCTGAATTGTATTAAAACTTTTGTAACAGTAACTGGAATTTGTGATGGTATCTAGTCACATTCCTGTTTCAAAGCTGCTTCAATTTGACTGTTTTTCAAAGAAGAGAAAGCACATTTATGCTTCTTCAAAAGAAGAGAAAACTTGTTTGGAGAGGAACTCATCCCTGGAACAGTGCAGTTGCAACCCTCCAATGCAATTATGTTGTAAAGTAGCTATAACCAGAATGAAAGCTTTCTTTCCAAATGACATTGAAACCACAGAGTGAAAATACACAGAAATGATGCTGAATCCTCCAGCCTCACCCTTCACATTCTCTTATATTCAGTCAACAAACATGGATTTTAATTATGACCCTTGGGTTTGCAATTCATAGTCAAATTTCAGTATCAAAGTACTGTAGCTAGAGTACATTCATGCAGTTCTGTCGAGTAGCAAAACCCACATAGTTATAAACGAGTGTGATTTGTCTTCCACATTTCAGTAGAGCTTTATCATGCAATTTTTTACTTGTGTTAACTTCGAACTACTTTTTCAGCATACAAAAAAATCAATAATAAAAAAACTTGTGCGACCCCCCCCCAATATGAAATATGCATTTATGAATAACCATTTCCCAGAGCTGATGCAACACTATGCCATAGGTTTATAGCTATGTTTCCAATTCTAGTAGTACTGTCGCATCTCTGTAAAGGGAAAAGTTTGTATCTAACTCCCATTATGAGCAACTGGAGCAATGTGATCATAAATCCTTATGTATAGATGGCAAAATATAGTCTTTAGTTGCTCCAGTGCTCAGCTGCACTCTGATGGCTTCAACAGGTCATCTGTGCTCACAGAGCAGCAGGCTGACCTCAGGAATTGTTCACTAAGAGATTCGAGACAGGATACAGAAATAAAATCCAAACTCCAGTGTCAAAGTCAATTATCTTCCCTTTACTAACGCTACATCAGAGAGTTATAAACTCCTTATAAAACATAATACATTTACATGTAAAACACACAGGTAAGAAAAAGTTCATTTTGCTATAAAGATGAAAAATATCCGATAAAATTTAGGGCATGATCTTTTCCTGAGGCAAGACAAGGTATTTTCCTTGAAATGTTTACAATCTGACCCACACAACAAGTCATGGAGCAGGCTTCTGAGATCATATTCTTCCACCTGAAAGAGGCATTTTGTGTAGAACTTTCCCTGGAGATGAGCCAGGAGCAAAAACTGACTGCTTACTCTGCTCTCATGGCAAGCCATGGCTTCTGGGCAACCAATCTAAAACCACTGCTACAGCTGTCAAGGGCAATTAATCATAATTCCCTAGCATATCCTTTTCACCAAGAAATCTGTGCATGGACTTGGGAATCTGCTGACTGGGACTGGGACAGACATCTACGTTCAGCACCTCAGAGTCCACTTTGAGCTTCACAAATGGCTAAACAGACTCCAGAGCTGCTCAGGAGCCGCGCCATAGGTGTGTAAATAGCACGGTGTCTGAGTGGAAAAGGTGTGAATGTTGTTGAGTTAGGGAGGGTGCTTATCGTCCTCTTGAACATCTCTTCTGAGAAAGACGATCAAATGACAATCTAGCATAAACAACCTTCTTTTTTGTCCATGTCACAGGACTGTGGCCTTTCTAAGGAGGAATATAACTTGTTGAACAGTTGAAGAAGGGCTGCGACAACACTACACTGTGCCAGTGGATTTACATGGAAGACAGAGAGCCATAGCATAGTCATTGCTCCTTACTGCAGGACAGAGATGCGCCCTCCCAAATGTGAACATCCCTCTAGAAATGTTTTGGGAAAGGGTTTTGGGAAATCCGAACTCAGGCGGCCTCAATAGTAAAAAAGGATTGCTGAGATGAAACTGTGCAAAGTAACTCTAGGAAACTGTTTTATATTCAAAGACCTGCAACCATATGCTTAATGTTAAGAAATTCTGTGATTATTAAATTCTTCTATAAAACCTGTACTTACAGGGTGGTTTTTCATATATAATCCAATTCCATTAAAATGAAATTATTCCCAGGAAAGATCAAAATTTGTAAAAAACTTGCTTCCCACTAAGAAAATCACAAATATTTGACTTTGCCTGGGCTTGACTCTTTTTCATTTGATCTGCTGTATTCTGTTTTGAGTCAGAGCAGCAGTGTATATAGTTGCAGGTTCTTTATCACTTCCTTATGGGAGCTGCAGTCGCCGCATAATATTGTGGAGACGCAGTACAAGTTGGGGAATACACAACTGGTAGATTAAAGGGGATATACTCCATCAAGTAGCAGGACTCAAGGGATAGGACTTGAATAAAAAGCATCAGACCTCAAAAGAACAACCTCCTACTCTAAATCAGTGTAATTTAAAGGTTCAATGACTCGTAACCGAGCAAGTGGGTTGCTTTACAAACAGAAAGGAAACATTTCACTTCTGGTAATGCTGAATTGTGTTCCTTTGAACAAAAAAGAAAAACTTTTTTTTCTGTTTTGTTTTTGCAAATTTATTTCCCCCTGCATTTTTGTTTAATGAGAAATTTCCATTTTTATTCCCTCTCCAGAATGAAAGTAAATGCTGGAACTTCCCCTGGGATAAGACATCCAGGAATGAGGAGCTTTCTGCCATTCATTTAGGAACTCGCAAGGGAAGAGCCAGTGATAATATTTCACATCTCAAAGATTTATAACAACTCAGTCTGCTGAAGCCTCATGGTGTAACCAGCAATTTAAAACATTTACAAAAAATTCTGTACATTTTAGGTTTGTAGCAAAACCTGAAATAATGCCTCTTTTCAACAGAGGGTTTTTGATGAACCAGAGACCAAAATCCTTTGAGATTTTGAATAAATTGTTCAATGTCTTTACTTTCTAATGTAATTCAGACATCATTACACAGTCTGTTACGGAGTAATTTAGTTTTTAAAACATCTAAAATGCAGCAATAATTCTAATTTCCCAAATATAGATCTGTGCCGTTCCAACTTTAATTCTGCTCTGCACATATACTTCACAACCTTATTTTAGACACGCTGTGATTAAGACAGAATTGCAGCCATCACACTATTGCACCCTAAAGCATGGCCAGTAAGAGCAATCTAGAAAAAAATACCATGGAAAAATAGAATTATTATTTGATGTTTGGCACTAAGGTTAATATTTCCTTCTGGTAATAGTCCTGTAATTGTTTATTTGCATAATCTATACTACAAATACTTTGTTTACTTCTGCATGAAGGTAAAACATTAATTATTCCAGCATCTTAAACTGAATTATAAATGCTATGATATTCAAAACTTATGACAGCTTACAAAGTTTGTTCATTTATAAGCTATAAAAATCTATCCACTATATTCTAATTACCAATATATCCATTCGTTATGGTTAATGGGGAAAAAAAGTAATCTAATCTGCATATTTTGATATTAATTTTTTTCAGAAAATTATATGCTTCATAAAGAAATTATGTTATGATGCCTGAGAATACACTCTTTGTCAAGGGGATGCTTTTCATTATAATACTTATTTATCCAAAAGTTATTCTTTAGATATGAATGTGACAAGACTATTTTAAAATTCATTTACTCATGGACTTTTAAAAAAACTGAACAAGTAACTTGCACATATCCGTAGTTTGCATTTATCTGAAATCCCGTATCAGCCTTTAGGATCACAAAGAAATATTTGTGTTTATGCTACAAGATTTGTTTCACTCAGTTACATCCATTCTGCTCTACTTCTTGTCAGGTTACCACTGCAGATCTCTTTCATAGATCACATCTCATTACCAGAGAGTAATTATACAAAGTTTCACAGCATTTAAGTATAAAAACATCTAAAAAGTTGGGTTTGAAGACATGAGCACCTGTTATAAAAGAACATAAGCATTTAAAGTACTTTCTTAATGATGAAGGCAGTAAAAATACAGTTGCATGGAAATAGTTAACAAAAGTTTTGCAGTGTATGTAAAACTCATTTCAAACTACCACATATCATTAACTCAGTTGGTTAAAAATCTGACAAAAAAGAGTATATATCCTTTGCAAACTGCACATGTGTGCAGCATCCTAACCATTGCTTTTAGGAAAGCATGTGCCAACTTTTCAATTGCAGACTTCAGAATAAATAAAAGGTTATTTTAAAAGCTGATCACTCACCTTCATGGATTTTGAAAAATTCAGGTAAACATAAAATAAACATAATAATTATTCCTAGTGCTAATCTGAAGACCACTGGTTTTCTCAAAAGCAAGCACATGTCACTGAAGCACTCCCATCTAGCATAGTGATGGTAACTTCCTTCCTGGTTTAGCTTTTAACTTAGTGCAGACTTTATGCAAAATAACCTCTATTCATTTCCTTTTCTTATTATGACTTTCCTTTTTACTTCTCTGCAAGCTACATTAGCTTGCAGAAAGCCACATTCTGTTCTTACATGGGCATAGATGAGGATGATACATCCAAATATGCTCAAGATAAAATTCATGCACCAAGGTGACAATAAGAAAAAAAGTGCAACTATTTTATATGTTTGTGGTCGTTTTGTTTTAAGAACTCCTTAATAACCACTTTCATATACCTGCTAAACAGTAAATCAATTATCTTTGTGAAGGAATTTTGTTCTCATTTAGCCAAGAAGATTTTTTAAAAATGAGTCAGATCCTCTTTATAAAAAATGAGTCAGAACCACATGAGTCAGTTATGGGGATTTTATTGTTTTATTTATCTGCATTTGCATGGAGCTAGGTGGCAGATAATGTTATGTAATACAGACTCAGACTTTGATGGACTATTGATTTCATTATTACAATCTCAAGTTTTTGATCTGGCAGTGATATACTAAGTGCAATGAACTGAGGATTTCTTCATATTATCATTGCTGCTGTATTCTTAAAAGATGACAGAAGTGTTGCCAATCTGTCAAGTGTCTTCAGTTTGCATTTTACTGTTCTTTACACCACAAGAAGACTGGATAGAGCCATTGCTATTTGTATACATCATAGTCAGAATTTTTCAGCTAAACTTTCCAGTTAAAAGTGAAGTATTTAATTCTGACAAGCACCATGATATTCTAGAATTTTTTCTTATAGATGAGACTGCAAAGAACATTTTTGAAATGCTCTGAATAAAA
The DNA here is from genome assembly GCA_013396955.1 of Regulus satrapa. Lineage (NCBI taxonomy): Eukaryota > Metazoa > Chordata > Aves > Passeriformes > Regulidae > Regulus > Regulus satrapa. The sequence goes on along the minus strand of VWZN01004517.1, from coordinate 15,145 downwards.
GCACTCCGAATAAAGCACATGCAAAACCAAACATTTTGACTCAAATATAGAGTAATAATGTATAAAGGATTTCATTAATTCAGAAAGATGTCTTCTGAAGTGTTTTTCCTACAAGCCATTAAATATTGAGTACTACTCAAATGAAGAAATACTGTTGAAATTAAAATAAGAAATACCCTACAATCTCAAAATGCTCATCTAGTTATCTCAGAAGATGAGTAAGGCAAGTGGAAGCAAATACAGTATTCATTCTATAGAAAGAGTCCTAATGAAGTTGTAGTAAATATGAATTTATTAATATGATATTTTTTATGTAGCACTTTAATGCAACGAAAGCAATGAAATCAAATCAAAATGAACTCTGAATTTTTTAATAGTATGGTATAATAGAAGCAATAGGATACAAAAAATCATAGGTATGAGTTTACAAGGAAAACATTATGCAATTTATATGTCATCCATTAGGCATTTAGCCCTACTTTGGTTTTGCTCATTTGCATTATCCCATAAGTATCTTCTGTACCAGTTACTTATATTTTCCTGTTTTCAGCATTGTATGGTGTTTACCCATTCTATCTAATCAGAAGAAATTGAGAAAATACTGGAAAACAGCAGGAGGACTTTTCAAGTACTTTGTCTATCTTCCTGACATGGATTATCACCACTGACGGTGGCGCCCAAGGTCAGAATAGATATTGCCCTCTAGGATTCCACCCAAGCTCAGGCTGATATAGTATTAACCTGTGGAATATGCTGAGCATCAGATTCTCCAGAAGGCTCCTCCAAGAACTCTGCAGTAAGCCAATGGGGCTGTTTTAGGGCTATTGCGATGGCAGATTTTGTTTTGTTTCTGAGTTCAGAGTGCCCACGTATGAAATGTCTGCAGATCCCTCAGGGACCCTGTAAGGACTGGATGCTGCTACCTTCGGGCAGTTCTGTGTGTGTGTGTGTGTGTGTGTGTGTGTGTGTGTGTGTGTGTGTGTGAACCGGCTGAATCAAGTGTGACCTGGCCACACACCGACCTGGAAAACTTCAGCTTTCCTTCACGGGGACAATCTTCCCTCTGCCTATTAGTAATTTTCACACATCTGGAACAAGCAGCACCTTTGCCATCCTTCTGTCAAGCTTAGTTAAAACCGGCTCAGTCATTTAATGCCAGCCGGGATGAGAAGTGTCAGGCACGCAGGTCGCGTTTCCGTGCAGAATGAGGCGCAGCAAGCGCCGTGTATCTCACTGCTGCACCAAACCTGCTCCGCCGTGCCTCAGCAATGGCCTCCTGCCCCCTTAAATCAGTTGGAGCAGTTGGAGGTGCATC
>VWZN01004517.1:0-11205 GCA_013396955.1 Regulus satrapa | reverse complement strand
AAAAAAAAAAAAAGAAGTTCTATCTGAACAAACCAGAGAATCTGCTTTTGGGATTATTCCTATTTTTTTATCCCCTCCAGTGGGTGCAAAAGTCAACATAAAACATCATGACTACATCGGTGGGTGGTTCTTACTGGCTTGTACTGTTATTTTTCTGCCTCTAGATTTTTTTCTGCTACCTCAGATTTTTTGGGAAGAGGAAGACAAATGGAAATACATGATTTTTGGAACAACTAGAGATGATTCCAGTGTTATAGGTAAGTATTTTATTTACTCAGTTCTAACAGTAAGTTATGCTACAAGAAATGTGATTTTAGCCCACAAGGGTACCTAGTCTTCCCTGCACCTGAATTTATTTTTTTTTAAATATCCTATATAACACATCTTGTAAGGGCTTCTTTCTGGCAAGTGTGGATAAGCAGCAATGACTTTGTGGGCTTCACCTGCTAGTGTTTGGACCATATTTATGTGATTTCAACACTTGTGCTTTTTATCAAAGCATTCTTTATAGAAAACTGTCTGCATTACTGTAAAGTTCAATTTTGATCTTTTCAAAATGCATTAGAAGCCTTTGCATCTTTTAATCGTTATAGGAAAATTGATACTAAGTCTGTTAGAAAAAATACTCCTTGGGTGATATATTCATATGAATAAAGGCCCACCAAATGCACAATCAAATCTCATCACTCGAATAATACTGACTGGGTTTTGCTTTATTTCATTTTTTTTAGCAGGAGAGTAGTAAGACTGTTCCAAGCAAAAGTAATTTTCAAAGGGAGTAGCTGTGACATTTGCACAAAGGAAAAGGATAAAAGAATCTTGAAAGCATGAATACATGCAGGAATCTATCTTTATCTGAACTCTCTATAAAGTAAAATACTGCTGAAAAATAAGTGCTAAGGATGACAAGAGCAATCCGATTAATTTAGAAATACTAGGTTTTATTAAGGTGAAAAAAATCTGCTTTCTCAACTGGAGATCTCTGCTTTGGGGATGTTGATAAATTCCTTTAGAGTTTACAACACAGAAGAGAGATGGTCTATCTCCCTGTTCATGTCATGATCTGTCACACTGCTTCCCTCAGTCAGTCCATATCCTTTTTGGTATCTTCCACCACAGATTATATCAACGCTTTCTTTGAGCTTTAAAAATTATTACAACTGCTAAGGTTCTCAGAAATTCCTTTGTGAACAGGTTTTGCATTTTCACTATTTTGCAGTACTGCAAAATGTGGTAGCTCCACCTACCCAAGCAGCCAACTTCCTCCAGGCTGTCAGATATTTATTGTGCAGACTTGACCTGCATCCTTTCTACAGTGGTCATGAAAGTTGAAAGGGATTTGAAACAAATGCCAGAATGTACTACAGAGAGAAAGAGCTGAAAAGGTTGATCACTAAGGGATATATCTTTATTCCCATCTTACTGCAAGGTAGAATGACTAATTATTAAGCAGGGCTGCTGATTTTTAATTACGTCTTACGGACTTTGCTGGCATTTTTCCAGAGGACAAATTTCTATAAAGTTGATTATTGATTTCAGTCTGTTCAGAGGAATACTTTCCCAATTAATTACCTCTTCTGGCAGTTCTAAGTGCAACTGATGTTAAAAATGCTGATGTCTTCCATAACAACATGATATACTTCAAAGAAAAATTTTTGAGTGGTAGCTTGGATTTTTCCAAGAGCATCCATCAGATTTTCAGAGTAAATGGAAGACTGTTCACAAAATTGTGCAGGATGTTTTGTAGAACAGTAAAATTTAATTTCAGTACTGGCTTAATTTCTTTGAAAATGCATGTGGATAGGCTTGTCTCACTGCCTTAGCTGGTGCTTTTGTGAAATAGCAAATATACATTTTATTGACTCTATTGAAAAGAACTTGATAAAGGAGAATGATGACATGATCTGTCTAGAGCAGATTTGAGTTTATTTGGGTGGAAGTAGTATCATTCATTACAAATAAAAAAGTTCACACCATTCTGGGACTTATTGTAGCCTCGATCTCAGAACCAACAGAACCTGTCAAAATGAGGCTAAACTATAGCCTTAAAGCAGATTAAATATTCACAGCACCTGGCTGTGTCATATGATACATATTCATGGTGTAGAATATGACAAGACTCAAGTCCATAGAGGTCTACTAACCTGAAGTGTAAAGAATGAAAATAGTCATATGGCTGAATTAGCAAATTAGTTTAAAGTTTACAAGTAGTGTGGATGTGGTGAGGAGATGTAGGAGAAGTTCATAGGAAGATGAGATTTTTATCAGTGGTTTTGGTGGTTGGACTGTTTGTAAGCAAGCTCTTACTTGTTAGCAGAGGAGATGTTTTATGTTGACTTTTGCACGAATAAGTCTGAGAGTTGCTGTGAAGCATTATATGTTGGTTATTCATTAGACCCCTATGTATTTGTCTGGTAGATGGATGAAATGTATTCTAATATTCTAAAAAGAAATACTTACAAATATTAAATAATCACTTCATCCTTGCCAAAGATGAAGTCAAAGTTTAAATCTTACTCTTTCACGTGTTATGGGAAATTATATTTTGAATGTAAATATAATCACAAGTTTTTGCATTCAAACTATAATGAGAGCATTAAGGAGGTAGGACATTTCATTTTTTTGAACTTTGAATGATGAAGAGCAATGGACAAATGATTGCAGACCATCTAAATCTGAGGAGATCTACATGCAATAGTACAACACATAGTTTTGTATTTCTCTTAAGAAATGGCTAGAATTGATTGGAGAGAATGGAAAACACACACACTAAGCAAATAATTAAAGTTTTTTATCAGTTATGCTTTCTCCTTCTGACAGTTTTGCAATCTGGATTCAAGATTTTTCCCTTTTTTGAGCATATTACTTCAGTGATGGACCTCGTGCCCCTGGGAGTGCCATCAGTGTCCTGTGTTCTTCCTGGCACTTTATATCTCTGGTGTCTAGTTCTTGTTCTCTGTGCAGAACAGGAAACATTTAGGGGTTCCTTTAAAACCAGAGGTAAGGCAGCTAAGATGGGATCAGTGTGCTGTTTAGGACAGCTGAACAGTTAACTCTGCAAGTACTTCAGTGATTTAAAGCTTTAGTAAGTGGTCGGATTTCTGCCATTGTTGCTTCTATCCTTAAGCTCATTTCAGTTTTACACAGCCATGGAATGTTAGGAGCTCAGAGCTGTGTTTGAACAATCAGCCAGCTTTTGTGTTGATTTCTGCTCTACTTTGTTTATAAATCCTGGGCTTAGGTGATATGTAGCCACCCAGGCTAAGGCAGTTGTGCCTACTCAGAAGCAAAAGGCAGTTTGTGAATCTCTAAGTTCCCCAGGCAAATTTGGTTTGTCTTGTGGTTTAGTCAGTTCTTCCCTAGTAACATTTCTGTCCACTTTCCAATTTCAGTCAAACTGTGACAGAACAGAGCCCTTGTTGCATTTCAATTCCTGAAAGGTTTTGAAAATATGGGTAGGTAGGAAAGGCCAAATAAGTAGTACTATTTGACCTGCTAGCTGAAAGACCAAATAAGTAATATTATTTGACCTGCCAGCTGATGAGCCTGTCTATTCTTGGTCTGAATATGATGAAGAATTTGCCTGTCCTACCTGTTCTGGTACTTGGTAGGGTGGGATATGTATACATGTGGGATAGGGGAGACTGTGTGAGGTGAAGCATGCAGAAGAGCTGTAGTTACTGTAAGAAGAGCTTGTAAAATAAATCATAGATTTAATCTGAGATTACTTTCACATGCAACTGTGGAGACAGAATAAAGAACCTAAGAAGCCAGTTTTCTGATTGTGGTTGGGAATACACAGTGACTTGATGCATGGCTTAACCTGAGATTTAATAGTATCCCAGTATAGAATTAAAATATATTTTTCCTTATGGGCCTCAGATACATACTATTTTAAGCAACATTGATCCAGGCAGTGGACTAGTTTTGTTTTAGAGTGAAGAGGATAGTTAAATATACTGTGATTTGTTCTGCCTTTGTTTTTTTCCTGATAATACTTTCTTGAGCCAAATCACTTGTAAAATCAATGGAAGCCTTTAGTTAACATCTCCAGTTTAATCATCTTGCTTTTACAACTTTGTGAAACTTCCTGTAACATGAAAAATCTATCATCAAGTTACAATGCTTGTAATAAAAGCATGTAATACAAGGCATTGCATTCTCTCTTCAGCTGGGGTCACCAAGAGCAAGTTGCCTAGGACCGTGTCCAGAATATCTCTAAGGATATAGACCCCACAGCTTTTCTGGGCAGCCTGTAGTCAGTCACCCTCACAGAGAAAATGTTTTTCCTCATGTTTAGATGTTGTGTTTTAGTTGTTGCCTATTGATTCTTGTCCTGTCACTGGACCCCCCCTGAAAGAACCTTGTCTCCATTTTCTTTGAACCTTCCTTTCAGATACTTATGCACATTGATGAAACCTCCCTGAGTCTTCTCTAGGCTAAACAGTCCCAGCACACTCAAACTTTAATCAGGCAGAAATCCAGGCCCTTCATCACTTTAATGCACCTTTTTGGCAGTCCCTCTCCAGTATGACTATGGCCATATCTCATATTGCTGAGTAGAGGGGCAGGATCACTACCTTCACTTGCTACTGGTCCGTGTGCAACTTGGGGACAGCAGGTCCTTTCCTGCAAGTTGCTTCCCTGCTATGTGTCCCACAGTGTGGGGTTGTTCCTTTCCAGGTGCAGGATTTTATGTTTCCCTTTGTTGATCATCAAGTTCTGAAAGCTGGCATTGCTAGTAAAGACAGAGGGTGTCCAATAGCTCAGCCTTTTCCATATCCCATGTCACCAGGGCCCTGCCACAATCAGCAGCAGGCCCATGTACAGAAGACATTCTCTAGATATTCTTTTGTTGTCTGTGAACCTGCACAAGTCCTTCATGTTACCTGTGATACCTCTTCTGAGATTTAACTCCAGGTGGGTGAATGGTGGTAGAAATATTTATATTGAAAGGAATTTTATGAGAAGTTCTGTTTGATATCTGCAACGTTATGCACAATTGGGTTCTAAAAATATTGTAAATCCAATATAGTTTCTTAAAATAGAAGTGGTTTGTCATATTTGTGAAGCATTACAATTCTCATAAAAATTAATCTTGACACAAATATTGATATGATTCTTACAAAGCGTTCTGCCTTTTAGTGTGATGATTGTTGTTGGTTTTATGCTTTGATCATGTGTGTTGCCTTCCTGTGAGCCCTGCTTTCTGCAACACTGCTTTTGATTTGCAACAATCAATTGCACACAAGAAATTCCAGATGAGATCCCACCACTTGTTTTATAAATATGTAAGAAGATATGATATCCTCATGTATTATGCAACCTAATTTCAGTTGGGCAGTGGGCTTAACTGAAGCTGCAAATCAAAGTCATCACTGAGAAAGAAATTAATCTTTTGAGGTGGTTTTTGGTGTTAAGTGATTCATTTAGAATGCTCATCTATGCTTTGCTTCAGTAGCTGTGGCATTGCATAGCTTGACATTTAAGTACAGTGTAAACTTTTCACCCACAGACCTCTAAGCATTTCTCTTAGAAGTTTGTGTAGTCTGGCATGCAGTTCGATGTTGCATTACCTAATCACTTGCAAATCTGCTTCTTCGCTGTTTTTTAATGTGTCATAACCTGGTGAATTTTTATATGATGCCTACTTTAGAACTGTGAATAAATACTTGTCATTTTTTTACCAAATAAACATCACTCTGCTGTTGACGATGCTGGTTGTGTTATCCTTTACCCATTTTTCTGTGCGTTTTTAAGGAAAGCTGAATATTTCTTGGTGAAATAACACTGCTGCTGTTTTGGGAATATGTTAAAATATTGTCTTAATTTGCCCAGCAGATTTGTTTCCTACAAAAGGAAACTATCTCATTGTTATTTTGTTTTGATCTGCCTCAGTCTTTTAATCTGTCCTTTATGGCCTTTTGTAACTTTATTAGGCAATACCTCCAGCAGGATGTCTTTAGATGTCTGCAGAACAGTGTTTTTGTCACCACTCTTACTTAACAGTGACATTTCTAAAGGAGATGATTTGTGCTGGAGTGGATGAACTGGGAATATTTTTCTTGTCTTCCCCATGTGTGTTGCTACTTGACCATTCTAGTACAGAAAACTGGTTCTGTGTTTTGAGAGACTGGCCCTTCCCAGTGTTGTCCATTTTGTATTATGAGTAAGTTTTAATTTAAAAACAGCATCTGACCTGATGGATTGGAGTGCTCATTTTTGAGAATGAATAAGCTTACTGTGCTGTTTACTTAGAAATAGCTCTACACTGTGTCTTGATTTGTAGATGGTGCAGTCCCTGATGATTCTTCAGTATTAATTGAATAAAGCAATATTATGTTTAATCTTAAAGAAATACAAATCCCTTGAATCACAGCTTCTGTTGTGTGTGAACCAGTATAGTATTTGAGCTTGGATTTAACTGTCTGGTCTTGCATTACATGTGGAAATCTCTCATGTTCTCCACCCCACCCTTAGCTGAATAAAAAGCCCAGCAAAGCAGGCTGCTGCTCTGTACAGGTCTTTTCATGCTCTTGTTAATCTGACTGCTCCCTCGTGTTTCGAGGGAGATGTGCAACGCAAAGTGGCAGAAAGTTGTGATAAAGCACCAGTAATTTGGCTACAGCAAATTTCTGCCAGTCAGAACAATGAATTTAAGTAGATAAAGTCAGTAGCTGTAGGATGTTTTCCTCTTTTTCCTGAGCGAACTGTGCCACAGCTGCTGATGTAAGGCACTTTCCACATAACCGTGAACCAGAAGTGTCTGCATTTATATAAAATTTTGGGACAGGAAGTGGTAATTGTTTTATAGACCTATGAAGCATTAATATAGCAATCTTCCTGAAATCTTTGCTGAGCTGTTTCTGTAAGTTTGGGTCTGGAACACAGCAATAGGGAAGAAAAAAAGAAAGTAAATATTTGACACTTCTTCTAACATAAGTGTAGTTATAAGCAGAATTGCAGTTTGAAGTTTGTCTATAGCAGTTTTCTTTGAGCACTTATTTTAATGCTTCAAATTAATATTTTAAAATTTTAAAACACATTTTTGAAAGTGTTAAATTTTGAATGCTTTTTAATGCTGAAAGTATATATTTGATTAATTGATGAACATCTTATGGGCAGTGAACCTTTCTTATGTTTTCAAAAGCATCTAGAATCACTAAACATTGAAAATATTACTTTTTCACATCTTAATGAGTCTACTTTTGTCTAAAGCTTATCTCTTTTATATTTAATGCTCTTGTTAAGCAGTGCTTTTATTTAAAAAAAAACCAACTCTTGCAGTCACAACAAAGATTTTAGGTAATTATTTTGGCATTTACATTCTTAATTGGCATTTAAAAGGATCATTATATCTTAAGACTAGCTGAGCTTTTATGGTCCCTTTTAGAATTCATTTGATATACTAAATACCTTGAAAATATTGTATCTGAATTGCCTTGAAGTTGAGTGGTGAAAGGTTTTGGACCCAAATCATATAGTGACAGAAAAAATGTTACCATGAAAAGTAGTGTTGAAATTTACATCTTAAAAGTGTCTCATATACATTTTTGTTTATTTGAAAACTTGGTTTATTTCCTTTGGCAAGAAAAAGGAAAAATCACAATTGACAAAAGCACTAGGCCTTATTATTTAAATAATAATATTTCCATATTTCCCAGTGATACACTCTAAATATGAAGTACACTTTCCCTCAAAATATACAGTAGAAGTATCTTAAGACTAAAATAGCTTAAATTTATCTAGTTATGCTGGATTGCAATCTTCCATTAACACTTTTATGAATAAATGTATATAATATCAGAGAATATCATTGTAGTAAATTTTATTGTTTGTTAAAAAAAAAAAGGTTTTTATCTCTGTGCAGATAAACTGGAGATCTTGAAAAGGGCAATTTCTAAAGCTGTCATGCTATGTTCCTGGTGTTACCTATTTACACAGTTGCAGATTTAACATAAAGCTTTTATTGAGATGTCTCTTTTTGTTCACAAGCCAGAATCTGGGAAACTGTCCCCCACTGCTAACTGCAGGGATTTATAGCTCTGTGAGGCTCTTCATGTGAGAGAAATTATGTGCTCAAATGTTCAGGTGTTTCAATTAAGGGAATATCAATCTGTCCAATTAAAAATCAGAGTTCTCAAAATTGTTTTCACAGTAAGCTTGTACAACCTCATTAATATAAATAGAATTATGTCCTCAAAGGTGAGAGTGTACTTATATTTGAATGTAATTTTGATTCACCACAAAACAGAAACTGCAAGGGTGCCCAAGGTCAGAAAAAATTTATATAAGCACTGCTGTTTTCTCAATAAATGCAGTAGATGAAAACATATTTCAGAATCCTTGCCAAGTCTGTGTATAGTGTGCTTGACTAAGATGGGTTTTAGCAAGTTTCTCAGAAATGTGTTGGTGCCTTAGAAGGATGTGTGATGGGAAACCATAGAGGGTGGGCGTTTGGATTCATGAGCCCAGTCACCAGGTGAGATGGACACAAGATTAAGTTTGGGTGATCCTAGTCAGCAGAAATCCTAACAGTCCCTTGCTTGAGATCTCCTCAAAAGTCTGTTAACTCCTGGCTGGGGATCTGATAAAAGATACCACATTATTCATAGTAACAAAGATTGTCCAGAACATGAGGCCCTCAATTATTTCTGAGGAACACTGTCAGTTTAAACTGATGAATTAACTGGTACTTGTCATATCTTGTCATCTATAGTACAAATGTTCCGGTGAAATAGAGAAATATTTTAGATATTTAAGCAGTCACTCTTAGAACTGTAATTTTAAGAGTGTGTAGAGGACGACAGAGTTTCTTTTAAGTAGAAAAATGAAAGAGAATAAAAAACAGTTTTGTGGTTTGGTCTGTTAAAACTACAGCACATTGTATTTTCTAATCTCTGTTTGAGCCCATAGTGTCACAGCCAAAGAAAAGCAGTAATTGGGCTGGTTTTGCCAGTAAATCAATGAAAAGTGCTGAAAAAGCACTAGAATCGCAAATCTGCCACTGTCTTAGTAGACTGGTACTGGGACAGCTTGCATTTGAAATGACTCTATTATACAAGAATGAGAATCCAGGTCACTCCTTATGTATAATGGATTTACCATACCAGCAGAAATAAAGGTATTTTAAGCTTACTTTTTATAGTTAAATGGATAATTAAGATATTTCTGGTCTGATTAATGTTAACAAATACACCACTTGCATGTCCTATTTCTTCACCCTTGATGAACACCCAGCACCAATACAAAACAGAAGGAGGAGATAAATAAAAAGGTGCCATTTTCTTTTTACTTCTTAAGCCTTACTCCAGTTTCACTCAACTTGCAGTTACACAAATGATGGTATTTGAGCACTGCAGTTAAGTGTTTAATAATTAGCTGTATGTGTATAGGATGAATGGGGTCTGCATGTCATATCATTTTGGTTAAACAGCCATACAATTTTCATGCTAATATATTGAAACAATAATCCTGTCTTTAATATTTCCCTGTCTGCTAAATTAAATCCCCAGGAAAGATGGTAAGAGCTTTATAGATTTACCTACTTAATCATCTTGCATCCGACATGTCTTGAATTGTTTTCTGGATATGTTGCAAAGGTCTCGGTATTTGGCTTAAGGATGCCAGCAAGGTACACACTCTGAAATGCTTCTCTGTGGAAACAGCTGGAATGCATTTCCCGTAGAAATGAGGTTTTGCTGGCCTTTGTGATAAATAAAATAAATGAATAAATAAATAATTTATGCTCTGGGCAGTGATGGGTGTGAAGCATTGTGTTTCCTCAAAAATTAGCCTGATATTCTCCTGGCACTGAGTTTGAAACAGTGTTTTGGTTTTGAGTGGTAAAGTTTGTCACTGTATTAGTTTTCATATGGACTCTGCATATAGCTTGTTTTAAAGAATACTGCAGGTATCCTAATTAAAAGATTCCATATTTTGGAGTTCATCATGTTTATCTGAGAGAGAGTGGCTTTCACTTTTGATGAAAACTGTAGGGTAGTAAAGAAACACTTCTTGTAAATTTGTTGCATGTGTATCTTGGACAGATGGACAGACTGAGTTGTAAAGTTTAAAAACATAGATCTCTTTATCAAGGACTGATAAAATCCAGTGCCTCTTTTTTGTTTTAAAAATTTTTATTACAATTTGCATGTGACTGAAATTAATCTCAGCATTTTATACCTAACCAGTTTCATATGTCAGAGAGGAAATAGGTTGGTTTTCTTGGGAACTGTAAATTGGTCATCGTGTATTTTGTGCTTTAGGCTATTCCTCATTTGAGTGAAAACTTTTGCTGGATATTTTAAGATGTTATGTAAACTGCCAATCCTAGAGGGAGTTCTGTCTCAAAAGTCTGCATCTCTCTTTTTCAGTCTTCCATCACAGTATTCTACCGTGATGTGGAACAGCTGATAATATATGATTAGAAATAAGCCTTCTGAGCAGTCGTCTTAAATTGTTTATTTTGCAGGGGTTTGTCTGGTGTCTTGCAGCATGACTCGTTGGCTTTTTCTTGCTTTCTGTTTTAGTGATTTGTAATTCCATTAGTGAATGGAAACCATTAGCTCATTTCAGATAAAAATTTTCAGTTACTGCAGACCTAGATTTTAATCAAAGCACAACAAGATGAAAGGCTTTATAGCCTGCACTACTAGTCCCTTGAGCCTTCTGAGGCTGTTCTTGTCCTTTTTAAGTTAGTTCATGTCCTGCAATGGGAAAAAGAATTATTTACAGTTCAGTTTCTCCCCAGCATAATCAGTTATCTTTGAGTTGGTTTTAATTCTTCTCTGTAAATTTATTTTTTAGCAGTTTAGAAAGAATTTCATTTGGTTTTTGCAGTTTTCCCCTCTGTAGTAGCAAGAGTTAACAGAATAAGAATCAGATTGAATATGCAGTACAGGGATTGTGTTTGCTGTCATTTGTGGTTTAAGACAAGGGGGTGGTAGTTAGCTCTTGAAAGGGCTTTAGTGAATATTGTTTAGTGTTTTTGAAACCTAAGAGGCAGCGACAGAAACAGCCTCAGAGCTTTTAGGGTGCAGTGATTAGCATTTTTCCTGACGGAGATGATTGTTTCACCTCCTTTTTTATGTTAGCGTTTTTCACTGTCTGTTGCCTTTTGTTTATATTCAAATGACATATCATTATAGAACCATTTGTGTGACTGCAATGCTTTTTCCCCTCCTTCTGTAGAAAATCTGCTTG
>VWZN01004515.1:607374-631837 GCA_013396955.1 Regulus satrapa | reverse complement strand
TACTAGCAAGAAAAATAATTAACTGACTACAANGACAGGAATAACAGTTCTTTACTAGCAAGAAAAATAATTAACTGACTACAACTTAATAGGAGTATCAAAATAAAATACAGTAGTTCACAACAAATACCATCAGAGTCAGGATACAACCTGACACCCTGTCAGTCAGGGTGTTGGTAGCAATCCCATTAAATGGTGGCTGCAATCCTCCTCGAGTGACAGATGTGAGTCTGTTGAAGCAGTGATCCTCTAGAAGGGTGCAGTCCTCCTCTGAAGTTCCACTGGTGGTGTAGAAAGGCCTGCTCTTCCTCTGGGAATCCAGCAGAAAACAGAGGTACCATTGGTGTCCTGAATCCCAAATTTTATTCAGCTGGAAATGCCTGGCTCCTCCCCCTGGGTGGAGCATTTCACAATGGGATGATGTAATTTTACCATTGGCCCATTAAACAGAAGATCTCTTCCTGGACAAGGCTGGGTGGTGGAAGAGATAAGAACACTGCCCTTGCTGGGCTCAACAGATGGTGACAGAATACACACCCTTGGCCACATCCTGCATTGCAACCCATGTCAAGGTGGCAGCTTAGCAGCATGGGATAGAGTGACTGAGGAATGAAACTCTAAGATTCATCCTGGGTGGCTGCTCCACTCCTGGGTGTGCTGGTGGTCCCCGTGTGGGCTGCCTCCTGGACCTGCACCCACCCTCTGGCCAGGCATGGCTCCTCTCACCATTGTGTGCTGTGCATCCACACAGCCTTGGTTGAGACCTGAAGTGAGGGTAAGTCTTCTTTCTGAGGCTGCTCCCTCCTCTGTGAAATCAAACAAATTTTAATTTTTATTATTTTTACAAGGCTGTTTTACCTCTTCCCAGTTAAATTGCTTCAACTAGTTGGATTCACATAGTAAGGAAAGCTTGCAGAGTTGTATTTGTGAAGCAGCCTCAATGGTCCCTTCCCTTGGCAGAGCACCAGCACATAGGTTTTGCACTGGAGCTGTTAGTCACTTATTTTCATGGGTTTTGTCACCAGCTGAGACGTGGGAAGAATACTGACATTCTGTAATATTTACGTCAGCTGCCAGAGAACTGAGGAGGAGAAAGCACAAACATTACAGCTGTAATTAAAGGAAAGCTGGAGAACCAAGGAGCAGCTAATGGCTTGGCAAAATACTGCCTTTGGCAGTCACAAAAATACTTTCATTTGGGGGGGGGGGAAAAGACATTTTTCCTTTTCTTGCCTCTTCCCCTACTTTTTCCTCTTTTTAAAGGAAGCCATGTCCTACTAAGCACTGCACAGCTGCATCTGCAGGAGGGTGGATAAGAGATGGGCAGAGCCCTTCAGTTGGAGGCTGAGCATTGAGGGCTGAAGGGCAGCATTGCTCCTGGGTAGCATCACTGCTGGGTACCATCACCACCAGACAACTGCAGGCACTCCTGTACAGGTTAATGTGGTACAAAACCACACACACAGAGTTCCTGCCCCAGCCTTGCTCTGTGTGAGAGGTGGTGAAGGCTTACGGCAGCTCAGCAAGTGCCATTCTCATTTAGCTGCTCAGTTCAAAATTGAATTGCGTGTCATTTAGGGCACAGAGTGCCCAAGAGCCTGGGACAGACCATTTGACCCCGAGTAATCAGCAGGGCCTCCCATTTCAATCCTTTCATTTGCTTTCTGTGTCATACACCATCTCTTCTCCAAACAAAGGAGACCTTTGAAGCAAGAGCTCCTCCTCCTCTTCCTCTCCTAGGTCCCCACTGGGATGAAAGGAAGGTCTGATGTGGCAGGAATTTGACAGGAAGATCCTACAAACAGGCCCCACCTTTTCAGACTGAGCACCAACCTCCCTCATGGATGGAACACACAGGGAGAGCCCCCACCTCAGCCTCAGAATAAGAGAAACACTTCTTTCAGAGTGCCACCCTGGGAGCACCTCAGAGACCTTTGGGGCAAGGGGACACTGACCCCATAATGAAAGTATCTCACAGAGGCACAGAACATGGACCAAGCCATGAGGAAATGTCCTTTGTCACCTTCCCCAGGGTGGCAGTTTGCATCCATGGTTGGAGGCTGTGGTTAGGTTCTTTTCCTCTTCAGAGAGTCTCAAAAAGTCCCCCCCCCCCAGCACCACACCTGGGCACCTAGCAATATGTGTTAGATGTCAAGGCCTCTGTCTGGTGTGAATGGTAGGATGTTTCTCCTGTGCAACTCCTTGGAGAGCATCTTCTGTCCCTGCCCAATAGGTGAAAAACTCTGCCTTTCCTCTTTTGTGGAATGGCAGCTCTCCTGGAACTCTAGATGCAAAATGAACAGTATTTTTGCTTGGAGGCTTCTGCAATTGCAATCCGTGCAGAGCACTGAAGGTCTCCTCCCATCTGTACCAATAAAAATGTGGTCATTATGCACCTTAATAAGAAAGGTTTAAAATTTCATGGTTGAAATGAATTTGGACCCTAATAAAAATCCAGATAAAGTGGAAAGAGCCAGGAGGCTAGAGAGTTTTACAGATCTAATGTTCTGTACCGTTTCCCAAAATATATTTGTTCAAGTAATTCAAACTGTCGTTACAATTAACTTGTCCTTTCATTTCCCGCTCTGAATTCCCTCTAAGCTAAACACACAATTTTCTTCTATAAATCTGCATGACAAGTAGAGCAGTAAAATCTTTCCTTCTTTTTTTTTCCACATCATTTATATGCATTTTGCATGGGTTGAGTTGCCAGGCATTTCTCCTAAGCTGATTTCTATGGTTGCAAGTGCACATACACACACACTCCGAGATACCTAAAAGACTTGTGGAAGAAATCCAATTTGGACAACTGGCCAAAAGGAGTCTTCAGCGTTTTCTCAAAGGGAGACAATATCAAATATCAGGTGTCAAATTATCTGCCAAGGGCTTTCTGCTTGTTCTGGGGAGTGGGCAATGCAGGACCGTCCTGGTTCTTGGCTGCCTTGCAAAGGGAGGGCTGTAGCACACATTCCATGCCCTGCCTGTGACACAGTCCCCATCTCTTCAGTGCTGCAGGATGAGCTGAGAGGTGGGGATGCACCTGGGAGCTGTGCATGTCTCTCTGTGTTGGTATGGAGGGGACTCTGCCCGTGGCTGCCACGGGCACGTGGCTCCTGTGTGAAACCAAGGACCAGCTAATGACACACATGGCCAGAACTGAGCCCAAACCTCTGGCCAAAATGGCTACACCTGCACGGCAGCCTGTGGCTGGTGGGGATCCCACCCCTTTGGAGAGGATAACCTTTTCCTGCCCAAATCAAGGAATGCCACATGGTGATGTGTGATTCCCAGGCACTGGGTGGGTACCTTGGGAAGGTTGGTTCCCCTCACCCCTGCCTCCACAGCAGGCCCTGCTCAGCCTGGCAGTGACTCCTATTTTTCCACCAGAGCTGGATGCCAAGGGAGGCACCTTTTCCGTGCTTGTGCACAAATTCCCTTCTCTCTTCATCTGAAATGATAATTCCTCCGACCGGGAAAGTAATGACCCTGATACATTATTTCAAATGTCATTTGTGCTAAGTAATTAATCAGCTTAATGTGAGACTGGATTACATTTTAATTTTAATAGTGCTAAATTCTTGCTGTTTTTAAAATAAATTTTCCTGGTCTTTCGGCAGGGCAGTATCTCACTTTTTTAGGCTGTACCTTGCTGTAATCTCTCCACTGTGGAAATTTGACAGACAATAACCATTATTCAGTGTTTCAGGCATCAACCTTACCCACACACATTTATTTTAGTTCCCTAAGTCTACATTAGGGATAATGGCTGGAATCTGGCAGCTGTGACCTCAGAGCAGCTCCACTGGGAAGTGTGGAGACAATGTTTTCAAAAGCATAAAACAGGAATTAAGTGACAAATTCTCATTTGTAGTCAGACGGAGATTGAGATACATACCTGCCACTTGATCTTTTGAAAATGTGCCATTAACTGTAAAGCAATTATTAAACTTTCTTCAGTTGTGGGTTGCAGTTTTCACAAAAGGTCTCCGTAACTTATAACTGTAATTAACACCTCCCTTTTTCCAAAGAGCTTTGCATACTTCAAAGTTGTTGCACACTTCCACTACATTTCTTCCACCTTTTGAAATGTTTTTGTGGTTTTTTGTTTGTTTGTTTTTGTTGCTGTTGTTTTTGGTTTTATACTTGAAATCAATTACAAATGAGGTGTTTATTCAAATCCTTTGCCCCTGGGTATCAGCATATAGGTAACAGATTTCCAAACAGAATTAAAACCACATTTTTAAATTCACACCATGAAATTGACTCTTTTCCATCCTTTCCATCTGTTATTTTATTACAAGGTTTGATTACAGCAATCAGCACAGTGGATTGTACCCACTGCACAAGTTTAGCATCAGCATTGCTTTCATCCTTCTCAACACCTCATTTTTCAGAAAAAAAAAAATTGTAAGAGAACCCATATTTTTGCCTCATTTCTTGGCCCTTGACTGACAATAAGAGCCTTTTTCCCATTCAACACAGTAAGTTTTCTGGGCATAATAAATGGTAATTTACATAGAATATATTACAATTTCACATATGGACACTATTTAATATAGGTACACATTCCAGTGTCTTCCTTTGTTATGCATTACACTGGCATACACATTATACATATGTGCACATATCTATATAGTTACTTCTTCTCAAAGACAGAATCTGGTGAGAAGTAAAATTACAATGGAGCAAGACCTAGAATGAGCAGAGCTGACATTTTCTCTCTTTGCAATTGGACCGGGTTGTCCAGAGAAGGCATTTTCACCAGTGACCTCAATTTGCCCAAATCTCCCGTGCGCTTCTGAAAACCCTCTCCTTCAGCAGGTTCTTTGTCCATCTGCTCAGCGCTTCAGAGAATTGGGTTGTATCCATCCAGCAGCATTCAGAGCCCAGTTTCAGGTACTCTCTCTCAAAACACTGGTTTTGAGATCTGGCAACTGGAAGTTAGACAATGCTCATGGAGTCTCTTGTAATCCAGGGAGAATCAAAGGTGAAATGCATTGTCAATGCCAAACTTCAAATACTTGTTCTAGTTTCATTCCTAGCCACTCTCCTCTGAATGAACAACAACAAAAAAATACAATTCATAATGCTGACTGAAGAAGAAGTCTTGGCTTTATTTGCATCTATACTTTTAATTTACAGTTTCAATTAATAATGAGTTTAAGTAATGCCTAAGATAGAGGAGGGATTTTTTTTTTGCTTTAGTGGAAAAATGGGTTTTAGTGCCTTGATGGTTTTATAGGCTGACAGAAGCAGACTTCAATTTCTATCTGTTATGTACACATGCAAATAAAACAAGAGTAAGGTATCCTCTCCAAAAGACACCTATTAGACATTAAAACTACTGGGAATGCTAGAACAAAGATGATACAACCTAAAGGATATCTTTGCCCTCACAAAACTTCTAAGGGAACAGGAGATGTAATAAAAAGAAATGGCAAAGTAAAGCACTAGGACTTCTTGGGTTTTGTATGCCAGGTGGCATTATTCACCAACAGTGCTCACTTTTTGGCTATTTATCTACATTTATCCCTGGTTTATTATCATTGTAATGCAGGGGAGTTTTAATAGCATCATAAGGCAGGAGAGATATCTGCTTTCTTCCAGCTGGACTGGCGCGGAGGATGCTTTAGAAGAAGTCACTGGTAACTAACACAAAATTGGATTCCCCCTGAGTGACCTGTTCAGAAATCGTAGGCATGCCCCACACAGGTGCCATCTGAGCCTGTTTGAGCCCCTCGGCACCTTATGAGGTAGGCAAACCCTAGTGCCCCTCACTTTGTAGGTGGAGGAGCTGAGGCACTGCAAGGTTAAATGGCATGTGCTGTGGGGCAATGCCGAAAGACTGGCAAAACAGGAACCAAGTTTCTCACTCCCTGAATGCTCTGGTAGCTTCATGGTGTAGTTCTGCTGCCTTCTCCCAGCAAAGATCCCTTTGCTGCAACTGTCCTGCTGCCAGCTGGGACACTGGCTCCTGTTTTACACTCAAAACTGCTAATGCTGAAGAATGCACTGTTATACCCAGGCTTTAACCTCTCAAAAGATGAGTGGTCTATTTCTGTAATATTTTTTGTGTCTTTCCTACAGTGATCTCCGCCTGTCAATGTGAGAAGTATCCAGGTTTCAGCTCCATGAGCAATGAGCTGTAAATGCACTGACCTGGTGTCTCAGGAGGTAAGTGGCAGGCTGGGAAATTCTGCCCCTCAGACACTGTCCTTCCTCTTTTTGCCAGCAATTTCAGGCCTATGGTTTCTTACTTTTATGGCCAGACAGAACTCCACTCATGTCAGTTATTAACATGTCTGATTAAAGGGGAACATAGTTGTTAATTGTAGCTTCTCTCATAGACTTTTTTCCACTAAATCGCTGCCATCATCAGCTTGACTTAGGCAGTAATATTTGAGGCACAAGGGAAAACCTGGGTATTGTTCACAGCCAAGAGTTGACATTTCTCTGCTACTTTCTACATCCCCTGAGATTTTGGATGTAAGAATTCCTGCTGTGTAAGCAGAAAATTTCATGCGCTGACAAATAATTACAGTTACATCAGTATTTTTGTCAGTATTTTTGTTTGCTTTTTCTAACCTCAGTCCTGACTCTTCACACTTCAAGCTCTGCCCCCACTGTTCAGCTTCAGCTTGGTAAACAAGTGTTCTGATGTACATAATCTCCAGGACAGCTAAAAAGTCATGGTGTTTTCTTAAAATAAGGAGCACACAAACCTGAACATCGCCCTCTTGTTGCTGTTGTGTTTCTACATTTGGGTTTTGCTGTCAGTGTTTTTAGCAAAGGAAAGGGAGATGTCACAGGATAGGAAAAGAACTGCCAAGCACGTAAGCTTGTTAAAATGCTGTGCAGCAGCTTCAAAGGACTTACATCGACCTTGGACCCACAGAATTATTCTTGGCCATTTAATCTCTGACATGCCTCTGCTTCTGCAGAGAGGTTCTGGCAGACACATATCCCTTTTGATCCCAAATGCCTGAACAGAAGGGCATTGTGTTGATTGGGAGAGGCATATTGGGATATACAGTTTGTCTGTGGGCTGCACTTTGTGATCTAGGAAAAACCCCACTGAATCAAACATAAAACCTGTGCTCTGTAACCAGCCCAGCTGATCCTGGCCAGCCAGCTGTCCTAATGGTACTGATGAAGATCCAGACAGAAAGCAGTATCTGTACCCTTAAAGGAGGTGTTCTTCACAAAACAATGGAAAAAAGTTATGTTTACATGCCAAAGAAAACAACTAAAGAATTTTCTCCAAAGTAAAGGAAAGTGCTCATTCAGTTTCCTTACAGAAGAAGCACTGTCCAGACCTCCCCACACAAGCTGCATTCATTTAATTCCTTACAGCTCACATGAGCACTGCCTTTGGTTGTCCATTGCACAGCAGGCACTGCCAGTGTGGCCAGCCCCAAACGAGCATCCAGCACCTTTCGGGTGTATGGTGGACACGTATTTTCAAGTATGAGAAATGGCATGTGTCATAAAGCACAGGGGAGCAAGAGCATGGGCTGGAACACAACCAGCACAGCAAGTTCCTCCATGAGGCCTGCACATGGAATTGCCTCCTGGAGGATGTGTCCTCCCACTTACCCTTCAAAGAAGCAATAAAATAATCACGTTTGTAGCTTTGTGTCCAGATTAGACAAAAAAAGTACCAACAACAGAGTGTTTTATAGATGTCTTCTGATTCAGTCACTGCTGTGCCAGCATGCTTAGCTAAAGACAGACCAGTATATCAAATTAAAAAATATATAGGTGCCTGGAAATATTAATCTTGAATATTTATCAATTGCATGAGTGTTCTGGATGATGCGCAAGCCCATATGGCCCTTCAGGCCTCTCTTCCTCGATGAATTAGATTCATTGCTCATAGCTAAATGCACAACCATCTTTTCTGGTTTTTCTTCTTCTGGTACCATCTGGTTTCTTGTATACCCTGCCAGGCTGTTGGTATCAGATTCACTGTAGTTTCCATCCAGCATCATAGTTTTCGAGTGAGGTATTCCACATGAACACGAAAACTAGGGACATAAACAAGAAATATAGCTGAATATTGGAAAAACATGCAAGCAACGGAAATTATGCCTTTATATTAACAGACTGCTTGTAAACAGTTGAGTTCAAAATTTTGATTAAGATATTTAAGTTTCTCTTTGAACAAAAAGGTATATTTTCTTTTTTTGTTTTGTTTTCAAAAGGAAGAAAAAGGGTTTATCTCCACTGCTTGGACAAGAAAAGATTAGAAAAATGCTTTAGCAGATATATAGTCTAAACAAAAGATTTTCTTAGCTGTTGCTCAGCCTTACTGTCTTGAGATGCCTTATTATTCATTCTTATGTTTATAAATATTCATGGACAAGATGCAGTTTAATCTGTGGAAAAAGCTTATCCAGTACATGTTATGGGAAGGGAAGAAAAGGGCCAAGTTCTGGTTTTACAGATACACGTTTTCTTCATAAATCTGTTTTTAAACCAAGCAGAGGACCAGGTAAAAGCATAATGTAAAACCCCAGCTCTATTGGAGCTAATAAAAAAACCTGTATTGACTTCAGCAGCACCAGCATGCATCCCACAAGTCTAAAAAAATTCAAGGTCTACAGATAGAATTTTGAATAGGAAATGCAGTCTTTGACCATTCAAAACCTTCCGTTTTCCTGTCCTGGCAATATGGATTATGCACTTGCATGCAATGAAAATGGACTCTAAAATGTCCTTCCTGCTAGGAGTTCCTGTCTCTGATATCCCACAGACTAATTTCCTTACCCAATAATACTCCACCAACTTTGATGTGTGAGTTTTCCAAGAAGTTGTTTTCAAGAATATGTTCAGCTAAAGCAAATTTATACATCTTAATATCTATATGTATAAATGTATATATAACATCAATGTGTAATATTCAGGATGCCACTGGAACACCTTCCAGTCAAGGGTTTTCCTTCAAATGATTTAAACAATAGATCACATTGCTTACTGAAAACCTTAAAATCAACTTAAGGATTGTTTTCTGTGTTCTTGGCATAACCAAAAGATTTGGTATCCACAGATTATATTCAGAAAAACATGACAAGTTAGTAGCCTGCTTACTTTACTTTTTTTGAGCCCTCCATGAGTACAACTGAACATCAATTGGATTTTAAGACATATTTTACTCTAAGCAAGCACACTTTAAAAATTCCACACCCCAAAACTAATAAAACCAAACCAAACCAGAGCAAAACCAGAGTACAGCTCCCCAAAAAGGACTGCTGTGATTTAACCCCAGCTGACAAATAAGCATCATGCAGTCACTCACTCAGCCCACCTTCCCCCCCATGAACTCCGGAGGGTTGTGGAAAAGAATCAAATATAAAACTTGTAGACTGAGATAAGAATAGTTTAATAGTTGAAATGGTGTGGAATATCCCTTTGGCTCATTTGGGTCACCTGTTCTGGTCATGTTCCCTCCCAGCTTTTTTTGTTTACCTCCTCACTGGCTGAGCATGAGACACAAAAACGTCCTTAACTCAGGATAAACACAATTTAGCAACAAAACATCAGTGCATTACAACATTATTCTCACGCTGAACTGAAAACACAGCACTGTACCAGCTACTGAAAAGAAACTAACTCTATGCCGGCCAAAACCAGAATAATACCAAACAACAAAGAAAATCGCAGGGGAGAATTACACATCAGGCTCTTTATCATGAACTGACAGGTCCAGGAGATGGTGGCTGGGTGTGAGGGTTACAATAGCAGTTACAATAGCAAGTTAATTGCTGCAGGACTCAGCAGAGAAAGCAGATCTGCAGATTTACTGTCAGCCCCCAGGTCAAATTACAGTTCCCATCGCTTCATGCACGTATGATGACAGCCACCTATATGGACAAGAGAGCCTGATGTGCTTGAAACCTACCTCCACAGAACCTAAAATTACACTCATCCTCACGTAGGCACCTACAAGGAGAGGTGCACTACATAATTTCACCCTGCAGGACTTTTACAGGACTTTTGGCTTATGTCTACAATAATAATTCAAAGTCTGCCTAAGAGCCTCCTTGGACATGGGAATGCAGCTGACAATACTATCAAAGTGTCAGACAGGTCTCTGGCCTCTCTCAGCCCGGCAAGCACTGAAAAGTTCCCAGGTATGGGCTGGGAATAAGCATGGGGTCACAGACCTTTAGCCACAGGCATTTCACAGTAGCTCTTGTGATCCTGAGGGAGAGAAGGTTTGGTTTTAGATACTGCTTGTCTTTGTCCCTGGCACATTTAATTTCTTAATGTAGACATAACACAGAGCTCTCTTCTGGGCAGCCTTACATGTTCATAGTAGAACTTTCAGGGTCTTTAATAAGGGAGCAGCTCTGGCTGACAAGATCTACATTTACTGTGAGAAATGTCTCTTCTGCTTCTTCAAGAGCTTCTTCCTCAAATAATGCTATTTATTATCTCTGTTCCCATTTCCCCCACTGAAGAATAATATTGTCACACGTTGAAGACTGGGTGCAATATTTTCCCTTGTGCAGCAAAAAGGCATTTGCTAAATATAGAATTCAATGTGCAAGACTCAATAAAGGGCAGATTTATGATATAAATAACAAGCTACACCACCACTGGATGTGGCAAAACATTCCAGAAAACTTAGCAGAAAATTACCAAACCCTCTATTTTTCATCCCTCTAGTACAGTTAAAAACAAAGGAGAAGAGTTTTCATTGTTAAAAAGAAGTACAGGTGTGTTCTAGGCAAGTCAAACTCAGCAAGGATGTTTCTTGTTATTTCCCATGACCTGCCAAGATGCCATATTCTTTGGACATGGGATGCCTGAGCAGGGCTGGCTCAAATGCCACAGACCACTGCTCACATGCAGCAAGTCAGACACACTGGAGTCACTGTGCTTGCACAGAGCATCTCTACCTTGTGTTGCAGACAACTGTTGGCCCCAGGTAGGGACTAGGAGGGACATAGATAAATTAAGACACTAAGGACCTGTTCAAGCAGCTTTCCAGAATCATAATGCTGTTGAGAAGGTGTTGAAGAGAAGCAAAAATATCACCCCAGAAGTCTGGTAAATTGATCCAATTTTGAAAAAGTATATTTAATTACTTTTTTTTTTTTTTTTTTTTTTTTTTTTTTTACAGTATACCAACTGAGAAAGGTGCTGGGCTGTTTTGGAGCTTATGCTGGTCTTAAAGAAAGTCATAGGGAGAAAAGAAAGGGAAAGAGAAGGACATGCAAAACCAAAAGAGCAGTTCAGAGAGGGAAATAACATGCTTAAATTGTATGAAAGAGGATGTCTGCATTGGCATTTCCAACAAGCTTATACAAATTTCTCTGGGAGTCAAAGACAGTAGGTTACCAGTATTACCAGTACACTAATGTGAGGAGTGTTTCTTCCCCTACTGGGAGGAAAGAAACCATAAAACCTGGTGATGTCCTGGGTGTATGAGGACTGAAAAAATTTGGTCCCAAGCCCTAGTGTTCAAAAGGCAATGGTGCTTTGTTTAATCACAAAGAAGGGCCTAGAGGTCTGTAAAATACCTCAGGCTGGAAAGGACTTCAGGGCAACTCTAGTCCTATGTCCTGCTCATAGCAGGGCCAAGATGCTCGGGGTGTATCAGGTCTTGAAACATTCCAGGGATGCAGGATAAGACCTTTCTTAGCACGTTAAGAAGTACAAGCATAAACTTGGCTGACTATTGTTTGTTCTTGGTGATGGGGAACACCTCCACTATTACAGCCATTAAATCCAGTTTCTTTACTAAAGTTGCCTATAGAGGGAGGAAACTCATTTGCACCAAATAACACCTTTAGCTTACTAAAGAAGAATCATGGCAGCTGCAGCAAAGTATCAGATTTTATACTTTCCCTTCTTGCCATTCCCTCATATTTCCAGGTTGCACTTTTTCCCAGTTCTGATCACACGCTCTTCTCTGATGTTTCTATGAGGATCCATAAGATCAAATCCTGCTTTTCTGGGTTAGCAATTTAGCCTGAGGTGAAGCCGCCTAAAAAGACCCAATTACACACATGGTTGTCAATGCTTTCCCATTAACAGACAGTCAATATAAAGACTAGATCATCTGTAAGGGGGAAAGAAGGAATAAGTGGATGACAAAAGTGTTTCCTCACCCTCTCCCGAAGTTTCCTCTCCTTCCGCTCTTGCACTGTTGTCAGGTAATTCACAGCCGCGTATTCCAACACCGAGAGGAAGACAAACACAAAACTGACCCACAGGTAAATGTCCACTGCTTTGATGTAGGAGACACGAGGCATGGAGGCGTTCACCCCAGTGATGATTGTGGACATGGTCAGCACGGTGGTTATCCCTGGGAATACACACCAAGAGAAATGTCATTGACTGATATAGTCCATAAGGGTTTTAGTTTCTAGAGAAACAGAAATTATGGTCTATATGATGCTCTAAAAGATGTTCAGCATGAAATAAATGTCTGTAAAGTATCTGCTAGTGCAGAATTATTCCCCTTCCTACATTTTTGTGGTCATGATGGGTTGAGTTTTGAAGAGCAATGGAGCAATCAACATTTTGCGTTTAACAAACAGCATTTAACTCCCTCTTTAAACTCCAGGGTTTAAACACAATGCTGTTAAAACATATTTTTGCACACCTAATCCTAAGATCAGGTCTGCTAAGACAGTGATGGCAAGGACTCCTGTTTCCTAGCTGTACTATTCTGTGTTACAGCTTCATTTTTAAGACCATAGAACTTTCTGTCCTGAGCTGCATATAAGCGAGGAAGACTGTGAAATGATGAAGGACTTGAGACAAAGTGCAAGTTATACATTATGTTAAGCATTAGATAAAACCACCATTTACTTGCACAATATCTCTAACCATCAAAATGAACAGTTCCCTTTCCTGCCAAAAGCTTCACATTCAAAGCTTTTCACACAGCCATGGCTTGCTGTTCTCACCCAAAGAGACTCTGGCAGGAACTGCTCGTCGGTCGATCCAGAAGGACACCCAGGACAACATGACCATGAGAGTGGCAGGGAAGTAGGTTTGGAGCAAGAAGAAAAAGATGTGTCGGCGTAACGTGAAATTTATATAGAGTCGATTGTACCAACCTTTGAGAGAGGAGGAAAGCCAGAATCAGTGAGAACAACCTGGACAGCAGGTACAGAGAGACAAGATCTTTCTTTGGTTCTTTTATTTCTGAGACTAGTAAAACAAGAAACTGAGCTTTCAAACAGCCTGTGGGGATTACACTTCAGTGACATAATCCCAAGAGCCCCCTCAAAAGCAGTTAATACAGTATTAGGTTTAGTAATATTATGACACCAGAAAAGGTCAATACCTGTGCTACTGTAGAAAGCCAGTCTTGATGTGGTGTGGAATTTTTGTATCAAAAACTGAGACAAAGAAATTTTTTCATCAGTTTTCAGAGATTCATTCCCATTTTTCCAATACAGCATCAGATCTTCATCAGTGTAAGCATCTTAGGGAAAGAATAAATACAGTGTGATGTGACTTAGCTTAGAGGTTCAACAAAAGTTAATGCATCCAGTCTTTGGCATGAACTAATGCCACAAGTAAGTTTGCCAACAGCAAGGCAGTTCAAAAGATCTTGTCATATAATATACTGTGACAACAACAAAAATCCAGATTCAAGATTCGTGAAAACAAGTACTCTTTTTACTTCACGTTGAAATGACAGTTTGAGTGGCACTCTTCTGAACTTCACAGACTAAAAATAGATAATAGCTCAGGAAATGATCATGGGTAAAACACCTTAATTTAGAGGAAGGAGGAAGCATGGACACTTTAAACTATCTTAAAATGATAAAAGCAAAAGGGACAGGTGAGAAGCAAAAGCCCAGAAATATGTTAAAAGTGTAAATGAAAAAAGTACAGAATTTGTGCCCTAAGTAACAGGAATGGGGAATGAGAAGAGTGTTACCAAGATCATCAGGGACTGGAGCACATGACTTAGGGACAAGAGGCTGGGGCTACAGGGCTTTTTCAGCTGGGAGAAAAGCAGTCTGTGGTGGGTCCAGCTGCTGTCCTGCTGACCCTCATGGAGAAGGTGGCAGCAGCCTTTTCCCAGATGCTTTGACAAAATGGAGAACAAAAGGACAAGAGCCAAGGGATGCAACTCTCAGCAAAGGATCATTCCCAAGCAGTTAAAAGGAAACATTTTCAGGATCAGGGCTGTCAAATGTTTGAGCATGTTGCAGAGAAAAGTTGTGGAGCCTGAATTACCTTGCTCAAAACCTGACTGGACACAGCCCCAAGCAACCCATCATGAAGAGCTCCCAGCTCTCAGCAGGGCATTGGAGCAGCTGACCTCAAGGTCAGTGAAAATTATCCTCTGATTCTGTTTTTTGCAGAGGAACATTCAGTTAAACAGCTGGGAAGGCCTCAGAACAACCAGACGTTAGTCTTGCCATACACTGGAGAAAGTCCACAAAAAATTTACTGTTCACATTACTTTCCCCACCAAAGAAGTTGAGCCCAGACCACAGTGTTTGCAGGATCAGGATTATGTCATAGGATGTTTTCCTTGCAAATTCTGGTCTTGCAGCACAAGGACTAGGTACACAATTCTGCTGAGTCAATAGGACTCCTAGTAAACCTGATGAACTTATTTCAGGCTCCAAACTAGACAGTATTCTGAAAGGTATCCAATGAAATGTTTGTACAGCCAGCCATGCAGCACATCTAGCTAGAGACACGGATATAACATACAGCTTTCCAGCTCCAGAGAACATGTCTGAGAGTCCAGGGGGAAGTGGCTGAAGTCCATGTTGCACATTGCTGTCACTGTGACCCTAGAAATTGAAAATGAGAAAAGCTGGTTTCTATGAGGAGCAATCAAGAGATAATATTATTTCAGATAATTATTCTGCAGCTTTTAAGCCAGAAATATTGCATGATGTTAGCAAAAAATCCACAGGAAAATGCCTACCAATTCTCCATGTTCAAACTAGATGGATTACACACAGAAACTCCAAAGAAAAATGTATTCAAGGTATTCAATATCTGTCAAGGAAATCAAGCACTGTCTTGGACATTACTGTCATACTAATGTCAGTACAGATATTTCCACTGTGTATTATACCCAACTATTTGCTTACAGTAACTTCACCATTTACATTTGAACATTCCCTTATGTGCAGTTTAATTAAGGCTTCCACATTTTCCCCATTGCTCAGTTGCCTCCACAGTCACCCCCAGAATGACCCAAGCCTGAGGTATGACCATCCTTTTTGCAAGCTGCAAAATTCCTTCCATACTTATACAATTAAGGCAAAAGCAGTTTCTTACAGCTCTCAATAATTAATCTGAGGGGTGTATTTCTGAGGCAGGGGTTGTAAAATGGGTGCAGCTGATTTTCAGCAAGTGAGATTTGCTTCTGGTAAGACTTTGTCTTAGCTAAAAAGCTGCAGCAATCACAGCTCCAGTTTTTAAACTAGTCCAGTTGTGCACAACGTTACATAAGAAACCTTCCAGTGGGTCAGTGAACTTTCTCTTGCAGATGGATTTGGAGTGGAGTTCCCGATTTAGGAGGGGCAAATCAGCTGTGACTCATCGTTTCAGAGGCCAACTTACGTTGGCTGTGACCATTTTCTAGATTCATTGCAGGCATCGAATAAAGACCTTTCCCTCTGTTCCAGGGATTGTGATCCAAATCCTACCCTGACCTACACACTCATCACCCCTGAAAGGCACATGCTGTTCATTTTTACTGTGAACTAGAGCAAAATTTTTCCATTTGAGCAAATTTTAAAGAAATTTTAGAGAAGTTTTTGGGGATATGTTCCAGAAGGCATCCAGCAGCAATGACATTCCCCAACTGTGTGTAACATTTAAGCATTGTATAAGTCTCACTAAAGTGTGTTATTTTCTTTCCTCAGCATGCCTGGAACTGTGGCACAACCTGTGGTCAACAACAATTTGTTAGTCAGGAGCAGAACAGGAACTCAGCTCATCACTATGACATTCCTCAATTAGAGTACTGTGTCCAGGTGGCTTTGAAGGCCCAAGGCCCAAAACAGGAATGAAATGTTCCCCAGCCCAGTGTCAATCCCATGCAATCATCTCAAGATATCTGAGAGAATTCCAAACACCACTGGACACCCATCCTTTTTCAGCTGGATATTGTTCTGAGTGTTCTAAACACCACCAGGCACAAATGCCGTGGAGATTTTCTTTCTCTTTGGATTTTACATATCAAATTATCAGTTTAACTCTTGTGCAATCAGCTGTGGTTAACTCACAGACTTTTCTCTTATGGGTAATATTAAAAAGTCACATCACCTCCTCAAAAGATCACAGAAGTAAACTTAATAGAAAACCTTTTCAAGTTTTTGAAAATCATTTTACCATAGCTGAAGCAAATAACTTCTAGAAAGGTCCTAGAACAGAAATCCCTGGCTAAAAAATATTCAAAGGTCACTGTACACTGAGAGCATGTTTTCTGTCCTGGGGAAATATCCTTTTTTTGGGCTCTTGAGCTTTTCTCCTTTGGCAGAGTGTTTTTCTCAGTTTCTCTTTTTTCATTCTTCTGAAGGAAATTAAATCTGCTGGGATGCTGATGTGAGCAGCCATAAAGGTGGCTTGGTTAGAAGGGGGAATTACTGACCAAAAACCTTTCTGATGAAAAATATGGATAGGGAAAGGCTTGCCAGCCTGGAAACAAGACAAATCTTTGAATGCACAGCTGGCCTCTTTGACAGACAGATAGGGTTCCTAGAAACTGGAGACATCCTGAAGTACCATCAATAACTGCCAAAAAAAGAAGTTATTTAAAAGGCATTTTATTGTCAGAAAAGGTTGGAAATTATCTTGAAAATAAAAAAGGGTCTGAGAGAACAGAAAACATCATTATCTATTGGCTGTCACAGGTAAAAAATAAAATTTACCAGCATCTATTGTCTGTTCAAAGTGGTGGCATCCTACACCCTCTTATCTCTCTGGATATAAGGAGGCCATAGTTTTTATCCAAAATGAACCCATTTTCTGAGACCTTTCCATGCTGTGCATACTTTTGTGTTCCTTAGAAGGCTGAATTCAGTGCATGAGCTTTCTACCAGCTCTTGGACACCCACCGAGGACACCTGGCTGAATCCACACCCTATGACTCAGAGCATCTCTGAAATGAGACTCTGCTGTCTCACTGGCCCCCTCTGAGCCCAGTTTGGAGTCTGTTTCAGCTTGTCCTTCCATCTGTTGGACAATTTGGATCACTTGGTGGTAGTATCACTTCATACCTGTACTGTGCACCCACACAAGCAACCTGTCCTAAGTGTACCTGAGGGGATATTGTGGATGAGTTGCTCCACAAATGTAAAGTAACCTGGAACAGTAAATACCCTGATTAGTTACTGGCTGTTGCCACATGACTGATGGATGCTAAATTATTGACTGCTGATAGTAATCTGCAATAGCATGATATGGATATGTAGTCAATTTATTAATCACGGGTATAGTTGCTAGTGGTGATTTTAGCACATAGTTTACTTGCTGGTGGTGATTTTTGTGGTATTTTTGATAATCTGTAATAAGGTAGAGAAGTTTAGAGGATTAAGCCTCCATGTCCTTGTGTATAATAGAATCCTGCAAACCAAACAGACACGATCCATGTACATCCACAGGACGGATAACCCTCTAGGTCATGACAGACATCCCCCAGGATTCTTCCAGCCAACAAATCCACTAGAAAACCAGGATGTCTTTAATACTGACATTTCAGCTTCAATAAACATTTACATCAACAGGAAAGCACGACAACTTTAAAAAAAACAAAAAACAGAAAAACAAAAAAAAAACTAGACAAACAAGGAGGAAAATAGGATAATTATAGAGGTCACCATCTGGTATATCAGCAGCTTCTAGTTTAATCACACACTGACCCTGGGATGAACATTTCTGCTTGACTAAGCCCTCCTCTGACTGAAAAGAGTTGGGGGCATGCTTCCCGCAGGAGGAGATTATCCAGCTACTGCCCACAGCATGGTTTCTCAGAGTTTCCTGCAAAGCATTTTTGTAGTGGGCATTCTGGAAACGGGGCTCTGCATCAGCAGTGGGAGTTGCAGGATTGATAGTAGCAATTGTGGTGATCACCAAAGTCAAGGCTAGAGCAAAACAGGCAGCAAAGGCCCGGGGGATGCTCAGGGGGAGCAGGGCTGCTCTGTTACCTCATGCTGTAGAGGACGTGCCCATCGGGGAACACTCGCAGCATGATGTTGTCCGTGGTGGTATCATGAATGAAAGACCTCTTGGAATGCACGAAGAAGACGTCAGGGACCCAGATCTTCTTCACCAGCCTGCCATCGAAGGTCATGCTCTTGTTGTTGGTGCTGGGAAACGAGAGACGCTCATCCTTCCAGTAGTGCCTTAAGTACAAGGTCATAGTGAAATCCTTAAAAAAAGGGAAAAGAACCAAAAAGAGGAAGGGAGGTCTGTCAGTGCTGCATTCTACAGCTAGGACACACCAGAAAGAAAATTCAATCCCACCAGATAGATGAGACCTCTCCACTCTCAACTCCCGATTCTTTCCTAGGTCAATGTTCTCTGCCAGTAGATTTTCTTGAAAAAATAATTTCAGCCAAAAAAAAAAAAAAAGCACCACAAACTAATCAATTTATTACAGTATCCAGTAATGTTCAGTCCCAAACGGCATATAATTATGCCCCAAGAGAAGCAACGCCCTGCAGAAATGATTCTTCAATTATGGCAAAATTATCTTACAGGACTATGGTAGCAATAGGATGATCAAGAGGAAAATAAGAAAGTTAGCTTAATGATCAGGCTAAACACTAAGCAATTCATCCCCAAAAGGACTAAATTGTTGCAAACAGCAGCCAAGTGAGGGGACTGTGTTTCCTACCATATAAGTGTGTAAATAAAGTTCCCTTTTAGGCTTGTTGCTGAGGCAGGAGCTTCAGTCACGTATAGGAAAACATCTGTTTGTTGATTCCAACCTGGCAGAGCTGAGCCGAATCTACTCTGAGATCAAACATACTTCTTTTCTTTATATTCCCAATTAAGCAAGTGATTATAGAAGCTGCAGCTGCCAAGCCTGAGCAGACAACAACAGAGACCAGGGTCTCTCCCTAACCATGTGGCAACCACTTTCTCAAACCACAACTAAGCAGTTTGGTGACAGTGACAATCAGTTACCCTGACTCTCTGTTCCAAAGGGCTGTCTCGCAGACGGCCATGCCTTGCCAGTAGGCTTTTTATTAATTTGTCAAAGGCTCTAGTGTCTGTCCTCACCTTGCTGCCCAGCACATACAGAGCTGGTCAGACAGCTGCCTCTCTGACCATGGCAGACACTGGCCAAGGGGGACACTTCTGCTCACCCACCTGCAGGTCCCCACCGTATCGACTGCTGCCAGGCTCCCTCACTGCTGATCCCAGGGATGCTGACAGCTCCTGTTCCCTTCTGGACACTGGCCGCTTTCCCCTTACATCTACAGTCCCAAAGAAACACTTTCAGCAACTACGGCCACTGTCAGAGAGCTGAGGTTACAACCTAGCTAGAAGAGTCAGCCTCAGGGGCCGGACATCAGGCTCATCAGTTTGGCTAGAGCTGGAAAAAGGAAACCAAGGAGGAGGCACAACTGTTGCTTTCTTAGGAGTCAGTGCAAGTTATGGTAGAAGTCAAAAAAAGGAGTAAGGAAGAGCCTGGCTATTCAGGGTTATCAGTTGCCTGGCCGTGACATGAGACAGAGGGTCGTGGGGATCCAGGAGAGGAGAACCATTCTTGGGGTTTAACTCCAGCCAGCAGCTCAGTGCAAGACAGACACTCACTCCTCTCTTCCACCACCTCCAGCCAATGGGATGGGCAGTAGATTCAGAAGTAGTTGGGTTGAGATAAAAACATTTCAATAATTGAAATAAATAGTAAGAAGAAGAGTAATGAAAAGGCAGGTGAAAAGAGAGAGAGGGGCAAAACTCCAGAAAAACAAGTGATGCACAGTACAGTTTCTGACAGATTCACAGCACATCCTCAGTGGCAATCAGCTCCCCCCAGTTTATATACTGGGCATCATGCTCTGTAGTGTGGAATATCCTTTTGGCCAGTTCAGC
Organism: Regulus satrapa; assembly: GCA_013396955.1. Classification (NCBI taxonomy): domain Eukaryota; kingdom Metazoa; phylum Chordata; class Aves; order Passeriformes; family Regulidae; genus Regulus; species Regulus satrapa. The sequence continues at coordinate 611,791 of VWZN01004515.1, read as the reverse complement.
TCAGCTGTCCTGGCCATGTTCCCTCCTGGTTTCTTATGCTCCCCCTCACTGGCAGAGCAGGAGACACTGAAAAGTCACAGACTCAGGGTAAGCACTGCTGAGCCACAATTAAAACACTGTGTTATCAGTATCACTCTCATACTAAATCCAAAAATAGCACTGTACCAGCTACTAAGAAGAAAATTAGCTCTATCCCAGCCAAAACCAAGGACAGGCAGGCAGCCTGAGGCTGTGGCTGCAAAATTCATCTGGGCAGCTCCATCATCAGAGCACAATGGAACAGGGACCATCAGCCAGGCACCCTCAGCATTGCTTACAGCCACCGTAGAGGAGGGCAAAGAGACTGCCTGAAGGCACAGCACAGGAAGGAACTCACTGCTTTCCAGGACACCCCTTTCCCTGTCCGACTGGGCAGGAGCTTCTCATCTGTCAGCTTCAGCCCCTTTCTCTCTCCAAACAGCCAACACAGTGACCTCTGCAATGGCCAGCTCTCCTCTCTCTCCAGTGGCCAACACAGTGCACCAAACACAAAGTGGCAGCTGACAACAGCCTCTAAGTATAAAATCCAACTTAAGGAGGCTTTTTCATGGCATGATTCAAAAGGGACAGTGCGCTGACTGCTTGCTTCTTTCTGACCAGCACACACACTATTTACGAGCAAGAAAAGAGGTTTATTTCAGCACTCACAAATAGGGAAGTCCCTTGGAAAACAAGGTTTTACAGCAAATTGGGAGAGTGATAATACCTATCAGCGGCACAGCCAATGAGTCTACACAGGTATCTCAATTTTGGCAGCCTATTTCATGTTTGTTCCATGCTCCAGGCAGCCTTAAGAGCATGTCCTGCCACAGCACACAGTGTCAGCCCATCCGTGTCAACCAGACAGGCACTGGTTTTAAACCCACATGCTTTAAACAGCCCCTGGCTGTGCACTGTCATGCACAACTCTTGCAGATACAGTGGATTTTGGCTGGTGATGCTTCAGTCTGGTCCTTCTACGGGGTACCAGGTGCCTGCTCAAGCAGTGATAGGTAAGAACTGCCCAGCCCACGGTACCTGATTTTCAGGGCCCCTCCAGAGCAGTTTGAGGCAAGCCCTGCCTGCAGCTCTACCCTTGCCTGCAGTGGGGAGACAAGGAGGGGCAGGCACCCTGCTGCAGACACAGCCAGAGCCCGTCCCCTGGCCATGCAGAGGGATTACTGCCCATTAACACCCACACTGGGACAGTCTATTGGAAAAAACACACCAAAAGAACTCACACTGACCCGGGAGAACATTCTTCCACCCCAAATATGTGTCAGCAACTGCTATAGAAAGTACTTAGTCACGAGCTGGGAAAATAGGAACTATCAACAGCCAAGGGAGAGAACTGACCTCGAAGACTTCTGACAGACAAGAGTTTTGTTGAATCCTGGCAGAAAGCACTGTGAGTTGTTTACTTGCACTAATTAGGCCTCTTTGCTGCTCTGACATTATCTTGTTATATTAGAGCCCCAGTTCAGCTCCTGGCAGCCATTTCCTGTGCTGACAACTCCCTCCCACACACTTCACTGCGTGCATACCCCAAACCCTCTCTTTCAATAACCAGGCAGGCAAGCTGACTGATTTTAATCACAGAACATAGAACAGTTTGGGTTGGAAAGGACCCTTCAAGGTCATCTAAACCAACCCCTCCAAAATGGGATGAAGATATAATTGCACCATATTAAAAGATACTCAACCTAAAGCTCTTCCTTTGTCTTTATGTTTTGTCTAGGCCACAAAAGGTGAACAAGAACAGGGAAGAAAAGGAAGAAAGAGGAAGGATCCCAGAAGCTTCTTCTTTTCCTCTATGTTCCCCTTTCCACTTCTCTTTCAAGTGCTTTTATTCAATTTCTTACAACTAAAAAAAAGAAACAACACAAAACCAAACAGCAAAGTATGTGTGTGAGCACTCATGCGAATTAAACGGTTCTCTAAGGAAGGAAACTCCTGCAGCAAGCACAGCTTATGTGAATTTTACCATATAGCTCCAAACATTCATATACAGCTGCCTATATTTTCAGTTGTGATAGATCTTTCACAGCACCAATTATTATCCCATTTCTCTTCACACTTTTCATCTTTATCTGGAGGTAGAGAGGTAAGACTTTGATCACCTGTTTTTATCAAGGCTTTGACTCTGATTATCAGCCTCTTTGAATTTTGGAGATGTTGCTATTACTTTCATCTGACCAATGATTACAAGCCCACAGATTTCAAGTCAGAAGGTCTTTATAGGACTAAAAGTAACTGAGGCTTAGAAGAGGATTACATACCATGTCAACCTCAGAAATACTGTCCAAGCTTTCAACTTGCACATCCACCCCAACAGGAATTGCAGGGCCTGAAACAGAATGAGATTTAGATATGTAAATAAATGTTCTTTCATATCATCTGCATTTAATTAGCACTTCTAAGGTGATATGCAAACATTTCTGAGCTTATGTTGTACATTTCTGCCAGTGGCTCTTCAGGAGGGGGCTGGGGAAAGAGTGAATAACCATGTAAGAGCCCTTTTGAAACACTGAATTATCTTCCCCTTGGCATATACTGCAATGTTGACACTTTTCCAGTTAATCTGGGGCTTGGATAAAACATTTGCCTATGTTTTTAAAAACTGAGGCACCCCATCTTAAAATTCAGGCCCTTATGAACAAATTTAGCCCCAAGAACAGGAGACCGAGATGGCAAGAAGTGAGCTCTTCCTTGGAGGTTTCTCGTTTTTTACCAAGGCAAGGCACATTCATCTCTCAAGAGGCCATCACCATTTTGATTCATATTACTCACTGATGATATTGCTAGTTTTCCACCTTCGTTTTAAAATTAGCAACCAGAGAGTTCACAAAGAATAAATAAGCAGAAAACGTCCCATAAGGAATGCACACTCCTCTATTACTAGAAACCCTGTATCAAAACTTCACCACAGGCTGCTGCTCATTAATGACCAGGACCTGCTCAGAGGACTCAAGATCCCCATAATGTGCCCTCATGCAGCTTTTCCCAAATTCTGGTGATAAATGCCTGCTGAGACAAGCACACCAAGCCTGACCCAGCAGGGTAGGGCAGCAGGAACTGCTGAGGAAGAGCCCAGATGGACCCAGGGCTGCCGGGCGCTCTCAGTGTGCAGCAGTGGGCTCACACTGATGACCCAGTCCGGGACGTGTCTCCAGCCTGGGCAGAGTCAGTGAGACAGACCATGGCAAAGGAAAGAGAAGCTCTGCAGATGTGTCTGAGACTTGTCCAAGTAATTTTCCAAGGAACCATAGTGGCATCCATGAAGATTTGCAAAGAATTTTTCACCTCATTGGCAGTCAGGTAATATGCAAGATGCACCACAATCCCCTTGTGGACTCAGACCCCTATTTGCAGTGCCACGAACAGCAGGGTCTGCTGCATGAGCAGCATTTAGCTAGAGTAGCATCTTCCTCGAGACCACATGGAAGCTCTGAATACACTCCAATTCTAACCAGAGAGCAGAAATTGTGCTGGGAGCGCAGCACACTTTTGCAAGCTGCTATCCATCCTGCTCCTGTACCTGCAGCAGCAGGTGGGAGTATCTCCCACACATCTTCAGGGCTTTGGAACACAGCCTTATGTTTGCCTCCGCTGGAGGAGAAAGAAGCACCAACTCAGCCTCAGTAGGGAAAGGCTGATCCCCCCGCCCATGAGACAGGCTGGGACCAGCCCCCGTGCAGGTTTTCCGGGGCTTTGATAAGCCAGCCTCACCTGGTTACAGCAGAGCACACTGATGGTGACACTGTCGCCTTCCCACACGCACAGCTCCAGCCCGTTATGGCCACAGTGTCTGTCAGCAGCTGTGCTGGGAACAGGCACCTTGAGCAAGCCCTGTGGAGCTGGACCAGGCTCCTGGGAGCCACCAATTTCAATTTAAATGACTGTTGCCCCCAGCAGTGAAGCTCAAACATGGCTAACCCAGCGCTTTGATAGACTCACAGGTGCTTGCCAACGCCTACATGTCACATGCAGACACACAGCTGTGCACTACATGCTTTTAAAAAATTGCCAGCAATCGTTTGCAACTGAGAGAAAGAATTTTTGCATGACATTTCTCTTGCTCAGTAAAACATGCTTTGGTTTGTTGGGTTTGTTTTTTTTTTTTTTTAAACAAGGTAGCAAAAAGCACTGGGGTGTGTATCTGTGGTGACAAGAGACATTTTGATGTGCAGTACAATCAACAGAGAAACAGCACAAGCCAAGGGCTGTGTGCCCAACACATGCTGGGCAGCCCCCTACAGCTTCCAGACTGCAAGAGAGACTCTCTGTGCACCCATCCTTAATTTAGCCTTGATTCAGGAAATAAACACCCGTGCAAAGTCTATTTACTGCTGCGATTTCTTTGCTTCTCTAAACACTAATCACAGATTTTAAACACCCC
>VWZN01004515.1:535993-607322 GCA_013396955.1 Regulus satrapa | reverse complement strand
CCCCCCCCCAAAAACAAAAACCAAACAACTAAAAACCAAATCCATAAACATAAGAACACTGCCAAGCTGGTATTTGTCCCGTTGTTCTGTTCCTTCCCTATCTGCCCTTGAAGATAAAATACCATGTTCTTTGTTCATGTTCCTGCATCAAACACCCAATAACCAGCAGTTATCCCGTTGCAAGGACAAAGCCTAAGGTTCAGTCTAGGGCTTTTTTGAAGCTTTATTAAATCCAAAATAAAGAGGGTTCCATGTTAAGCTGGATGGTCTGGAAAGCCCTTTAGAGAAGAGGTCCAAGGCTGGATTAGGTGTCTTTTCTCCAGTTATTCACCAATTTGGGGAATGATAAAACATTGATTGTAATAGAGAGAGGGAGAAATTATTTGAACACCAGACTCAAATATTTAGTGCTTAACACAGAAATGTAAATATGAGTCTGTAAAACCAATTTATCAGCAGAAATATTTACTTTGACTTTTTTTGGGCAAACTCCTATTACAACCAGCAGGAGTAATCACTGCTTTTTCCTTTTCTGTGCTCCTCACTCAGCACCTGGGGCTGAGGCAATGAGAGGGTACACACAAATGGGAATGAGGATATACTGAGACACCAAGACCCTTTGGAGGAGGTTTAGACAAGAAGCTGGACTGAGCAGAGTGAGTGAAGGGCCAGTGGGGACAGTGCAAATGTTGCTGCCTGTGAGGTAGAGACAGGAATCAAAGGACCACCAAGTCCTGCTCTCGGCAATGAGCATAAGTGAAAACAAAACTTGCATATTCACTTGGTCCATCACTCTGCAAAACTTCAAGTGAGATGCAGTTTTGCAGATGCACTTGATGCAAGCAACGTTGAAAGTGCAGGCAGCTTCTGAAGCAAAGCAGAAGCCCTGTCTAGAAATGGCCTCTCTAAACCACAGAAACAAACCCTGTGTTTCCTTGAAGGTCATGTTGGCTACAGCACATACCATTGAATTAAATGGCTGTTCATCACTCAGAGAGCAATGTCAGGAGATCTTTGATCTCACTAACCCGTGGAGTCAATTAGGAGCTGCTAGCTTTTTAAGCCTGTCCCTCTGGCAACTGAACAGTTGAACCACAGAGGCTCAGGGTGTTTTGCCAAATTCCTCATCAAATGCCACAGGGGATGAGCAAAAAGAAAAAAACCCTCTGTATTGAGAGGGAGCAGAGTATGATGAGGGTGGGAATGTGAAGGAACAAGAACAGCTCAGATGGTATGTGACAAACTGAACTGCTAGACAGAACAACTGACTTTGATTAGATGCAAAAAAGCCCTCATCAACTAGTCTTTCATTGTCATAAACAATATTTTATCAATATTCACCTTTTCTTCAGAAAGAGGAAATACAGAAGGATCATCCTCAAGAATTATAAGCAACAAAATACTTGAACACATTAACACTGGAGATATCTCAATGCTCAGGCTCCTCTCTAGGATGTTCACTGCTGGACAGGAAGCTAAATTGATTCATCTGAAAGCTGAGGATGTGACTGATAAAAGAAAGCAGTGCTGCTTTGCTCAAAGCCTGCAGTCCAGCAGAGTTTTTCAGATCAAAACTTAGAGTCTCTGAAAAGTATCAGCCGAATTAATGGAATTTTGTGTTTGTTCTGAGACAAAGAAGACTCTGTGGCTTGTTTCATATTGCAAAAAAACCCTCCATTTTGAGTATCAAACTCTGCCCCAGATTGAACAGGATGTCTGGCCTTGGGCTAAACTCTCCAGGAGGTTTCCACAAGTCCCATGCAGGAATGGCTTCAGAAGGAACCCAACATCAAAGCCTGTTACACCCCAGTGTCTCCACACCTAAAAACACCAACCAGTGAGCAGCATGAAAGCTTCAAAGCGTGAGTCAGCTCCCAGTCAGAATTTGTCACAAACATGGTTTTTACTTCTGAGCACTGGAGAAGGCTTTGGAAGATAGGCAAGAGCGTGCTACCATGAAGGTTCCTGGAGTCAGTTTTCCACTCCAGCTCTGAGACTGAAGCTTTATGACATCTCTTTAATTTTTCTCTTTAGCAGTGCTTTCAGAGGCTCACTGTTTCTCTCAGAGACAGTGTCCACTCATCTATCTTTGAAGAAGGGAGGCAGATGAAGACCCAGAGGAAAAAAAAAATGTACATGGGAAATGAGAAGGTTTGGGATTTCTTTCACTGGCAGGTATCTCGTGCGCTCCCACAAACATCCATAAGAGATCCCATGTCTGCAGGGTGCAAAACAGCTTTCAGTGTGTTTGTGTGTGTGTGTGCATTTACTTTTTAATGAATGTACATCTGATTGGGACCTTTTAGGTGTGGGCAGCTCCCAGGCAGCCAGCACCGGGATGTGCTCATCGACCGCCTCACGACTGCAGGGCTTTGTCCCTCTGCATCTCACGGGCAGCTGCTCACCAGAAGAGCAGCAAGCTCTGTTCCAGCCCTTGTCACTCAGTGAACTACTCGTGCTTTATTCACTGCTCATCCATCCTGGCAAAAGCGCTGCCAAGAAAGGGCAGCAAGGACCAGCTGACTCGGTTAGGCTACTCGGTTATGAGCAAATATAATAAAAGCAAAGCATTAGGCTGGTCCTCAATAAAGAAGATACAGCTATTTTAAGTATCAACTAAAGCTGCTTATTCACAGGCTCCCTGTAAAATATGAGATGTCATAAATGAAATGCTTAAAATGGGTGTTTAAGGAAGGCAGCAAAACAAACATTTACATAATCTTTAAATATTAATAATAGTAAATAATACCTGAACATCTGCTAGCTAGAACAAGGTCACTGACATGGAGATAACTCCCTAAGGGTCAAAAACCCTGCAGTATCTTTTAGCTTATGGAGGCTCTTTGACCATCAGCAAAGCAAAAAAAACCTTTCTCACTGCCTCTGTACCCAATTGTCTGTCTCTAATGGGCTGAGGGCAGGCAAGACAGCCATGCTTATTGGGCTGTTAATAATACAACTTACACAACATTTGTTTGCTCACTTGCTCTTTATGAAGATACATATTTTGGAAAAACCCTTCACCTTTCTCTAAGTTTTTTGTTGTTTTTTTTTTTTTTCTTTTCATTTCACCTTGCATAACCGCAGCCTGCTCTGCCCAGTTGGACTGGCAGCTCTGCAGACCAGCAAGAGTCACCGTGGCCACCATAAAGCAGCTCATACCCTGTCCCCTTTTTTAGTTTAAGGTGAAGTTGCAGGCTGGCCCACCAAACTTGGGAACCATTAACAGTACTGGGTATCTTTTAGTCTTAATGCCACTCACAATTTACTTCTGGGATTATTTAAATTTTCCAGAAGTGAGGTGCCTTTCCTCCCTGCAAGGTAACACCACAGGCCCAATGCAATGCCACAGAGCTGGGATCACAATTAGACCAGAGAGGGTCTTAGAGCAGCAACCAGTTACAGTCACATGTATGCCACAGGTTCCTCCTCTCCACTTCTGCAGTACAAAAGCCTTTTTATCCTCCACAGAAATCCATCTGTTTGACTGACTTTGCCACAGCAAGAAGCTGGAAGGACTCATGGTGCATAGCAAATCACTGTGACTGCTTGATGAACACCATTACAGACAGAACTATGAGGATCACCTCTTACCGGACTTCTGTTCCCTTTCCTGTATGCTTTTTTTCCATTAGGCTTATCTTCTGTCACTAAAAACACACTGTGCAATTCCGCAGCTGTGCAAGAACGTGTAGCACCCACTATCTCTGTGCATCTGAGCCAGGCTTTCCAAGGCTGGAGCCTCAACAAAGTTGTTTCCATGCTTTGCTCCTCACCACGTGCAATTTCAGCACAACTTTGCTAATACCATACCTTTACCCCAGTAATCTCTGCAAGTTAGAAGGTTTTAAGCAAAAATTTTTAAATAACCATAATGTTTTTCCTTTATATAAAAAAGGAACGTTCTCAGCAAAGGCTCGTAGGGTATTTCTCAGTTTTATAAACATTCCAAATTTTGGCTCTCGAAGAATCTTGATGGAAAACAAGGCAAAAGAGATATTAGAATGCAGTTCCATTAACACTAGAAGAGTGACTGTGTAATTACGTGTGCCTATTTGGTGTGACTTGTGCTCAAATGTGTTCTTCAAGGACTCTGTGACATGAAGAAAACAGTTAAATTCAGATGTTTCCAGAAATGCAGTGCAGTGGTTCCACTGAGTGCCAAACCATCAGCAAAAGAGAACAAAAAACCCCACAGCTTCCCCCCCAAAAAAGTGTAATGCCCTGACATACATCCAGTTAGGGGGAAAAAAGTTAAAATATCATTGCAGCTCTCCAGATGTCTCCAAATGAGTGAAGGTAGGGAGTCCTAATATCCTCCCAGGGAGCCAGCCCTATTATCCCACCCATCAGACCAGCAGGTCTTTTGTCCAGAGGACAGATCAGACACAGAGAGAACAGATCAGCACCTTCAGTTTGTCCATATCAGGCACTTGGAAGTCAACAGCCCAGCTCCAAAAATTGAGATTGGAAAACCAAAAAAACCAAAAAAAACCCCAAAAAAACAAAACAGAAAACCTAAGACAGCTGCATCCAGGGCTAAGTGTGTTCACACCAGCCCCAGGAAGATCTGTCTATGCTCCACCCAGACGTCAAATTAAGACAAATTCTTCAACCTCAGAAGTAGCAGATCAAGTTTATCACTGATCAGCAAAAAGTTACCTCCAGTGTTTAGGTTGGACTACAGCTTGCTGGTAAATAACATTGCGGGGGCAGGAAACACTGGTGATGACAGGTTTTGAAAACCAGAGTTTGAAAAAAAAAGGAAATATATATATATATGTGTGTGTGTAACTGTGTAACTGTGAGCAGGGGTCAGCACCGTGCTCTCAGAACAGCACATCTGCATTGAGGGGCAAGAAACATCTTTTCAGCCACACCAGGAACGGGCAGGTCTGAGAAGCTCTGTTCTATGGACCAGGTGTTCCACTGAGCACTTCACCCTAGAAGGCCAGCTGACAAAGGATGCAGCATTAGTCATCCAGTGAAAACTACAGAAAACCCTGTCCTTAGCTCTGGAAGGATTTGGTAATTGATGTAATCAGAAGAGGGATTGCCATACTGGTATTCCAGCCGTTTTTGTTCAGGTACCCTCTTATCTCTGCAATAGTGGGTCTAGAAAGATCAGGCAAGCACATTCCTGTAACTGGGTGTGACTGAAGGCAGAAGTGAAGGTGGCAGAGGTTTCTCCTCCCACCCTTTTATTTGCTTATGTGAGTTTGAGACAAGATTTTTTTTCTGGACAAAAGTAGTCCATTTTCTCCTAGTAATGATGGGCTGTGATCCACCCAACAAGTTCTTTACTTTGCAATTTAATCACATCAGCTGAAAAGCTCATTGCAAATTCACAACAACAAGTGAATATTAAAATCTGCAGCTTGTTTCTCTTCTCAATAGAGTGAAACACTTACTGGGAGGGTCCATCCTGAGCTCTAGGAAGTGCCAGCCAAAACCAGAGCCAGCTGCAGCAACAAGAAGGAATGTATGAAATATACAGAGCACAGAGGGCAATGAGAATGAGCATGAGGCCTCTCTGAATTGGCACCAAGTCTTTTCCCTTCACACTGATGCATCTGGACAGAAGTTTTTTTGGCTTGGTTTTTAATTACATTGTTAATTAGATAATTAGATTCCTCTTAAGTAGATTAGCATGAAATCAAGGGAACCACTTTATTCTCACCTCCAAAGGCTGGCCGCATGGTGAAGTCATGTTCGTCGACTCTGAGAAGCTGCTCCGTCTTTCCTTTCCAGGCTTTGGTCAAGTCGCGATTCTTCTTAAAGATGTGGCTGCAAAAGACAGCAGCAACAGCATTGTTCCGACCCCTCTGTGCCCAATGTCACAGCTGCCAGCCCGATTTCCGAGCCACGGGAGCAGCAGCTTTGCAGGCACAACCCCAGGGAGGGAGGACTGCGGGGAGACGGCCAGCACCAAAACACAGACACGGCGCTACCTTTCCACAGCGTTAGCTCGGACCTTTGTGCCCCACAGACAGCCCTGCTTCTTCTGCCCCAATCCAAGGACACGGTGCTCCTCTGCCCCAGACACCCCGGCCCCCAGGGAGGCACAAGGCAGAGAGCACAGCATCTCATGGGGGAGCTGGATGCAGCGAATGCCGCAGCTGACAGCAAGCAGCAGCAGAAGCAGCTGGCTGCCCCACGTTACCTGGCCAGGATTTGGCCAGGTACCAAGGCAACATTGTCATGAAAAAGCTCTTCTCAGTGCTGGTCACGCAATGTCATACGCTACTTGGAAACTGCCCCGTGAACTTCACCAGTTCAGTGCCGGCAGTTTGCGTGGACGGAGAGTCTGCTGGCTTTCGGCAACAACAAAAAACCACCCATTCCTCCCCACAACAGCGGGAAGAGAGGAGTTTTATCTAAAGAAGCCTTCAGTCCCTCTCTTTTCCAAACATTAAGGTAGGAAAAATTCTTTTTATTTGAGGTATTGTATGATGACAGTGGAACAAGGATGACGATAAACCCCTGAGGGAAGTGCAAGATAGTCACTGAAATCACATAAGGGGATAACTAACCAGCAGACAAACAAACTGCATACACTTCTGGAGGAAAATCCAGATCAGCATCCCTGACTGTTCTCCAGTGGTGTGAATGGAAGACTTGGACCATTAAGGTTCCTCAATCCCTTTACTTTGGACATAGGAACTGACAACGTTGTAGATACTGCTGCAATTAGCTTGTTTCCAGTAATTTGCTAAAAATAATTATGATAAATAGTAATAACTTTATACAAAAGGTTCAGGTTCCTTTTCCTGTATGGAAGAAATATTACTGAAAATAAAGAACAAAAAATATTGGAGGAAAAATAAAGAAACTACTTAGGCTTAAAGTCTTGGTCAAGAATTCGGAACTTACAAAACAATCACCCCAATCGTAAGTGTGGGTATGGAAAGGGATGTTCTTAGCTACATTAAAATATAAAGCATAATAAGTATGAGCCAAAGGGAGTATAAATCACAAATCAGAGGAAAAGTTTCCCATCAGAGCACTCAATTCAAGAAAGAAATGATGAAACCTATAGGGTGTTGATAGCTTCTGCTTACATCAATAAACCCTTTCTTTACAATAAGGAGGAGAAAAGGAAGCAACATAATTAAAAAATAATTGTATCAAACAGATGTTTTGAAGGAATATAACCCCCTGTATCCCAGGGCATATGCTACACAGGAAAAGCTGGATCTCCCTCAGGTTATTTTGGGCTCCTGTTTCAGCTGGGATGTCAAAGCTTCTCTCTATGCAGGCTGTGAGAAAGAGCCAGCCAGAGCAAACACCCTCCCAACAAGGCTGCATTATTGGTTATCTAAAAGCAGGGGTGTAAAACCAAGCACAATCACTAATGGGAATGGTTGGAGGCAAAAGTTTAGCTTTTAACTGCTTGCTGCAGGGGCGAAGCTTTGTTTCGCTGCAAAGTTAGGGCTGCTGCCAAAGCGCTCCACCATCCGCTGCACGGCCTCTGTGCTCGAAAAGCTGAAGTCCAGAAAAAGGATCTTCCTGTGTCTGCTTGACTTTAATTATCAGGGAAAAGCCAAAGTACCAGTGAATGCTCAAACAAGTCTCTCTCCTCAAAGAAGGGGGTAGGAAAGTCTAATTAAAAATCTAACAGAACATTGGATTGCACATTGTACAGAGAATTGGTGTGGAAAACCCTGGCAGTATTATCTTGTAAATCAAGGGCTCAGCCTCACCGAAGTGCTAAATTTTGATCAATTCTTTAAAAATCATCAAACAGCAAAGAGCACACAGCAGAGCTGCTGAAAACAGTCTGTGGCTGCAGAGGCTTCAGAGGGCTGGCTGGGGACACAGACACTATCTTAGGAAGAAAAGAGGTTTTCAGACACTACCTGAGCCAGGGGTTAAATTTAACCGTCTTTTAATCATCAGTTCATGCCATATCCTTCAGGTATTATGACAGCCAATTCAGATTTTACAGAAAGAGCTCTGGCAGTCTCTTTTTAATCAATTTAATCAATTTAAAAATTTTGTACTGAGATATTTTTAATGACAGGAAGTCTACACAGCCCTTAAAATTTATTACCACTCTTGTCTATTTAATCCAAGACCAAGTTTGTTTGAAAAAAAAATATTAAATTCTTTACAACAGTGTTTGCATCAGCTGTGCTATATCTTCTGGCCTGCTCTGGCACCTCTGCAGCAAAGGTGACACCAGCTGCCAGTGCTCCTGTGGAGCTGAAGGGTGCTCTGAACACTGCTGCCCACAGGTGCCTTTACTGACAATCTGATCACCAGTATCTCATAAATCCTCTGTGATGTACTTATGGTCTTTAGCATTTCTGATTACAGATTTGTTAGGGTTTCTTTCAGCTTTATGCACTCTCTGCAATTCACCACTATTCATTTAAATCCACTCAAACAACAATGTCTTTTTTTTTTTGTTGTTGTTGTTGTTGTTGGTTTTGGCCATATTTTTCATGTATCATTTTACTGCTGTTTAGATTTCACTCAGAGAGCATGAATTTGATAAATCTGACTTCTGTGAAGATTTGTTTCTGTAAAAAGGAGAGAAGGTGACAGATAGCTCATTGAGCTTCTGTAAATGTTTTTCTATTATTACCCTAATTTTTAAAATATATTTTCCATTCCAGTCACTTTTACTCAGAATTGACTCAATTGCATAAAACAGATGCTTTTTCTATTGCCAAATATATCAAACAATATTAATTCTTGATGGCATGAGAAATTACAGATAACAGCTCAGCAGGATTCAAAAAAAGCAGGTGTCTGTGCAGACATTCAGACCTTTCCAGAACAAGATAAAGAACTTTCAAATTGGAAACAGTCCTCACGCTCTAGGGCATGAGGCAGTGGCTAAGAAGGAAAGGAAAGGAAAGGAAAGGAAAGGAAACAGGGTCTCCACCCTGAGCATGGCACAGCTGCTGGCAGCCAGAGTCTGTCAGGTTTCTGCACCTTCCCCTGGATAGTTCAGGATGGATTTTGGTCGCCAGATGGTACCTCATGGTCGTGGGGCCTTGGTTCCAATTACATATCAGGATGCAGAGAAGCATTTACAGTTTTTGAAAATCTTACCACTCTTTGGTATATTTTCTGAAAAAAAAAAATCTCAAAATTCCTTAGGCAAATGCATCATTTACTTTGTGCAGCATCCGCAGCAAGCTGGAGGAGATGAACACTGTGTCAACCCAGCACTAAGGAAGGTACAAGACCTCCTGTTTTTCTAACCACCAAAGCAAGTGACTGCTGCAACAGAAAGCCCTAGAAGCTAAATTAAAACAAGAAGGTGCAAGAACAGTTTATGGCTGTCATAACGATTAGCTCGCTCCTAAATGAGAATGCCAAATTTATTATCGCTGCTGTATCTTTAATCTTAATATGCATGGATCATACAGGATCAGATATGGCTGAGAAATTTCTGACAAACTGGGAACATCAAGATCCTTGATTTTGGCGAAGTGTCTTTCCAGTGCCTGTGAGAGCCACAATTCAAGTGCTGTAGGAGCCCCAGCTGCGCAGGAAGGCCTGGCATATCCACAAGATAGGTTTGTCTTGGGTCTGATAGGTCTCACTTGGTGTGACTGGTGGCCACACCAGTCTCTATTGCTTCCAGAGCCTCAGGGAAGAGGTATTCTGTTGCCCTACTTCTGGATGTAACGTGCTTCACATATTTGTGGGTTTCTGTTGGAAGCAGGAAGGAAAGGAAAGTGACTTTCCTTGCCAGATTTCTAGAAAAACTAAATCCGACTCTGGAAAAGGATGGACACAAACTCAAAGGGCGAGCACAGTCACTGCTGTCATACATCTCCCCGCTTTTGTTTCACATCGCTCTTTGGCCCTGGCTGGTGCTGCAGTGTTGGGAAAAAAGCCTCAGGAGACATCAAATCCTGAACCGGAGGTCCAGCAGTGCCCTGGACTTGAGCCCCAGGCTAGTCATACACCTGTAAAAAAATGGCTATCATGTTTCAATCACTGAAGCATTAACAAAGTCCAAGTTTTTTGAGAAACTGCCATAGAGCAAAGGGAGATCTATGAGGACAGGGTGGTACCACAGGCTAGAGGACGTGCCTGCAGTATCCAGCTGAAAAACAGGGAAAAAATGCAGCTCCACAAGGCAATGGAGCCACTGCTGGCAGCAGCAGTTTCAGCAGGATCACCAGACTACCCGCTCCAGTGGAATGCTGCTTGGAAAAACAGTTTGTGTTCTGAGCCTTGTGCTGCTGTGTCCTGGTGGTTGCCTTCTGCCTCTGGGTCCCAGCCTAAGGCTGGCTTGTAGCATGCCCTCAAAATGGCATCTCTAATGAGATTCTCCAAAGGACTGACCACTTCCAAAGACCTTGGCAGGAAGTCTTTAACTAAGAGCAGCCCAATGCCACTTCTGTATCAAAGACAGTTTTTCTGCTGTTGAAGCACGAGGCTTAGCACAGCTGGTAGTAGAGAGGAGCAGGCAAACTCAGGAGTCGGATGGGCACAGGTCACTGGAAACACAGCATTCACTGGCACAACAGAGAGGGTAAATGTCTCCTGAGTTGTCAATATATGCACAGCAATAAACATTACCAGAAGCATTATCAGCAATTTTTATAGAGCAGTAAATATTAAGAAAACCCCTGATTTTCAGAGTTTGTCTTTTGGAAATTCTGTCTAGCTGGACAATCCAGCAGGATTGCCAGGATTTGTTTATCATTTCTGAGAGGCAGCCACTGCTGAGCTACTGAAGACTACCCAGAACTGTTTCATAAACTCAGTGCTGGACATTCCAGCAGCACTTGCTTGGCACTTGGGGTAAGACTCTGAGGAAGATCCAAGCCCAGCTATATACACGGTACAGCCAGTACTACCCTCAGCAAGTCTGACCTACCCTGGCAGCACGAGCCCAAAGTGTGTGCACAGCTCTCTGGAAAATCCCAGCTACCAACACCCAGGTAACTGTGACAAAAGGATTTACTTCACAATTCATTCATCACTCGAACTCTCCAAACAAAAAGAAATGCAAGATTTTTTAACCAACAATGCCATTACATTCTAGAGCCCTTGGTTTCATGCACCATTTGCACATCTTGTACATCAGCAAGAACACCCTCAACTTCATAGGAATGAGTACCGCTGATAAAAGTTTCTCAGTGTAAGTGGCAGGGATAGTACACCATGGAAAATGTGAAAAACTACTGTCAAAATATATACCCAGGAGCTGCTACTCGATGAGCACACACCAATTTCCTATGCAAAACCTGGGCTCTCCAGAGGCAACAGTCAGGGCAGTGATGCACACAGGCAGTTGTTTCTTTATGTTATACCTCAATCTGTAGGAGGAGAGATGCATTCTCAGCGAGGGGGGGATGCAGGAGTAAGAGAAAATTAAACTCAAGGCAGATTCTAATCAAGCAAGGATTATCCATTCAGCATGCTGAGCGAAGCTCACAGAAAAAAAATAATGCGTTACAATGTATTAACACAAATAACCGGGAATAATTCAGGATGCACAGGCAACCCTTAACCTGGCAATTCTTCATTTGATTTCCAAACCTGACTTTCCCCATGTTCCTTTCCCACTAAGGCACAGACTCAACAACTTCTCCACGGAATGGTGGCAGAGAGCTCTCCCAGAACCCGCAGGATGAGCCACCCCAAGCGCCCAGAGCTCCATGGGGAAGGACTTCTGCACCACGGGAACCTCTGTGCCATGTCCAAATCAGAAACTGCAGCACTGAAGATCCTGTGCACAACCCAAGCTGTATTCTTGAAGTCAGTATAAATATCATTAGATCAGGCTGATTTATTGCCTTAGTGGACACAAAATGTCAAAACTTACCAACTGTAGATTCCCAAATATAGGAATACATTTTCTTGAATAAGAGAAATTTACTGTAAAATTTACTTTGCTTCTTACGGTAATTCAGCAAGAGAAATACTAAGCCAGAAATGTGATGAAATTATTTCAAAGATCATTCTTTTAATTTCTCTTACATGATTAGGACACCAGCCTAGGAACTAGTTCGGTTTCCTTTTGCTAAAACAGTCCACTATTTATTGTTGCTTTAGGGAGAACTAATTTTTTTCTACATCATTGATCATGAGTACAAAATTAAATACAATTGAATATTGAAATATAAAAATTGAAATATAATTGAATACAAAAATTAAAACATTAACAACACTGCTCCACACACTTTCTTTTTGTTGAAACATTGCAGAATTCTCTGTATTTAAAATGTCATTCTCATTTGACAATCCCTTAAACCTGGATTTTATAAAATTTTAAATAACTACATTGTAAAGGAATGGTGTGTGTGTGTGCGTGTGGCATATAGTTCCTCAAATCATACATAGATGGAAAATTGTTCATGTAAATCATTATACCACAGAATACGAAATAATATTGTTATTCTTTATAGTAAATTTATAAAAATAATTTTAGCAGTGCTGTGACTTCCACTTCGTTACAGCTCATGAAAATATCAGCACTGTAAAAACTGTAAACTTTTTTCTCCAAATTCAAATAAAGTACAAAACTTTTAAAGCAGGGCATAGCTCTATTTCAGGGAAAATTGATATTTAAAGAAGGATTTACACTATTTCATTACTTCAAAGCACATGATCTTTACTACACAGGAAGATTTACAAGGAAGTGCTACTGTTCAATCCCCACATTCCTCAGAATATAGACTTGGGAATATTTTCCAAGTTCATTGAAAGATCTCATTCAATAATTGAGATTCTGTGAACATGAGTGGTAAAACTTCAGTTGACTTTATGATTTCAGGATCAGGCCCTGGAAGTTTCCGCTTTTTAACATTTAGGTCACTAAAAGCATATGCCACTGTGCTTTTTCAATAAGTAGTGCAAATCTGATAGCATATTATGTTTTCTTTGCTTCCAATTACATCACATTTCTTTTCAAAACATTCAAGTAACAACACTCTCTATAAAAGTCTTGAGTGATAAATCAAGAAGTCCACAAAAATAAACCGGAAAGATCTGAAAATCTGAAAGTTTACAGCCATAGTGGAACAGTTTAATAAGATGGATTAACCCGATTTTATTTTTGAGCCCTTCAAACAATGAATAGTCTTTTAAGATATAATTGCCACTGGATGACATAACCACAGAAAAAGGATAACATACTTTGGACTGTCTGGCAGGTTTGGAAGATTATCTTTTCTAATGTAAACCTCTAGACAAATCTCAGTAGCAGCAAATCTAATAAACTTTCCTAAAACCTTTAACTCATTCTTGTGCTTTCACTTAACTTTAAAACACATTTTTTAAAGCTCCCATGTACTTCTTAAAAAAATAATTTACATTTTTCAATCCCTGGCTAACTTTTAGGGTTTAATTTGTTATCAATTACCACAATGTGTGCTAAGCAACATCCCTGTAAATAACAAAGACACTCCAGCAAGCAGGTGAATAACCTGCCCCGAACACGCAATGCGCGCATATGAACATCTCTGTTAACTGCAACTTCTCTGAATTCCCTCCGAAATTTGCACGTATGGCTAGGAATAATTTTACCCCAATCCATGCCGGAGCAGTCCACTTCTCTGCAAAACCTGCCTTACTCACAGTTAATCAAGGCTAGCAATAGAAGCATCCACTTACACGCAAAACTGATTCTACTACCAGAGACTGTTACAAAAACATTATCTGTAAAGCCGTGGGACATTGACAGAGTAGGTTTTTATATCCCTCTAGGAACGCGTTTGTAACACCGCAGGAAAAGATAACACACATGGTTTAGTAACCCTTACCTTGCCCTCTGCACATCCAGATGGCTCGTCCACCTCCTCCTCCTGTGCTTTCTGCTTTCCACGAGAAGAACTAAGCAGAAGATTAATAAAAGGAGTTTTGCGAAATAAGGCATCTTGCTGGAA
The DNA here is from genome assembly GCA_013396955.1 of Regulus satrapa. NCBI lineage: Eukaryota > Metazoa > Chordata > Aves > Passeriformes > Regulidae > Regulus > Regulus satrapa. Next base: position 593,460 of record VWZN01004515.1, on the reverse strand, counting down.
ACGGGAGCCGGGCACTCTGCACTCCAGTGACCTCCTGTAGTACAAGTCCCCCCGGGTTTAAACATTGAACCAACTCCGATTCTGGCGTGTCGCGCCGGTCGGCGATCAGTGGCAGAAGCGCTGCGTTCCCGGCGTGATGCATTCCACAGGCTCTCAGGCTCTTCCCTCATCACCGCCTAATGATTGGCCATTACTCACCAAGTTTGCCTCACTGAACATTTTCACTGGGTCCTAAAGGATGCTTACTAAAGCCATTATATAAAAACCCCGCAATTCGGCACGCCGGCTTTTTGCTCAATCCCCTAATCTCGGTGCTATCCTCCTGCCAGACTGTAAAACCAGGCTGTCCCTTTTCATTAGGCTTTCTACATTTTTTTTTTATCCTCTCTACGGCATCTTTTTCAACTGGCAACTGCCTGTGCCACGTTTCAGACATGTATCTCATGACATCTCCTCTGTGAGCCCACATTTGCAGTATGTGAACAGGGGTTCAAGCACCACGCCAAAAAAGAAACACAGTGCCTCTATTTTAGAAGCTACAGGATCTGAACAGGTTTTTTTAAATTTGTGTTTTTTCGGGTTTTTTTTTGTTTGTTTTTGTTTGGTTTGTTTTGGGTTTTTTTGTTTGTTTTTGGGGGGGCGGGGATTTGCATATTGGTGTTTCTTTGTTTTTAAATTTCTAATGAAATAGACAAATTAGGTCAAAAGATGGGAATTGATATATTGACATCAAATTGGTCTGCAGAAGAAAGTCTAACTGCTGAACAAATACATACTTTTGTCTGAACTTACAAAAGTTATTTTTTCACCTTTTTTCCATTATACCTGCAAACAAGATTATCAGCAATACAGAGACATGCTTAAAAAGACTTGAGATTTTGGGAGTTTCTAAAACTTACACATCTCCTTTAGACACAAAATGGGTTTTCCTTATTTTAGAAGTTGTTATAGCTACTTTAATGTTGCAAAACAATAATATATACTATAGCTGACAAAATTTAGGAAAGGTCTAGGTAGCTTGTGAAAAACAGCATGAAAATCTCACTTATGTCAGTGCTATTATGTTTGACAACAACAAAAGGAAAACTAGCTAAACTTCCTTGTCTTTGACATAAACATGCTGAACAACAGTCTGAACAATTATAGAAGAGGACCATTATCCCATGCTGTCCTACTTCAACACCTAAACAGTCAAAACTTCTCAAACTGTAGGTACACTGCTTGCATGTGCCTTTTCACAGTATTCATGAGTATTACCAGGGACTTATAAGTAGATCTCTGAGTCCAAAATATTGATTTTAGGTTTAAAAAAAAGAAAAAATATACAAATTGAAATATGCCCCCCCCCAAAAGAAAGAAACAAACAAAAACCACCCAACTAACCAAAAGAAACCCCCTTAAAAAACACAACCAACCAAAAAAAAACCCCTCAGACAAACAAGAAGCAAACTGCCATATGATACTTAAAACATATCCAAAGACTGGCTTGAAACTTTATTTCTAGTAGGATTGTAATAAATACTTCTCTTAGGCAGGTTCATATATAGGAGAATTTAAGTATAATAAGGTTTAAATTTTCTTTAGTAAATAAAACCACATACGAAATGTTCAGTTCAACACATTATGTATATTTCTGGTATAATTAAAAGACAACAGCTCTGGGTAAATAATTATATTACATATTTATAACTATTGCAAGAATAGACATGTTTTGCATAATCTTCAAATTTTAAAAACAAGATATACAGTTGGAAGTACTAGAAGAGGACATTCAAATCTTTCAAAAGATTATCCAATCTTTCTTCTGAAAAATAAAAATCAAAATAATGCAAGTAGTTTTCTGGCACCTACTTTCCTCCCACAGTCCTTTCCCCCTTCCACACACACAAAGCAGCACCACAACCAATTTGTATGTTTTTCTCCTCTGGAAGTGTGTCATGGCAAATAAAAGTGATTACAAAACTGTATTCCCTCTAAATTAACAGTTCACCAGACATAAACACATAGTAGTGTTTCATTTTATAATCCCCACTCCAATGTCAAATCTTATACTAACTTAGGTGGGGTACTTATATGGGCATTTATGCCCCATTAAAAAAATTTTATCAACCATTTTTTAAAAATTGTCTTTTTCTAGTTTATAAATTACTCAAATTTAGTTCCATCCCACATGCCTTAATGTTACTATTCCACTGCACCGTTTCTCCAGGTATCTAGTGGGCACTCAATTACAACTCATAGCTTACATGCCCAACTATGCTTTTCTTACAAGCAATGTATCTGTGTAGGTACTTTAACATTCATAAGGATTTAAGCGCAAATACAAAAAAAGGAACCTTTGTAAACAGTTCTCACGTCATAGCCAATACAGAATGTTCAGTGAAGCACTCAAGTCACTGTTGTTAGGACGAACAACCTTATAACTCAAAGACGTACTCGTTAGCCAAGCATATTCTGCGAAATATGAGAGCTGCCAGTGCAAAGGTCAGCAGGACAATGAGCACGGTGGAGCCCGTGTGGTTGGTGTTGGCTCTGGGCTGCTGCGCCCGGTTGAAGTCGGGTGAGCTCGGGGCCCGTCTCTGGCTCTGCTGCTGCGCACGGCGCTGCCGAGGACTCATCGAGGTGCTGGACGCGGCTGGACTACGCTCCTGGCCAGCCCCTGCACCGCTACTCGGAGCTTCGGACTGAGGAAGAAACGTTGAGAGTTGTCAGACAATGAGATCAGCAAGAGATAAAAACATAAGGATGAAAATGTCCTCTTCAGATGACTGTTAATACACGTCCCTGATAATTACAAGATTGTTGTAGCTGGTTGGTTTTGTCCATACACTATCCCGAGTAGGAGTATATTTCAAGCTGAAAATCAGCAGTTCTATAGACAGGAGAAGGCTGAAAAAAGTCTGTCAAACTGTATGTGTGTTAGAGATTTCAAATATCTTTATTTAGGATTTGTTTTTAACTCTTTGCTGCTCAAGAAGTCTTTAACAATCCTCCAGATAGTTAAATATCTGAGGATTTGCAATGTCTTCTATACTGAAGGGGAAACAAGATGGGGAAGCCAGAAGGATGGAGAGAAGTCCAAGAACTGTAATTAAGCAATGCTGTAGCGCTTCCTGCAGACAGCTGGGTCCAGAAGTCTCTTCTTATCACCACCACCATTGAAAAAACAAAACAAAAATTCTAATCACAATCCATCTACCTACTGATCCCAGCAGGAGTTCCCGAGCACAGCAGTGCGCAGGCACTTACCTATTGCCCTCTACTGGTCAATTTCTGTCTGACATTACAAGTATTAAAAATAAACTTCAGAAAACCATGTTCTGCTCATGAGAATTTTATGCTGAAAACAAGTTTCAATCTTAGGAACTTGAAAATAGGACATCTGATCTTCCAATTCTGCTTGCAATTACTAAGAAGCTCAAACTTCCAATGTTTAATATTAAAAATAGTGATACAGCACAGTCATTAGCAACAAGCATTTTGACAAGGTTCAATTTAAGTGTTTAAAAAAGGAAAAAGAAGCTCTGAGGAAAAAAAACCACAGGTTTTTAAATTTTTAAGTCTTATTTTCAGTCCTCAGAAAAGGTTTTCTAGTATTTCTACTTAAAGCAATTTGCAGCTATTTTCTGGAGTTAGCTTTCTTCCCCTTTCCTTCTCTCAAAGATTATCATTACTGCGGGTAAAACTAGAATTCTGGACAATTTAGATTTGTTTCTAAAGCCTTTGAATGGACGCAATATCCATAACCTTAAGCACCACTTCAGCCATCTACTGTATCCATAAAAGATAACCTTTCCACACCACCAAATAGGAAATGTCCTCAACTGCATATCAGATTTGACAATCCACAAGACAAGACAGTGAATAGCACTTGGTCTTGTGACTCTTCTGCCTGTGGACAAAGAATTCCAAATTTTCCCCTAGTTGGTGATTTGTCTCGCCCAGGGAAGAAGCCTTCCATTCCCACCTCCCTTATCATGAGTACTTCCTCCTAATCCAGTTTATCACTGGCAAGGAAGTACTGATGCAATTACTTGCCCCATTTGACAACTTGCCTATTTACACAGGTGTCTTGCCTAAATAAGCAAAGCAGCCTGGGTAGCTTCAAAGAAAAATGTTTTTAAAAGATATATCTTATCAGGAGAGACAGCCAAGAACAAGCTGTAGTGATTTCCAGTACACTGCAGAAGAAAGTAGTTCTGCTTCTCCCTTGAAAGCTCCTCATGCTAAGGAAAAGAAAGACTCGGGGAAATCTTTATTCATTTGAAAAATGAAGTTTGTAGATTCGTCTACATTCCCATCATCCAGAAGGTGAGAGGGAGAGAAATGAATTCAGGACACAAAAACTACCAATTCAGTAAGCAGTGTTTTTCTTCTTCAGTTTTTAAAGATATAAAAAAGTCTAGAAACATTCCTAATCCTTCATCTGACTAACAAAATAACAAGCACTGGCTGTAAAACACATCTTCTCAACACTGCAAAACTTAAATTTAAAAATAAAACAGAAAGGCCCTGTTCTGAATAGAACAAGCTGTTATACACTGACATGAACAGATCTGTGATTCAAGAGAAATATCACGGACAATTTCAAGGCTTTAAGGTATTTTTTTAGGAAATGATAGGTGGACTGGGGCAGCAGCAGACCAATGGCATCACCCAAAGCTCAGCTAATGCACCACCTTGGGATTCTCACCATAATCAATGGCCAACTATTACCAGACAGGCAGAAGAAAGCTAAGAAAGGAGTAATCATGACCTGATAAAATCTGGGTCCAGGTGCTACAGTATCTTAAATAATAGATGATTGATAGATTTTTTTTTTTAATTTGTTTTGAAGTCTTTAAACTCTTCATAAACAAACATTACAAGATTTTTATACTAACAAAGCACCTCACATGACACAATTTCCACTGCTTCTGCCAAACCATACTGGAAATGTGAATGAGGACTTAACAGACTAAAATTAGAAATATTCAATAATAGTTACATTATAGCCACCTTTAGCAACTGATCTTCACAGATAATACATGTGTCACATTATTACTTACTATTTATATTACCATGTGTCATTATTTCTGAAGCTTCTGAAACTGTTAGGACTGATAGAAAACTTTGCTCCAAGGACATTAGAACAATTATTTGATGAATAAGCTGTTTCAGTAAAATATACTTATATTAGAACTAACAGAAACTTGTATTGTCTAACAAAATGCAAGTAAGGAAATTTATATCACGTTTTCAGTTGACTGAAGAATGGTAAAATTCATTGCATCCTTTATATCTCCAGACCATTATTTTTAAAATTTGTATCAGAATACTAGAAGGATTAAATAATCATCTTAGAAGGGATGTTTTAAAAATATAGCAAACTCAGGAGCTCAGAACTATATAAATCCTCTGGGTTACTGAAGCCTCTTTCATTTATAACTAATGGCCTGGGGAGAGATGCAGAAATCAGGATAGGTGAAATATCTGTCTGTCTGTACAGCTTCCAACAGAAGACATGCCATAGTTTGACACAGCATGGTTTAATGGCTAACATGAAAAATGTCTATTTTTAATGAATCAAAGTTGGGCCAAGTACTGTTAATTGTCAAGACATTTTAAATGGTTACTGTAGTATTACAAAACTAAGATGTCACTTAACAGAGATAAAGGGAAACACTTTTTACTAATATATCATTCAGAGATTAAGATTAAAGGTAAGGCTTTTAAAAATCTCATGCACAGGAACACAGCCTCATTTTCTGATAAAAACCTCCTTCATCAGCTCAAGAGTAGCTGGCTTCAGTTACATGTTTATTTTATCACCCCTCATAACGCTTCATCCAGCCACTGTTATCAGTGCAATCTATTAAACAACAGAATATTGTTTAATAACAGGTATACTGAGGCTTAATGTATTCCCAGATTATCATAAAAGAAGCCTAACAATGGTTTTTACCTTGTTAATAAAGCTCATCAAGCATCAACTTTATTCATTAGCTATAAGCCCCAAGGTGGCACATAATTCCGTATCAATACAGCAGATGTATTGCTACAAATCTGGTGGAAGTTCAGACACCCATAACCCACATGGATGGAGTCTGTGCAACTGGGGGAAGACAGAAATGTAAACTGCACTGCTCTCCAGCCTCCACTAGTAACACCCACTGCGATCAGAGCTTTGGTACCAAAATTTAGTTGACCACTGGACCAGAGTCCAACACGAGTATCTATAATATATTCCTTCAAAAACAATGTTTTGCTCAGATGTGGAAGGATTTCACCTTAATACTAAAGGCAATTACTTTTATCAAGCCAACTTTCAGCAGCAGTACCTTGCTTGCATTTTGAATACTCAAACAAGAATAATGTACCATTACTTTGCCCTGAGTACACATCAACAGCGACTACAAACTTTTAAAAAAGTATTATCAGAAGAAGTCCAGTCAGAGGTGTTCTCTGCACCGAGTTCAGACTCCTCAGAAGTACTATGCTGCCTAATGCCTTAGGTTGCCTATTGTTTTAGTTGTATTAATGCTAAAGACTGTTCTCTGCAACTCTGTATTTTTCTATACAAGTTATTGTGGCAGCGTTTTCCAGAGCAGCTGGAAATGTACTCATTGCCTTGCACCTGACAAAACCTCGACAATGTTGTGATAAACTCTCTTGGGAAGCAATTCTCACTGGCATGAGAATCAACCCCCTCCCCTCCTTCCTTCTAAGATCAGCTGTATAAAGGCTGGGTAAATGTTCTCTAATAATACAGGCACATAAAACTTAACAGCCAATGTGCAACATCTGCACACTCCAGTCATTACTAACAGGACAGTGAACAACCACTGCAGGTCTGGCAAAAAGACAAGAGAAGTGGGGAGGAAGGGAAATGTGGAATCTTGAAAATGTGGTCATGCAGAAAAAGCCCAAAAGTTAAGAGCTCTGAGCACACTTCTCCCACAGCACAAACACACCCATGCAGCAATTACACAGGAAGTTACTTTCAAAGGGCAAGAATCCGTAAGACTGAAGCACTGAATAACACAGTGACAGCCAAAACATAAACAACAGTTTCAAAATGAGTTTTGAAATCTGAGAAACAGACGCTTAATGGAAATACTGTAAGACTTGGTCCTTCTTTAGTCAGTGAGGCTATAATCCTTTCCCTAGGTGAAACCTGGCAGAAGGGGAGAGCTACTTCAAAATATCTTTTTTTCTGATGGAATGAAAAATTCTCTCTTCAGGAAAAAGGCCCCATGTGGAACAAAGAAACGGACACAAAGCGATGCCATGCCAGAGACCCATTTCAGTGCGCTCTTCAGACAAGAATTAAGCTAGCTCTGTCCCAGAAAGGACATTACTGTGCTCACAAATATCTTGCCATTAACACATTCCAAAAGTCTCCGACCTTTAAAGCAATTTAAAAATTAAAAAAAAAAAATTGTGGAATAGCAAACTGTTGCTGGAAAGAACACACTTGACCATGGAGCAGTCCCAAAGTAACAGTCTACAGATTCCTACATCTTCACTTAGAGGTAACCCTTTCCTTAGCACCTATTTGCCATTGTGTCTTTAATGAAGACTGGTTACAACTGTTCTAGGAGCAGAAGAAAGGTAACACTCCATTTTTTTCCTGTTTGATTACTTCTAGTGTTCACCTCTGTATTGTCTAGAAAGACAAAAGGTCCCATGGCTTCAGAGTGAGACACATGAATCTACTGTATCGGAAGGAATTACATAAATTAATACAAAAATTCAGCATTACCCCTACCTCTTCCCTTTTTTACTCTCAAAGAGAGTAAACCCAGAAAATTTTCTACAATAGGTTTTAATTAACTTTTGTAGAGTAAGTAGCAAACATTTTATCCACCAGGAGAGAATAATGTATTTTGCTGTTGCCCATATCTAACACAGCTTAGTAAGGTGGAATTAGGTCTTTACACAACAAGAACTCTATAAACATATTTTACACATACAAGAAACCCAGCTGAGTAGAAAAGATCTGATGTTTGTATGAGTACCCTTTCACAACTCTAAGCAGATCAAAGCCCAGAGTGCCCTACTTTGAAAAGATTTCTATCACTTTTCACATGAATAAGAACACAAAAATAGCAAGCTCAAATTCCTTAAAATAGTTTTTCCTGTTACACATTTCTTTCTTCCACTGTATGGCTATTTTCCATTACTGAAAGGCTCCAAATACTTCAACACTCAAAATGTGACCGCTCAGAAACACAGGTGTCAGTTCAAACTAAAACTAACAACCCTGAATATTAGTTCAATTCCCTAAAACATGAATTCACTTTTATAATTTACAGTTAATCACATATATGAATATTTTTACATAAGAAAATGCCAGGAATGCTTTGGTGTGCCAGCTCTTTCTACTATATTAGCCAGGATTTGTAATAAGAAGAATACAATAAAATGGTTTATTAAATCCTGAACAATCTGGAAAAATCCTTACTGGGGGGGGGGAGGGGGAAGTATGCTATTAGCATGTTTATATTTCTACATTGCTTGAAAATATGTTGCAAACACACAACAGATGTTATTGGAACTGTTGTAGGTTTTTTAACCAATCTGCAGCCCCATCCTCACTAAAAAAGGCAGCTTAGCTGGGATTTGCCTGCAATTTATCACTGAATTTAGATTGCATTTGCAACAGTTGTAACAGCAGCTGCCTCTGCCCATCACCAGACCTCAGTCACTTCCAAAACCTTTATGTAAGCCCTACACCTAGCAGTGTTAAAATATGTGTTATACTTCAAATTGTAAGAATATTTTAGACTTACTTTAGAGGTTATAAAACCTAAGAAGATAGCATTGATTAATATTTAAAAGCTACAGGTTATCACTGAAACATTTTTCGCCTCTGGCTAAGAATTCTGTAGAAAAAAACTATGCTACATTATGCAGATGGTAAACTGTAGTGCTTCAGACACCATGAAGTTTTAATGAACACTTAATGTAATTAAAGGAAACACTGGGAAGAACTGCTAAAAGAACATTATTTATTGTTTTAAGAGAAGGAAGTAAAAGCAGATGTTACTATTTCTAAAAATGATTCTGCATACTATTTGCTAACAGACTTGCTAAAGTATGCAGGAGTTCCAGAATAAATATGTGAACTACATGCTTTAATCAGGACTCCAATCAGCTTAAGAGGACAGATTTCATGTTGAGACTGTGACCAGTAAAGCTCAAAGATGGACCATACCGTTGCACTTGCTGGATCTGGGAATGCTCTAGCTGCATCATCCTGCTGGGGCTCACGTGAAGCAGCAGAGTGGCTCAGCCCTGATGTGTTTGAGGGTCCAGCATCAGACCTCCTGGATGAATTGACCTCTGCCTACAAGAAGCACATATGGACACTTCACATAAACTCTTTGGCTTATTTTGGAATGCGTGTTTTATTGCAGATAATATGACTCTTACCAAAATGTAATAATCACGTGTGCCAGCTGCATTTCAATCACAAAACAAGAAGTTTAATAAATTTTCATCCTTTAAAAATAAGACTGCAAATGTGCAAACAATTTAAAAACCAATTCTGCTTGCACATAACAAATATAACATTCAAAAAAAGCACAGGTGTAGAGAGCGAAAAATAAAATTCTTTAGAAGCTCCAGGACATTATGCCAAAGTAATTTAAAATTATGCCACAATTTTTAACACTTTTGTTTTGAATGTCCATAAGACAGTGCTGGCCTACTGTTGATACAAGTGAAGTAGCACAGCCTGCTCCCCCACAGGACCAAAGAGCCTCTTGTGAGTGCCAATGCAATGAGGCTATACTGGTTTCAGCACCAAACTTGTCTCACAGACAGATGGGGCTTATATATATGCATGACACTACACTGGGTAGTATATGCATGTCAGCATCCAGTATTTAAATTTCAGCACAGAGCAAAAGAAAAAATACAAGTCCTGTAATACCACCTTCATACACATTTACAAAATGTCTACTACACATTATTTCCCAGAATTTACGTTTCCTGCTTAGGAAATCTGAGGCAGAGATCAGTAGAGACATGTAAGAGATCACAAACCCCAGTATATATGCCAGCAATAATCTCTTGGGAATGGAAAAGGACATACCATCATAGCGCTGAACTGAGATACTTTTAAAATTTACACATGTCAAAAAAAAAAAACCAAAAACATAACCAGATCAATTTTTAATCAGTAAGCAAGTCACATCCCAAGTCATGTGTCTAGATCCCAATTTACTACAAAGATGACAACTTCAAATCTAGTGACTGTCTTCAAATGCAGACATAAGTAGTGGTAGTAGTAGTAGCAAGAAATACAAACAGTGCATTAGAAAACAACCAGTTACGGTGATTACAAACTGAGGAGAGCACAGTGTAAAAGTCCTTCATGATACTATTTAGGGTGAGGAAACTAAGTTTTCTGTTTCTTTATTGAATTACCTCCAAAAAATCCAAAAAAATTACAGCACCAAAACAATATGGAGATGGATTTCACATTTGAAAACTTAGAATCTGACAGCACTGCTTTCCCTTTGCACTTGACTATTATGAACTGTAATACTAGACAGGGAAAGTTATGGTTCAAATATGGATCATCAACAAAGCAACACAGATTATGAAACATTTAGACTGGAATGGACCTGTAGATGTCCCTGGTCCAACTCTCTCTAGAGTCATGTCCAGGTAAGTTTTGAGTATCTCCAAAGCTGGGGGGTTCCAGAGTCTCTCTGGGTAGTCTGTTCCACCATTTGACAACACTTGGGGTGAATCTTTCTTTCTGATATCCATTACTGTAAGTTCCCCCAAAACCTGTGAGTACTGATTTTCATACTCGTGCTTCTTCCAAGATGAGCTTATTTCATCTTTACTGTTAATCGATATAAAGCAGTACCAAATGTGCATTTGATTTACTTTAGTTTATGAAAGTACTAAGTCTAGTATCTAGAATGAAGGGAGACTAACAATCAAAAGATGACCAACATTTTAAATGTAATCATGAGGGTAAGAAGAAAATTAATTTTACTGCAAAATATGCCTTGTGATGGCAACATGAAAGTAAACCATACTGTTTTACAGTGATACATAGGCTATTAGTAACATAATTTTCTTTTTTCCTTTTTTAAGAAAAATGGAATTTCTGTTATAGAGCACCTAAAATGCAGAGAACTATTTGGAAGTCAATTTAAAACCGATACAAAATATAATTTACTCCTAAAATAGACAGGAACAAAGATGGATGCACACAGAAGCAGGAAAATCGTAATGAGAATATGTATTTGGGCTTCCCCCCACCCCAAATTTCATATTCCTATTTCAATACCACACAGGGGGCTTTTTAAAAATTTACCATCTTGTTTAAAGCTGGTAAGAAACCAAATAACCCTGGGACATCTACATAGGTAGGAAATCTCTTATTTAAGGGTGAAGCTAATGCAGACGTTGCTAGTATATTTGCTAGTAGAGAGACTCTCTCAAATTATACACTCAATCAGCAATCTGATGTTAAATCTTACCCCATGAATTGACATGAAATGTACTCAAATGATTAAAAACGTCTTCATTTTTTGCTAGTAATTCATACTATTAGTTTATTACAAACACATCAATTGAACACCTCCGCCTAACGAAATACGCATAAGAAAGTCAAGCAAAGCAGAGAAGCAGGAAGCTTAAAAAACCCCAACCCCTAAAATTTGATTTGAAAAGGGAAGAAAGATGCAACCAGAGAACAGAACTTATTTACCTTATTGAAAAGAAACCAAAAACCCCCAATGGATGGTAAAAGGCTGTAGAAACCTAAGACTTTTGTTCACTTTTTCCCTGACAAGTGCCTGTTCTTAGGAGGTGGTGTCAAGCATATAGATACAGGAAAGCACCAATATTCTTTAAAGACTGAGGTCTCTAAACCTTTAATTTTAAAACTGAAAAAGGTATGAATGTAAGTTTTGAGTTCTTTCTCACAAAAGAAACTCAAACAAAACCAAACTCTGATATTTCTAGAATTTTTCTGATGAAGATTAGCAGTTCTTAAGAAAAAAAAAAAATCAATCCGACAATTTTAAACCCTTACATATTGTAAAACAGCCAGGAAAAGGCAATCTATTGTTTCTCCAAGTAGCTCAATTCTCAGCTTTAAAACTCTGTCCCTGTTTTTCTCATCTTTGTAAAATACTTGGAGATGTTTTTATCATAAGCATTACAGCAAAGGAATTCGCATATCCAGCAAAACTAGCAGGAATGCTCAGAAGACAATCTTTACTTTATGGCACACACAAAAAAAAGTAAAAGTAGCCTTCAGGACACTATTAAAAGAACGTGGGTGATAAAAGGGGACATGCTTGCAGCCCTGACCTTAGTGAGGATGTGTTCTGCACTAATGCCACACTGTCATAATATAACTGGAGTTCCCTGCCCTTGTGACAGTAGTCTTCCTTAGTGGCTGATTTAGGAGTTTAGTGGAAAACTCGGTGAAAAACAACACTGTGCATGCAAGACATGCAATTCTCTAAGGAATGTATTTGTCTAAACAAACCTTGCTTTCACTGAAACACAAGCTAGAGAACACATTTTTCGGTCACAGCAACTTCCATACCAGAGTTCAACTTTCAGTATCTTCAGATAGTAGCAGAGTAGTTCAAAAGAATTTGCAACCATTTTTCAGTAGTAATATGTTTTATTCCTTCCATAAGCCAAAAGGAAAAAAAAAAATCACAAAGGTAAAAAATTTAGGTTAGCTTTGCCCAAACTTTCCTCATAGTTTTATGACAAGACTAATTCTGGAGAATTTAATCAAGTTATTAGTGTCTGAAAATATAGAAGTAAAAGCTACACAGGCAGTTTTTACCACAACGGTCACCACTAAAATTAAAACTAATTAATCAATGCTTGAGATGCACAACTTATTAACTGGCAAATTTTAAGAGATCCATTCTTATTTTTCTCTTTCAGACTTGAGAAAAGAGGCTTCCATATAACAATTGGTTAAGGTTTTCTGAAATGATGTTTGTGTGATTTACAAGTTTCCCCTCAGTATATTTTTTTTCTCATTCTACACAAGAGAGATAAAAGTTTAAACAGTGACTTTACCTTGAAGCTAATTTGTCTGGCAAGTTCTTTAGCTTCCTTGTCTGCCTGGCTTGACACGCTTCCAGATGTCAGTGGTAAGAGGGCTGTCTTCATAGATGTGCCACATATTTCACAACAGAAGTCTTGTGACCTGCCCACAAGAGACACAGCTCAGAATAGCATGTTCTCAGTGTTCCTGTGTGCTTGTTTAAATAAACTATTTGCAGAACAATCCACAGGAAGACAAGTGGTGGCAAGGCCAGTAGCTTAGAAGTACTTTCCTCTGCCTCAAATCATACTATCTTGAAAAAATATCTTGAGAATTATCTATATTGCTAACACAAATTCTCTCATGTCATTTAGGAAAGTACTAGCAAGCGACTTAAATATCACTATTACTTATACTTTATTAATAATTTATTACAATTATTTATATCCACAGTAAATAAAAATTTTAAATTATAAAGATTTAACTATTATTAAAAATGTTATATTGGACCCAGAAGCTTGAACTTTCAATCCAGGAATTTCAGCTTCTTGGAGAACATAACCTTCCCACATCATCTCTCTACTGAGCACACTGCAGGCAGCTCTCCAGGCCAGTGAGGAACCACGGAGACTTGACAGCACAGTACCAAGACCAACCCACGCCACTTCTGTTACTACAGTAACACAACTCATTCCTGTTACTGAATGCCACTGAAAAGAGCCTGGTTCTACCTTTTTTACAACTTCCTTTCAGATAATCATACAATATGATCCCCTGAACCCTCTCTTCTCCAGGCTGAACACTCACAGCTCTTTCACCACCTCTATGTAGGAAACGTGTTCCAGCCCCTCAATCACCTTTGTGGCACTGCACTGAATTTGCTCCAGGACACCCTTATTTTTCTTGTAGTCTGACCTGGTCACAGCCCCACCTGAACCCAGCTCAGTGACCACCAGAACCTTCCCTTCCAAGCTCCCTTCTAGTTAGCTAGCCAACTGGTGTTAATTCCTCTCCAGGACTTTTTCTCTGACATTCTTCCAGCCCACTGAGGCTCCTCTGGATGGCAGCACAACTTTCTGGTGTGTCAGCCACTCCTCCCAGTTTTGCACCACCAGCAAACTTGCTGAGGGTGCACCCTGTCCCAGTAATCCAGGTCATTAATGACACTGAATAACACTGGCCCCAGTACTGACACTGGTCACCAATAGTGACCAGCCTGCAGCTGGATTTTGTGCTGCTTATCACAATCCTTTCAGCCAGGCAGCTCAGCCAGCTCTTAATCCACTTTACTGTCCCCACCTACCTAGGCTGTACTTCATGACTGAGGCAAAGGACACCAAAAGCTTTGCTAAAGCCCCTATAAACAACACCCACTGCCTTCCTGTTGTCCACTAAGCTAATAATTTCATCACAGTCACAAACCTAATCTAAGTTAATTTCCTAAAGATCATTTAGGAGAAGTTGCTTCAGAACTTTGAAATAATTTAATTATTATTATTTACTTAGAGACAATTATACATCATTGTTTGTGGATTGTTCTCTCTCCCACTTACTATCAATTCCATCATACTCACTTTCTCTCCATGCTGCAATTAGTACCGTATCACAATGTTAATTACATCTCCAAGACTGAATTTCAGACAAACCTCTATGACTGCACAAAGCTGGAAGGAACGGAGTGCTCTCAAAATATTTTTTTTGACTGCAAGTTCCAAGTTTGCACAATATTCAGAGAAAAAAGTGACTACATATACAATGCTTCAAACTTGTTTTGTTTGGAATAAATACAAGAGAATAGACTGAAGAAGCTTATTTTCTACTCAGTCCATTATTATAAAAATAAGTGAATGTAAATGTACCTACAGTAACAAACTCAGCACTTACTTCTTTGCAAGAGCTCTTCTTTCTTCTGGTGTGTAATCTAGAGATCCTATTGCTCCTTCACCTTTGGTTGGCATAAATCCAATGATGGCTAGTAAAGCTGTTCTTACTAAAATGGGAAAACAGAGATATAAACAAGGTGGCAGAAACAACAGTTATGTAATATCACTCCACACTTAGAAAAGCTGCATTTCTGACTGCAAAACTTTATTCAGCCAAGTCTGAACTTCCTATAAGCAGCACTGGTTTGAAGTTTTTTTGATACACTGCAAGGCTTTCTTAATTTTAACATTACATTGTAAAAAAAGAAAAGGCCACCAGTTAACAGAGAGGACAAAAACAATTGTCACAAAAATGTTGCATGAAGGTGAGTGTTCCAGACTTTAAAATTATGACAAAAGGTAAAACAGAACTAACATTAAAAGGTGGGAGGAACGGGGGAAGGGGAAGCAAGGAAAGATGAGAAGATAAGGTTCACAAGGAATTCTCCTTTTTTGCATCTGTTTTCTATTAGACATGAATTCTGCAATTTAGTGTACACATGCTCACAGTTGGTTTTTTCACAAAGTATTGCGGAATTTATTCCTTTTATGTCATCATAGTAGGTGAAGGAGCTTACTTTAAATATTAGTAACTGTTTGTAACAGAATTGTAATCTGAAGCATCTCTACTGACAACATCTGTACTTGGACTTTGTTTTACAGAAATAACAAAATTTAAGAATTCAAGACACTTTGCTAATAGATTTGGTAAATAAATACAACATCAAAGTAAGTACCAGAGAAAAGAAACTGGATATTTACAACTACTTAGAAGCACAGTATTTTCTACTCTTTAAAAAAAAAAGAAAATTAACAAAAGTTGAAGAGT
The DNA here is from genome assembly GCA_013396955.1 of Regulus satrapa. Classification (NCBI taxonomy): domain Eukaryota; kingdom Metazoa; phylum Chordata; class Aves; order Passeriformes; family Regulidae; genus Regulus; species Regulus satrapa. The sequence continues at coordinate 577,679 of VWZN01004515.1, read as the reverse complement.
GGTCTGGTAGAAAACTCCTAAGATCTTAGCAACGTATTTGAAACTGATATGGAAATAATTGATGTACTGTACTTAGCAAAACTAAAGTTACTTGAACATAAGCACAATGCCTTGGATGAACTGTGCCAGCTCTCAATTTCTGTGATAACAGTATTTTTATAAATAAAGACAGAGAAGATGCAGTTATTCACATTATCTTTCCTCTGGAGTGCTCAGAACCACAGCATTAGAATTGAACACTCCCCTCTATTAATATTCAAACCAGCTTAGTGATCGTGCAAAAACAGGGTAAAGTAATCGGATTTATTTTCAATAGAACAATTCTAAACAAAACACACAAGGAATACTCTAAGCAGTCTGAGACCTCTTCATGTTTATGTATCCAAGTAAAGAAGAGTTTACCATCACTCCTCAGTTTCTCAGCCCTGGCATTTCCTTAGTATAATTCCCAAATCATACCATTTCACTCTTTTATGACCTTACATTTGACAAACGCTCCTGTCATTTTACACCCTCAAAATCTGTCTCCTTTTCCACTATAAACATTCTTCATAAGTTTATTTTTAGATTAAAGAACAAGTTGTTCGATGGGGGGAACATTTTTCAAGGAATTGTTACTTACTACTCCACGAAGGCTGCCATGTTTCAGGATGATGCCCTGAGATGCTTAAACAGATTTTCTTCCCCACTTCAAACCTGCCATTTGCCTTCAAAGGAAGAAGGAGGATACAATAAAACGAGCTAGAAATTAACTCCTGACTTTTGGTAAAAGTCATAAAAATCATCATCAAAATAACTGAATACACAAACAATATGTGACAATTATACTACTGCCAACCTCACAAAATTGGCATTCAGCGTGCTGAACACAAAACTCTGCCATCTGACTCTGTCAATGCATGAAGAAAACCTTGTACAAAACTATGCACGAAGGAAGGCCTTTGCCCCAGACTACAGGTCTGCCTAACTAGGTCTGAGCAATGTTTTCAACTGAAACCAAGAGGGCCCATGGGGAAAACAAGACAGTCACATCAGCAATGTGATTTCTCCCAGAGGAATGAACTTCCATTTATTAGGCATAAAGCTTCATTCAACTAGAGATTACCAAAATAATCCTGAAGACTTTGGATCTTCAATTACACTATACTGTGCCACTTTTCTTACAAAAATAACATTATGCTAAATGCCAGGAATCTCTCTCTCACTCTTCCTATGATAAAACTGATAACACAAAAAGGAAAAGCTAGCAAGCATGCTTACTTACCGTTAGCAAAATAATGCTGGGTGGTTTCATGGGATATTCAGGTGGTAGCACTATTCGCCCATGATAAATCCCTCCATCAAAATCTGAATCTGGAGGGCCTCTAACAGTGAAATGCCATTCAAAAAGATTATCCTAAAATGCCCCCATCAATGGAAGAAGGGGGGGGAAAAAAAGAAAAAAGAAGAAAAAAAAAAGCATTCATCACAGAAATAGACAACTCTATGCCATTTTCTTGAACAAGGACAGGCTGAAGAAACAGTACACAGGGAGAAGTTTTAAGAAACCAAAATCAAATGGAGAGTTAGGAGAACACAGGACTAAGGATAAAGCATTGTAGGTTTCTGGTCATTTTCTTATGCATTAGTTCGCCGAACCCCTCAAATTCATTATCCAAATTCTTTATGCTAGCTGTATAAATTATGACAAGTTTTATTACCCAATAGATGGAAAACTGAGTCAATTCAGAGAAAACTGGATCTTTGCCTCAATGAACAATCATTTCTGGAGAACCAAGGAGAGGTCTACACCAAGAAAGAACACTAATGACAGCCTCTCCAAAGCTCCTTCTGTGACCAGGTCAACACAGGGATTTGACTCACACCCCAGAGATCTCCTATTCTCCCTCTTCCACTAACAGTTTTGAAACAGCTACTGTGCCTTACTGCACGATTTTGGAAGATAAACATTGAAATCTGGAGTTTCATTGTCATGAGACATATAAATAACTTATCTTTGAACATTATTTCTTTGGGGTTTTGAGCTGGGATTTGTGTATCAGAACTTGTGCTGCCAACAACTTCCTAAATATTTTCAAGCAGAAAAACTCCTACTGTTAGGACAGGAGCCCTAATGAGGCTTGCTGTCAGTGCATGATATCCCTCAGGTAATGCTAAACACCGGTATTGCAGTGTTGGGATGGCCCACCCTAGTTACAGTTTCTCAAGTACAGGAGATAACTGTCAAGATTTCCAGCATTTCCTTTCATCTACCACTGTTCTCCTCCCAGTGAGACACTGTTCTAATCCAGAAATAAGATCTTCATGTAGGTTACAAATAATAGCAAGAATTAAACCTCTCATTTCACCACAGGAAGGAGAAACAAGCTACAGACAAAAACTAGTAGACAAGAAGGAATATTTTACAGCACCTAGGAACATGCATTATTATGTGAACACCTTAAGCATGTTATGCATTTCTGCAAACAGCTAAAAATCAAACCTCTCAACTGAATACCACAGAACAGTGCCTTCTTTAATTAATCCAGTGAAATCACGTTAAGCTTCTAACCACCAGAACGTCATTGTCCTCTCAGGCCAAAAACTTAACTGGGTGTTTAGACAAGAAGCTACTCCTTAAATGAAAGCCCTCTCTCTTACAGTGCATCCAGAATTGCACATATTTATGTTTTTCATGGGTTTTTTAAAATGCAAAACAGCAATCCTCAGAGATCACCTTAGGTTAAGTGTTTCAGTGAGAAACTCAGCAACTGAGCCAGATGTCAGGCTTGGGTACAAAAAGCTTAAGTATTTCCACAGTCTTGGGAAGGAGATGGGGGAATAAACACACCCCTGCTTTGAAACTACCCAGGTGCAATGTAAAACTTTTATTAAGTACTTTCAACAATAACCCGGAACTACAAGACCATTGAAGTTGAATTCTGCTGCTGATTTCCACCATATGGAAAAAAACAAAACAGTTTGCTATCATTTAAATTTGTACATTTTAAATATATAGGCATTTCAGAGAAACATGTATTAATTAAGAGTATATATGAATAAAACTGCCTAATTACAAGCTCTTGCAAACATATAGAGAAACAAACCTCCAAAGGCTGTGCATGATAATGATCTGTAGGATCCTTCAGTTCTGCAGCCTCTTTCATCAAACGTTTGACAGCTGAAAAAAATAAAGCATAAGACGTGAAAATTAAGAAAATAACTGCATAGAAAAATACTTAAAAGATTTCCTGAATAACTCTTTTCAGCTAACTAATCTTCTCCAGCATATTCCAGCTTCTTCACTGAAGTTCATAATTCAAGACTACGTAATTACTTACAATGAAGAAACCTTGAATGGGTTATACAAGCATAAAGTTATGCAAAATATGTGCATGGTCACAGAGTTTCTCAACACTGAACACTAGGACTAAAGCAGTTTTATATTAGTAACTGCACCAGACAGGAGGAAAAACTTACAGGTCATTAAGAGTTTCAGACTACAATATTTACAAGGCAAACAAACTCAATATTTTATGATACGGGACATCATTTGCATCTTCACCAATTGCTGAAAAGCTTTTTCCTGGACACCTCCCATGACAATTACACGACTACTCCCTTAGTAATTCTCGAGAGAAATCAACACATTGCCAGTAAAAGGAGATGAAGCTTTATATTAGATTTGAAAACACATATGCCCAGCCAGAAAAATTTACCTAGGGCCTCTGCAGTTGGAGCCTGCCACTGAGTGTGAACACCCAGGTATTTTTCTATCATAACTTCAGGATAGTCTTTAGTAACCTTCTCCAACCTTCCACTTCAGAAATACCAGCATCACCTGTATTTTCTGCATCTCCTTGTTTTGCAAGCTCTGTTACATCACTTATATTTCAGATGCCCTCATGTGCGCCATACCTTCATGTCTAATAAAAAACTATAACCTACCTGCAGAGGAATTTTCCTTCCAATCTACTGTGAAAAGTTATTTTCCTCCGTCATGCTTTTGGACAGCTATAAACAAGGGCTCAAAGTTTGACAACTTCACTTCTTACAACCCAAACAGAAAATCGATTCAGTGGAAATTTGCTGCTGCCACAGAGAGGTGTCAGTGAAACACCCTAGAGATCCCAGCAGTTCACATCACAGCTAGCAGCATTCAGGCTCTGGTGAATAACAGTTTGTGTCTTTCATCTTCATTAGGGTTTACCAGTTTATTAGACAGGAAGAATAAGAAAACCAGTCTGGACCAGAAAAGGCTTTGGACCCAGCACTGCTTCACAGCCAACAAGGCACTTCACTTTCCAACAAGGCATGCACCGGGATGAGCTAATTCAGGAGTGAACAGTGACCATGAGAAAACTGAGAATGTTTGTAACAAAATCTAATAAAGACAGAGCAGTCACAGACAAGGCAGACAACTCTTACTGAAATTTCCCAGCTGAGGGGCCAAGACAGAAAAGAAATACATTTCCCCATAACAGCATCATGTGCAGTCATTCATGTTCACTGAGGGAAAGCTATTAGAGCATAATACTATTCCACTCTTGGAGCGCCAAACATAGCAAAATCTAATTTGGATCTTGTATATCCACAGAGATAATTTGCTTATAAGAAGTCTTCAGTATTAACCAACCCAGGATATCTTAAAAAAAAAAATCTATCAGGTGACTGAACTTCAGCCTTCCAATACCTGAAGAGAGCCTACAAGAAAGATGGAAGAGAGACTTTTATAAGAGCATGTAGCAACAAGACAGGGAGAATGGTTTCAAACTGAAAGATAGTAGATTTAGACAAGATATTAAGAAGAATTTCTTTCCTAACCCTAATGAGAGGATGGTGAGGTGCTGGAACAAGGTATCCAGTGAAGTTGTGGATGCCCCATCCCTGGAAGTGTTCCAGGCCAGCTTGGACGGAGCTCTGAGCAACTTGGTCTAGTGAAAGGTGTCCCTGTCCATGCCAAGATGGTTGAAATTAGGTAACCTTTAACGTGCCTTCCAAGCCAAACCTTTCTATTATTCCATGATTCTAAGCAGCACATGTGAATGCAGAAAGGCTGAGAGAGCTGGGGTTGTTCAGCCTGAAGGCTCTGGGGAGACTTACTGTGACCTAGAAGATGCTTATCAGAAAGAAATAACTTTTTACCACAACTTGTGGAGACAAGACAAGAAGGAATTGTTTTAAACTCACAGTAGGTTTAGATTGGACATATGGAAGGAATTCTCTACAGGGAGGGCAATGAGACTCTGGAACAAGTTGTCCAGAGAAGTTGTGGATGCCTCATCCCCGAAAGCACTGAAGACCAAGTTGGACAGAGCTTTGAGCTGTGATCCAGCAAAAGGTGTCCCTGCCTGAGGCAGGGAGGCTGAAATGGATGACCTTTAAGGATCCCTGCCAACACAAGCCATTTTGCATTTCTCCTCCCACACTGCTGAAAAATACCAACTGAGAGGCTGCAAAGAAAAGCCTGGAGCAGAAAAGGCTCATTCTGAGAACCTGTGAGCCCGTGAAGAAAGCATGAAATTTGTTTCTCCTTTAAGCACCACTGCAGTATTCATGAAACAGGTTCCTCCTTTGGCTGCCAGAAACTGTGGTGGAAGAAACAAGCACAATTCACAAACTCTGCCTGCAACAAGTCGTGGTATTTCAACGTGAGTTGAACAACATGGTATTTCAACCCTGAGTCACTGAGCAAACACTTGGCAATTCTGAAAAATCAGAACAATGTGGGCCCATTTGAAAAAAAGAATCACAGACTGTCAATAAAGCCAAAGAGTATCACTAATTCAACCACAAAAAAGGAAAGTCAAGACACTGAATTTGTCTAAGACAGATTTTAAAGACAAAATAATCAAGTTACTTTTTAATGTGACATGACCATCAGTGTGAAAAATAACCACACTTTCACAGACACACTTTATTAATGTTTATCAAAATGAAACCCTGAGGAAATTAAGTTTCTGGACTACAGATTACAGGAGAGCTCCCATCAAGCAGGAGGTGTGGCAGCTCTCTACTGCTATGACTAGGAAAGAGAGAATGCTACAGGTCAGAGGCTCTGCCTGACAATCTGCCTCTCATGCTACACTGTAATTCTGAAAAGCAAAATATAGATATTAAAAAACTGAGAATCAACCAGCTTGCTTTAGGATTGAGTGGTGGTGGAATAACAATTAATGAGCAAAATTTGTACAATATATGCATATGTGATTTGTAGATTTATTTCTGCCAAAAACAATGTCAAATCAAATTGCACTTTCAACATCATTTACTTCAAGCTACCCTGGAACTACCACAATTCCTTCTTCTGAATATATATATTTGCAGGTCACATTCAGGTACTCCTGCTATGTGCCCAACCAGACAAGTCTGCACCTAATGGCTGGGGAAACCTTCTGGACACAGAAAATTAAAGTGATCAGTCTTTGTAAACATCAGTGCAACTGCTTAAAGGGATGTCAGGATTTGAACATCGGTGGTGTTTTCTTAAAAAAGAAAAAAAAAAAAAGGTTGTGCATGACAGTATCATCCTCAAATGTATAGCAACCTTTTCATTCTGAGATGAATTCTTATGCTTCAGTTTGATATTTCAATTCTACTGTTTGAAAAAGAAAGCATATAAAGAACAGATAAAGAATAGAATCCAGAACATCTGGCATAAAGCTAGAGATCTCTCAATCTTTCAAGTTGACTTATCTATGCTGAGAAAAGAAGAATAAAACAACATGACAGCTTTTAGTGCTTTGGCAAATGTTTCCTACCTTTTTATTTATGTCTGGTTTTGGGGTTTTTTTCACTTTAAGCAAGATTTAGAACAAGTTTTTCCCTAAGGTTCCATGAACCAAAACAGCACAAGTAAGGATGCAATTTATTTATTGAATACAGGTTTCCCAATGGAAGTAAAAATCCCATAAAAGCCCTTCATCTCAGAGAAACTTTTATAACTACTCAATCCACTTAAGTGATTAGTAAAACACAAGTCACCTTTGTTATGCGTTTTTCTATTAATGAGGCTACTATCTACGATTAGGAAAAACATTAGACAATAATAATAAAAAAAAATTAAAATGAAAACACATAAACCATTTCAGACAAGCATCACGTCCTTTCAACTACACGCATGTGTCATGGATGACCTTTTTGGGAGGGTCTTCTTAAATCCAGCTGGCTTTGTTTTCCTCCCCCCTTCACTCTGTGCCTGACCCAGGGCGGGTGTAACCATCAAGTGACTTCAGAGGTCACAGAGCAGAGTCACCGGCTGAATCACCAGTGCCTACAGCAGCCCAAAGCACCTGGGAACCCAAACCGCGTTGGCGTGTAAAGGAAAATCTCATTTACTCGTGGAAATGTTTAAATTTCTTGTAAGAGGAAAAATAACAGTGAATCACACTGTCAGTAGTTCCACGACGTAAAAAATGGATCATATCATTAAAAAAACATCAGGATTCAGCTTAGGTGTAAAAGTACCTAGGATTTCTTGTAAAATGACAACACTTGATGAGCTTTGACATTTTAAGTTTAAACAAAACTCACTTTAAGTGATGTGGTCATTGACGCATGTAAGAAAACACATTTAAAGCAAAGAGGCACAGCAGCTCTTTTATATGGAAAATGTTACTTTTTCAATGGTATTGTTTTTGCTGTACTTTCTAGAGAATGGTTTCTTAAATCTAAACATACAGCAACACTAACAGGTCCACAGCAACCTGCACAGTGTCACTAGGGCTTTTGTGTCACCCTGTGAATGATGTGTGAACAACTTGTGTGTAAAAATAATAGAAATAAATCCAAAACACAGCACTGAACCAGCTACCAGGAAGAAAATTAACACCATCCCAGCCAAGACCAGGCAGTTCTTCTTTGGCAGTTCCTTCGACTTCTGCTACAAAACAAATGGAAACACCATTTGCCAAGAAACAGGCCAGCTGTTTTCCATCCTCAGGGTGTCAGATACATCCATTCTCAAGACTCATAAGCCTCCTGAATAGCTGCTTTACATCTTCACAGCCTCATGTACATTATTTCACATGACCAACAAGCCTCCTGTACTCATATAAAGCATTAACAACTATTAAAACAACTGGAAAAAACTTTTAATTAGTCTTGTCTTGCCTTCCTCTCACCCTCGAAACCAGCCAACCTTTAGTCCTCATTTCCCTCAGGGCAGCAGGAAGCAATTCTTCTTGTAGCTGCCATCGAAAACAACTGTTCAATCAACACAAAGGGAGGTAAAAGTTACAAAACACAAGGTGCTTGTTGAACACTCTAAGATCAAACAATGTCTTCAGCATTAATAAAATTTTAATATCTGTTCAACTTTCTAAACAACCCGTCCTTATTTCATACATGGAAGGTACTAAGCAGCACAGCAGCTACCGGCTATTTCCTATTAGCTCTGTTCTCCTAACGAAGAGCCGGCGCACGCTTGTTGGCACGGAACACTCACTTGTACAAAATATGCAGTGCAGAAAGAAGTACAGTTTGTAGGAAAAGCAGCAATCATGCTGAGGATGACAGCTAAAAGGATCACAATCTCAGCACTGTTATGTTCCCTATGCCTCCAGACTCCAAAGCAGTGTCCCTGGGCAGTAAATGCAGGATAGCATGCCATGCCTCCCTCCACGTCCCTCGCTAAATTCTCAGTTAAGTGTTCTGCTTAAAGAAAAACAAACTCTGCCCCCCAAAAAATTAACTAGCATGGTTGTTTGTGGGCTCTGTGTGAGGCAGTGTAAGTAGCTGTCATAATTCTTCTGTGTCTGTGGTAATACCCACTCAGACAAAGCGAGACATTGTCCCGACAGTGCAGTGATGGTACAAGATTTGGGGTTTGATCTTACAGCAAGCTAAGGGTCACAACTCTTGGGGGGAAAAAAAAACTAAAGGGACTATTCCAAATAGCTGTCTTCTAAATTTCTTATATGTCTTTATTCTAAAGACACTGTTTAAATGTCTTTTAAATGTAAAGAGAATAGGGATGATCCTGAGGCATGAAGAGGATGAAGTCTGTACTTCAGTCAGCTGAGCTTTAATATTGATGGGAGAGGTTTATCAGCCATGTGGCAGCAGGCTGATAGACATTGACTAATCCATTTTGAATTCCCAAAACAGAAAATAGCTTGCCCTTTTACAACTGCCAAAAATACACACAAAAATATGAAGCAATAGCTTACAAGACTTTGCTTTATTGAAGCAATACAAAGAAGCCTGAAGTGTGGAGTGTGAAATTTCATCCCTTCCAAAATTAACAGTCTTTTGGGGGAGAAATAAAAAAGAAACTAAAGTTCACAGGCAGAGTGAGAAGACAGCATCAGGTGAAAGCTCCCAGAGACTCATTCCTTTAGAGAGGACAAGTGACAGGAGCTCCTTGGCCATCCCAGGCCTGCACTAGCCATGGCTAGTGGCGCGTAGGGGAACAACCTGCTGAGTTACCATCTCTCAGATACGCTGGGATGAACTAACCAGCTGTAGAAACAGGGATAAGGAAGAAGATGAACACGTTGCCTAGGAGCAACCAGCAGCAGGACAAAGATGTGTAGCAATATTGCTCTTTAGTGGTCTGCTTGAGAGCACACAAAGTACAGCGATGGAGAGCCGAGCCGATCCCCACTCATCAATCTGTCTAGCAGATGAACTTCAGCTCTTTCACAACTCTACAGCAGAATTTGGCTTAAAATAAAGCTCAACAGAGGCTTCCTTTTAACAATATTTTCCTATTTAAAATGTGTTCTCATCTACAAAATTACATTAAAGCAACTTACACTAGAAGGGTTAGTAGGATTTGGCCTTTTAAACACTACTGAGCAGACCAAGTCACTGCTTGCAGTTTGCTCAAAAGCAGATTTCAACAGCAGGAGCCTCTTGTACAGGTACAAAACAATTACTTTTCCCACTCAGTCTCAAGATAGCATGTGCCAAATCCCTAAAGCTGACCTAAAGGTTAGCAGCTTGGTTCTTCCTCTATTAAAGGCAAAGCAAACAGCCACAAGGACAGCTACTTGTTCTAAAGCCCTGGAGGGCTCAGTTACCAAAGTAATCCCTTCAGCCCACAGATGACACAAGCCCTTGAAACAGGAAACACGGTGGACTTTGTTTTGCGTATTTCGGTGCATTTGCATTAATTGAAACCACCTTAAATGAATATTCTACAGTTCCATTGTAAGCCTTCAGTCGAACGGCAAGAGTAAGATACCACCACTAAACTGCACATGTAACTGGAACAAGATAGAAATTCGCAAAACATACACAGAAATATTAAGTAATTGCATCTGCTTATCGACCTGGTTAGCAAGTAAAGTGCCTGACTAAAAGCAGTGGCCATACATAATTAACATCAACCCATTCTAACGGATAATTGTTAAAGAAACAATATTTATTTAAAATATTTGTTTACATTTATTCCACACCTTTTTGCCCATCTGTTCAGTGAACGATTTCACACATCTTGACTACTGAAATCAAGGTTTTAAGTCATTGTAGAAATTGTACAAGTTATTTATATAGTTTACAAACTTTCACTATCTACATGGAAATAAATAGTTTAATATATTAATATGTAACTGAACATGTTTAATTTAGAGAAATAATATTAAGCCATTATATTAATTATTTATCTTTGCCAGAAAAAGTTCATTTTGCTATGGAACAGCTGGCTCCAGCTGCTTTTCAACACCAACAGGTGCTGAAAATCAATTCCACTTAAGGCAATTTTCTCTGGAATACAGGGAGGACAAAGTAACAACAAGTAACACCGAAGTGGAAGAACATGTCTAAATTAAGCCACAAGTGTTTGCCCTCTCCACCCAGACCCCAGGTGCTTGTCATACAGCACACCACCACTGTTTCCCATGACGTGGCGAACCACAACCAGTGAGCACGTTTGCGTAGCCCTGTAAATTCACATATGCCACGCATCTTGCATATCTCCCTAACAAAAAGTCTTCCTTCCTGATATTTTAAATGATAAGTTCATCATTTGCTTAGTGATCCTCCTCACCTTTCAGTTATGCAACTTGGGTGTGAGGCTAAAGGACATAATTGAGCAGCAGACACATCTTCCGCATGAGATATGTTTGTAAACAAGCGTGTCACTGACATTTGGAAGGCACAAGTCATGATAACATGCAGTTTCTCCCCCGTTTCTCATGCTGGCAACAGGACGGTGTAATGAAAACACAAAGCCACTATTCACCACAACAACACTGAGGTGAAGCCCCGGCACAGCCAGGTCAGAGGCCAGGCTCCAGCACAGCCATACGGGGGGACACGGCCTGTCCACTGTGTGCTACCTAGGAATCAAAACCTTCCCTTCCAGCGCTGCTTCTCCACATCTCTTGAGGCGTCTCTCTCACTTGAAGGACTCAAAAGAAAGCCCAGGAGCAACAGACGCTAATTTTTAACATGCAAACATGTCAAACCAAACATGTGAGCAAACACAGACACGCAAGTAAATAGAGCCCACACTTCTGCAAATACAGCAACACTTCTGCAAAACACACTGACGCCACACAGGCAAAGTTACCCTTGGCAAGCCGTCCCCTCACAGGCACCTATTCGGAGAGAAGGCCGTGCCCGGGGGAAGGGAGCACGGCAGCCTCACCGAACGTTCCAAGGCACGTTTCCACGGACCACCGAAAACGCGCGGGCACACAGACACACACACACAGACCTGGCGGCCAGGGTGTTTTGAACCGACTTACAGCCAGGAGAAAGGCTTCACCGCCATGGCACTGCGAAGGCGAACCGAACCCGGNGGGGGGAGGCACCTGCCGCGCCGGCACCGCCCCGGGCCCGGCCCCGGAACGGCAGCCGGGAGGGGCCGCGGTGCCGGTGGAAATGTTCCTCCGGCGGCCCGGCTCGGCTCCGCCCCGGCCGCGGAGGGCAGGGACCGGGCGGGGTGCCTGGCTGCGGTGGGCTTGGGAAAGGAGCTTCCAGGGCCCCACAGACCCAACGCCCAGCAGACTTCACTGTAAGACTTGGTGGCATCTTGTTCGTTGGTTTTCAGGATCATGAAACACTGAAATGGTGTCGTATGTCGATGTGATTATTATTTTAGGCAAGAATTATCAGCAAGTGCCTGACTTGATTGCCGCCTTTTCCATACCACAGTGACAGAGAGGTATTTATGTCTACAACTGTTTCTCTTCCACCTGGTTATAGGTGCAATATGATTGGGATAGAACTTTTAGAACATATAACTAAGAGAATATCTAAATTAAAGTGGTCAGAATCTCAGCAGTCTCTGTTTCCTTTTGTTTCTGTACGAGCTGTAAATAAGAAACAATCTCTTATGTACTTGTCTTCAGTATAAGTTTGAAGTTCATATCTAGCTCATATTGTCCTTGATTTCATCTGTGAAATTGAATTGTTCCTAATTTCGTGTTACTTTTATATTATTCATAATCATCTTTTAAAAATTAACTTTTTTTAATTTTTGTTTTGATGCCTTAGTTCTTTTTTCCCGACTTTGATTGAACATGAACGGCAGTTGTAAATAAAAACATTCGAGTAGGTACACGTTTTTCACCTCATCGTGTTCTCATGTTTGTCATGTGTTAGTCTTTCCTTCCCTGTTCTACTGCACAGTGACGTGGTAACAGCAATAATTAAAGAAAGCAACTTTGCTCCTCCTGAACAAATAGCAGAATTTTCAAAGGGGCAAACAAACTGATTGTCCTTTTTATAGGACAAAGCGCTATGGATAATATAAAGGGGCATTAATGTACAGAGATGGGAAAATATGTCATCAGACCTTGGAGTTCCCTCTTACAACGAAAGCACCCTAGGTACATTAAATGTCCAACAACTCTTGATGAAATTTCAGCATTTCTAGCTAAGAATGGTTGATCTGACCACTTGAGACAGCTGCAGGCACTGGCTGTCAGGTTCACAGACTATTTTGGTCGTAAGTATGCCCCCATGTTTCCTTGTCTTCTAGATGCACCTTGTTGTGCAGGTAGAAAAGGGCATTGGGACAATCTGTCACTAAATCATGCTCTTCCCCAAAGTAGGAGAGAGGTATTTTTCATTCAGAAATCTGGATTTCCATGTTAAAAAGTTCTGGAATCTATTTTGGTCAAAGATAATTTTTGAAGTTGTATTATAATATTAATAGTATAAAGTGTTAGTTATTATGGACTACTTAAGCGTAATGTGGAGTTCAGCTTTGCCTTCTGGGCTCTGGCCTTTGACCCTTGGATGCACTTACAGTGTCATTTTATATAGTTCAAGGAGGAAACACCTGCAGTTAATGTGAAACTTGGGCTTTCAGCTAAAAAAAGATAGATAATCACCCTAACTGCATGACAGCTTAGCACTATTGAAAATGAGATGAACAGACTTAAAGAGAAATATCCTGAAAGGAGGTGCCCATTTTCCCCATTTACGTGAGCTACAGAGTGGCCTAGCTGGGAGCATTGCCATGAGGTATTGTGCAGAGCTAGCAGTACAAGACTGCTTGAATTTTCAGATGTACTTTTAGTTAAAAGTCAGAGCTGTAGGATGTGAATGCTGCCAGATGAAGCTGCTGATTCCTGCCAGGTAGTCAGCATACAGTTAAAGATCTGGGAGTTAATTCCCAGCCCCACATCTCAGCAGCTGTTTGGGACACATGAGGAGCTGGCACTGCAGAGCTCTTGCACAGTCAGTGTTGCCAGTCCAGAAGCAGCAGCCTCCCTCCTCTTCCTACCTCTGGTTAAAAATACCCTTTGGATTTTTCATCTGCCTTTTGTTTAGACTTTTGCAGGAAGAAGCCATTTTGTACTAGAACTTGTGGGGTTTTAAAACCAAACACCAAATATAGTAGCAAAATTGCAGTCAAATCTTACATGCTGGCAGCACTTCATGTAGCTTGTGTATCCTGTCATATGATCTAGGTTGGTGAAAAAATAAACATGCTCAGCTGAAGCACATAGAAACTGAAAGTTTGCCTGAACACTGCTGCAGCATAGATTTTGTTATTTAATGCCACACTGAATCTGTGCAGAAAGTTTTTACTCATGTTTATTTGTACTTTTTTCTCTAGTTATCTTTGGGTGAAAACTGATAGATCCACCTAGCTTCAGAGCAAAGTAGCATATAGGCCTTTTTGGTGAAAAAAAAACAAACCAAAACAAACAAAAAACCAAAACCCTCCTACAAAATTAATGACCATCATAATGTTTGATAAAATGAATAATTTTTCAATTGAAGATGTTTTTACTGTGAAAGAAAGGCCAAGTCCAATTAAAGATATGGGCAGAATTCTGCTGAACTCCTACAGACTGTGGATACAGATTTCTGAGCTGATTCCTGAGGCTTACTTTATAGCTGATGGAGAGACCTGGGTGTTCCTCTTGCCTGGAATAGATGTTAGCTGTACACCCAACAAATAATGCTTTAAAAGTCCTGCATTTTTCAGTTATCTGTAAAGGGAGATTAAGCTAAATCCTCTGTGTTCTAGACCACCCTAGTTAGGTATTTATACACATATATATAAAATTGCATATTTGTTTGTATGCATGTATTTATGTATAGCTGCATCTGATATACATCGCTCTCTGTACCTGAGAGAAATGTATCCTGCATTTCCTCTCTGTTTAGAAGAATTACAAGCATTTCAGTCAACATAGCCTTATCTTTAACAGTAAGATCCTTGAAGAACTGGTTTTAATGGTCCAAGAAGGGAGCTCAGCCAGTAGGAATGGGAATCTCAAAGGTCAGCATGCAGAGCTGGGGGGATGCACACTAAGAAGCACCCAGCAGGTGCCCACAAAGAGGGAGTAACTCCCAAAAGCTCCCCTTTCTCTGGGAGGCAGAACACCTGTGTGACACAGGGTTTCAGGTTTTGCACGAAGGTCTGATGCATCAGTGTATCTTCCTACAAATCTCAGGGAATTATTCTAGGTAATGTGACAGCAAACGACTATTTATTTCTCTGTGCAGGTCATATAATTGTATAAGATGAGTGTATAAATATGTTAGATGATTACTTACAGTCAGTTCAGAGTGGGGTTTGTATGCTTTGTAGGCTCATAAATTCAGCTACAAATTATTCTAGGGAAGGTTTGAGATCACAGAAGCTAATGATCATACTAATAGTTCTTTGTACAGAGCAATCACACCCTGCTTCTACAAATTCACAAAAGGTAGAAGGGTTTGCCTCATTTATAATGCTAGCCTTTCAATACAGACAGTTGGCTGCAGAATTAAACTCTTAAGGGAATTAAAGAATCTAATATTCATATGCCTATATTGTTAGTGGGAACAGATATAACTTACTTGCAAGAGAAATCATCATGGAACTCATTGTGACTAATAGAGTCTCAGCTTTTAAAGTCCTCTGTGTGAATTCAAACCTTGTAAATCTGGATTCAACACGTGCACCTCCTCCTCACCGATCAAAACAAGCGTGGCATTGTGTAACCAATGCCTTGTAGCAATTGCACAGACGGAGATGCCTTTAAGGAAAGCAATTACTGTCTGTTCTTCAAGCTTAGTTCTAAGGCAACCATCTCACATAACACAGGGCTTTACCAGTTGACTTTTAATTAGCATTATTTCAGAAATTAAGAAAGGTAGTGGGGAAAGAAGTTACCAAATTGCTTTAATTGACAAAGCCAGTGCCAGATCTGGACCATTGGTGCAGAGTTAGTGTGGACTAACAAGATGTTTCACAATGTGAAGTCAAAATTAAAGGTACATATTTTTCACCTTTTCTTTACTCCCTGAAGAATGACAGTCATGCCAATTAGTTGACTCACAGTCTTCTGGCATCATTGCTGTAATAGTTCAGATGGTTTCCTGGTTCAGAAGACAAGTGCAAAAACCCAAGTCAAAGCTGAAGCTGTGTCCAAGTGACAGCTGTTCACGACTCTGAACCTCCCTGATTTAGTTACTCTATCTTTTTAGCAGCTACAGATAATTTTGGGGAAAATGGCAAAAATTTTCTCTGGTGCATATTCTTCGCCATGCAAATTACAGAGCACACTAGATAGCTGGAGGCAGTTGCAAACTACCGAGATTAAAAAATATTTTGCTCCTGTGCCATTATTTAAGGAGAAAAGACTGGACATAGCCTTTGACCCATGCAGCCATTTTTTCATGATCTCTTTAGGGCTTCAGGCCCCACATTTTCTTGTCACTTTTTATGTATGTGAGTTCCTCTCCATGCCACTTCACTTTTTAAATTTAGTCCCACAAGCTTCCTTCTGGGAAGGGAGCACGTGTCCTCACAATTACACATCAGGGAGAGAGGCAAAGCAGTCAGGGTTGTCTGTTGGACTGCCATCAACTAGTCTTTTCACCCCATCCATTCCGAAACTGTTACTCACGACTTTAATGTGCCACTCGCATGTTCTTGCTTGCATACAGCTCTGACTGACTCAGCAATAGAAGGATTGGTCAGCAGGCTCTTAATTTAAAGCTCCTCAAAAAGCATTTACCCATCAGTATAAGCTTACTGTGTCATTAACCAAGATATATTGAGTTACCAGCTGTCTTCACCAGCCCCCTGGAGATAAATATCTGGGGCACACAGGAGTTTCTCAGCTGGTTAGTGGAAATCTGGGGCTTGGTTCAATTGCACACAGATAAGCATCTGATGCTGTCTGAGGTATTCTAAGGTATGGCAGATATCCATACAGAGCAGAAAGATGTGGGATACTGGTGCCATTCTGAACAAAGCAGCAGCACAAGGCCTAGTGAAGTGCCTAGAGTGTCTTCTGTGACACAAGGGGTCCATGTGGACACTTGGACTAAAGCCCTAATCACAACAGTTGGGAGAGCCCAGAGAGTGGCTCTACTGACCAAACATGCCTATCCTCTGGCAAGGTGCATTGCTCTCTGGGCTCCAGCTGACTGTACTGATCTGATCTCCGCCACCAGGTCACTCCTTTGCATTTTCACCTCTCGGGCTCCACAGCCCAGCCCTCGCAGGGCTCAATCCCAGAGCCTTGGTTCAGCACTTGCAGAGAAAGAGCTGCACAGGTAACACAGACCAAGAGATGGAAGTAGGACTATTAACACATGGTCCAGGGAAAAGGCAGCAGTGTTAAACAGGTGTAAAATGCTGGAAGGAAAGGGCAGAGAGTCAAAAGATGGCAGTTTGGTGACACTTGAGCCAGAGAATACTCAACCGTTTTCTTGCATGGGGAGGTGAGCATGTTAATGCTTGGTCTATTAGCTTGCTTCATAGCTACCTATATTAACCAACAAATTATTACTTTATGCTGTGAAATTGTATCTGCTTGCAGGCTTTTTAAAATTTCCTTGCTGAAAGGTATCTAGCAAGGTGACTCATGGAGATTCAGACTCATTGGGGGGGGGGAAATGCAGCCTGTAGAGGTTACTGTTATTCTGAAAGAGAAATAACAAAAGCTGAAAACCATTCAAATTACAGATTTATAGTTTTGGGGGTTTTTTGGTTTGTTTTTGTTTTTGTTTTTAATGGGGACTATTAATGGTAACAATACAAAAAGGGGAGGGAAAACTGAAAGAACTTCTTCCATCCTAAGAAACTTTTATGAGTGCATTTAGTTCATGAGAGCTTTCATGGGGGAAGGTGTACGGAGTAAAGCAGAAAGGCATTTATAATCTGTCATGACAGTACTAAATTTAAAGCAAATAATCAAGTTTCTGCATAATGGACTTTATGAGGAATGCCAAATTTGAATGACAACTGCTGCTTTATAGACAGAAAATGTGGAATTGAAATAAGAAATTAAATTACTGAAGGAACAGAGCTGGAAACAGTGCTGAGCAAGGGGAACAGGACTGGTGGGAGCGTGTTAATTTGTGTGCCTCTGCTGCAAAACTTGCATTCAGCACTTAGGATATGAGATGAGGACAGCATGATGAATGGCATACTGACAGTCCAAAGAAGTTGAAGCAGCTGCAAACGGAGTATTGAAAGAGAAGCAATTTGTGGATTAGACCATTTGGCTCACCAGAAGACAATTCAGTCATTGAAAAGGGCATTGGAGAGAAACTGTGTGGTTCCGCTTCTCAGCACAAGGTTTGCAGACAAAGATGGTCCCAGGACCTTTTCATCTGGCACTCCTGTATTTCCCAGAAGACACACCTGTTCTCTCTGTATACTGCTTTGCAAAAGGAGTTGAAACAGATTATATTTCCCACAGCCCAGATGGCTCTCATTATCAAAGTAGTCCCAAACCCAGATGTGGATGTGCATAAGCAAAGGGAGAATTCAATCCACAGCTGACTTAACCTCAGAACAAGTCAGAGTTGAACGATACCATTGCACTAGATGGTGGAGCTTCTAGAAACCCCAGAAATGCTGCTGAAAAGTTTTAAGTTTATTGCTGGGGCATCCATCACTCTGTCCAATTAGGCAGTTTTAGTAGCAGCATTAAGAGCAGCTCCAGCTGCAGAAGAGAGCTTGCAGCACTAGTTGTGAAGGAGTCTGAAAGCACTGCTGGCTCACAAATTGTTGGATGATTGTTTTATCTGGATAATGGAAAACTGAGGAAGGACTAGGGCAGTATTTATCATGTCAAGGAAGTATGCACTAGGTATGAGACTTGTGATTTGTGTGGGAAGGAGTAAGGAGACAGCCCAGTTTTGAGGACCGAGAATTCGTGGTGATGCATGCATTGAACTGGATGTGTGGGCACCTACCTGACACATAATCACCTAAATGTAAACACGAGTTCATCTGGGTCAGAAACTTGCAGTGCTGGTGAGAAAGTGAGTTAAGACTACAGCACTCTCGAGGAAATGACACACCACGACTTACACCCATTTTCACTGACAAGCTGAGGTTCCTCTTGGATGTAGTCAGGCTGTTTGCCCTCCCAGTGCTGCTTCCCTGCTTTAGAATTATTTTTGATTTCCAGTGTGAATGTGTTCATACTGTTTATACTTATATTTGTACTGATACTACACTTCAGTTCAGCACAGTTCAGAATGGCTTTTAGTTTGCACTGCATGGAGATAAAAACACATAGGAAAGGCAGCTTGGATATTGTCCTGTTGCTCCCTGTCAATTACTTGGACCTTTGAGGATCATGTGGTGAAAGAGACCTCGCCCACTCCACCTCCCTGTGGCTGACCCTGTTGTGATAAGCCGATTATCTTTCCTTGGTCTGCATTTTCACAGAATCACAGAATCGATTCAGTTGGAAAAGCCCTCAGAGATCATCAAGTCCAACCCTTGACTAAACACCACCAGGTCAATTAGACCTCGGCGCTGAGTGCCACGTCCAGTCTTTCCTTAAACACCTCCAGGCATGGTGACTCCATTACCTCCCCGGGCAGCCCATTCCCATGTTTTGTCACCCTTTCTGTGAAGAAATTCCTCCAAATATCCAACCTGAATATTTTGTGTAAGGCAGCTCAAATACACTGAAATGTTCTGGCCTACACACTGTACCTTTGGCTACTTGTACTTTTTTTTCTTGCCTCTCATGTTTGCACTCATCCATGTGTCTAATCCCAACGCTCCTCAATTTAGGCTAGTGCATGTTAGTTGTTGGCTTGTTTTTTGGGTTTTTTGTTTTTGTTTTTTTTAAAAATAAAGGACATAAATGGGGTTTTTCTCTTTTTCTTCTGCTATTCAGCAATTCTGAAATAAATACTCCCTCTTAGTCTTTATAGCAGGTCCAGGTATTCAGGGAAATATTCAGTAGAGTATCTTCTCAAACTAGTCTTATGAAAATCATTTACCTTATCAAAAATATGTTAGTTCAGTCCAAGAGATTGTGATAGACTGCTGCACTAGGGGTTTTTGTCCTGGACATATTTATATATTTTTTTAAATTTTAAAATATGTTCTGGACAAGATTAAGAAATGTTTAAAATGACTGTGAACATAAACTATAACTTCAATATGAATACATATTTTATGGCATGCATACAAACCCGGATTACATAAATACGTTGAGTGTTTTTAGGGATGTTAATAGCATGTAATGGATTTTTACTATTTAGACATTTTTGTACTCAATGGTTTTTTAGTAGGTTTAAACTCAAGACCTAGCCTGTGGCTCATAATACCTAGAAGCCAAAGGGATTAGGCTGGCAGGAACCAAGGAGACTGGGTACCAGAACTGGTTACAGCAAAATGTGAAATTCAGAGATGGCAAACTGAGAAAGGTAACACAGAAGACACCAGGGAGAAAACAAATTAAAAGCAGCAATCTGCTAGTGTCATTTTTAAATGTAGCTATTTGAAGCTATGTGCATGAGCTAATATGCAAATATTAATACAGTGAGAAATCAAGTGGGATGTCAACCATATGCCACCATATAAGAGGAGCCCAAAAGAACTTCCCAACTAAGCTTACTTCTCATTTTCCACACAGCTGAAATGGGAGAATTTGATGTGTTTATCTGTAATTGAGTAAATTCACATGCAGCTATTGATAAACATTTAGAATCTGAGTAAGAAATTTTGGTGCTAATGTATCCGTCCATCGAACAGGAAAAAGCTGCAGCACAGAAGTCATGACATGATGTCATGTACATAACTCAGTACAAAAATAGGAAAATCTCGGTGTTCTAGAAAAAAATATTCTATAATGACTATTGAAAATGACAGCACAGTAAATATGTCATTAAAGCAAACAGTTGCTGCTGTATGCAATGACAAGGGTTATTCTCTTTAATTCCTCCACGTAATCTGATGATGCATATAAATATGGAGGAAGCTCATTGGTTAACATTTCTTTTAAAAATTGCTGCAGTTCTTTAACAGAATGAACTGCCTGAGTATCAAACCATCAGGACTGCAATTTCACATGCAAGAAACCACAGAATTTTGTAGTGAGAAAAAAAATTGTTCTATCATGAAACATGAAATCTCAAATGATCTGAATTTGAATTATACCTTATCAGAGTAGTTTGCTCCTGTCAATTACACTTCCATACTAATGCACAGCATGTCAGTATTCACCAGATTTTAGAAACATATTTCACCACTCCAACATTTTCAACAGCCATGCCAGTGCATGCTCAACAGAGAATCCTTAATCCCAATCTGAGTGGCTGCCTGTTGAATTACAGGGACTTTGTCAACTATAACAAGTTCTTGGAACAATATTTTATAGTTATCTAGCTCCTGACTTTAAAATGTGTATGGGATACTAAATTGGTTTGGGTTTATTGTAAACCGGTGTTTTAAGACATGGATTTTTCATTAATGGTCCCTATGATTTCTAGTCAACTTCAATGATAAATAAGAAATGGAGGCTCATGGATCAGGTACTTCAGAAATACTGGACTATTTGGAAAGTAATTACTTCTTCCACAATTTTTAATTTTAGGAAAGGTATATCAACACTACCTGGTAGTACATGGGATATTTAATTTCTTTAAAATAAAAACTAGAATCTCAATAAAATTTAAAATATTTTTTAAAGTAAAAGCAAGTTTTAAAATGTCTTCTGAGAAAGAACCTTGCATGCCTCACTTGATGCTCCATCACTTCAGCTAGAACATTAGAAAATGATTACTCAAAAGTGAAATGAGTCATTACCTAACCTGAAAATACCAAAGTTAAACTCTAAAACTAATGAATTTTTAACATTCTTCCCATTTTATATCAGAAACATAAGTAATATGATGAAAACTACAGTTACTCTGATAATATCCAATTGGGAGTTTTATGTTGGCTAAAGGCACCTTCACTAAATTATGCTAGATAATCTGTTCCAAATTCTAGAGGGAACTACAAGATGTAACTTCAATGTCTTAAACAAGTTGAAATGGTCTCTTAATACAAGGACATGCTCAGCTACATAGATCTCAGGCCAAATATAAGGAATCCACTATGAAGAGATAATTTACATGTTAAAACAACATCTGGCCCAGCCTGGTAGGTGTTCTTAGTCCCACAGAGCCACCTACACCTGGTGGGGTGAAGGGAGGACAGAGATTGTGACCCGGGGGGGAATCTCAACAAAATGAAAGACAATTACAGCAGCCCTTCAATGAAAGTCCTGTGGACTGGAAAGCTGCCAAAAGGTGTCTCTTACCCATCTGCTGTCCATCCACTGCTTTGGTGGGCTCTGAAAACAGCTTTGCATTACTTTAACTGAGGAACTAGACAGAAGAATTGCCCTCAACTAAGATGATGGTGGTGAATACCAAAAGGAATCTGAACTCTGTGTTTTTGAAACACTCTGATTTGACTACAGCTACTGTCACTGTTCTTCACATCAGGACCAGGATCGGTGGTTTTCACTATTATCAGTATTTCTTACCTTCCCGAGCCCCTAAAACTGCATGACTTATCACAAAACTCTTGACAGAGCTATTGGTTCTATCTTCCTGCCTGTCTCCAGATCTATTTCAGCTAGGGGCAGATTAGCTGTGAATAAGGTACATTTCCCCTTACCTGTTTCTGGTGCTCAGCAAGCTGCTTCCCATTCTGGTCAAGTTCTTCTCACTCCCAAAAGCTCCCAACAAAACCATTGGACTGTGCATGCAATTGGTAAAAATAAAGAGTTTCCCTTCCATCTAGAAATTAAGACTTTGTATCACTAATTAAAACAAAAACACTGAACACAGAACACGGAAAGCAAGTGTTAGTTACTTCTTTTTAGTTTTGAGAGTGCTCTGCTGTCCTGGCTGATCCTGTGATAAATCTGTCCATACTGAATATTAAAATAAAAAGTAGTGATGTACGCTGACTATTACAGCAGGTAGATAGTCCAGTCCTCATTTTAATGGTCTTGTCTTGATTTCAATCACAGATATACCCCTGTTAGAGGGAATCAGAACCCAGTGCTCACACCTTTATGACTTATCAGTACATCAGAACGCCAGAGTGGAAATACATACAGATTCTTCATTGCACCAACTGTACATGTGCAGGCTCTCAACACAAACTTAGCAATGTAAATCCAGCTGTACAGATACAACATACTCCTCTGAAGCCTTATAAAAATACCAGTGCAACATAGAGCCATTTTACAAAACAATCATCTTTATAGAAAGGTATTTTAGTGGTATATGCTGAGGTAAATAATAAAACCAGACCCAAGAGAGGGTATGACCAGTGTTAAGGAGAACTCCGGGTGAAATTTGGCCAAAAGCCTGTTTTAAAAAAGCTAATATTTACCTACCAGTTACGATCCCTGGTAAGGTGCTTATTGCTGTAATACTTCAATATTATTCTTCAGTTTACAAATTGAAAAATATATGAAATTAGATCTGTATGAATGTTAGGTATTAGCTGTCACAAATTTAAAAAGGCATTGTACCAAGTTTTCTTAATTGTTTACTAACCAATTTGATTGTAGCAGGTAAATAAACTACAGCATACATTTTACCTGACACCATGCATCAAAATCACCATAAAAACTAAGTTTATCAAAGTCCAAGTCCACAAGGAAAACATGAAAAAGTGCAAATTATGTACCCAGTATTTCTGTCACAGCTGTTTTTTTCTTAATATGGCATGAAAAAGGTTTACAGCATATATTAAGAAAATTCTTACAAGTGCTCACCTCAATGTTTATATATACAACATTTTACTCAAAGTGCTCACTATATGAAAAAAACTGATTGGATAAAAATATTCAAACAGTGCTTTCTGAACGTTCAGGGAAAAGTCATATAATACATGAGTCCCATTTTTTTCCTCTTCACTCAGTGCAATGAGATGCAGAAGTCACGTCAACTTCATAAAAACTTTGCTTGCCACATTGCCAGAAAACCTCAGTTACAGTGGCATTCTTGGTGTCCCATTGGGAGTGGGTCTTTTATTTTTTTGCAGGTGGCTTTGATGTTTTCGAGATCTTACTACTTTCATTCTTACTTCAAACACTTCTTGTATGGCTTTTCGAAAACAATGAAAATTGTAGTCTATTAATCCTACAGAGAAAAAAATGTTTTACATATTAATAAAGACATTCATATAAATAAGGTAATGAAAAACATTGCTTATATTCTGTGTTTAGTGAAATGCCATACTCTCTGTCTGGAGGTCATATTCAGTGAACTGTCCAGGAATTTTTTCTGTGCTAAGCAAAAGCAAATTTGATAAACACAAATAACTCAGTAAGCATTATAGCTTGATGCTATGTCTGCTATTAAATATATTTGTAAGTTTTAAGAGAAAACAAACAGAGGTTCATTGGCAGGTAACAGATCCTTAATTTAATAAAGGACTTTGAAGACGTGCTCAATACACTAGAAGAAAACCAAAAATCTTTCATAAAATATGGTGCCATTTTGCATATCTGATTTACAGAATAACTGTGATAAAAAAGTAGCATCTATTAATCAAGAAATGTTCATTTTTTGACAATATATAAACTTTGAAATGGATACTTATGGAACTACTACCAACTCTCAGCTATATTTCATCTTACACTGTAATTAAAAAGCAACACAATAGACATACTGTTAGATTAGATACTTACATAATAGGCAGATAACATTACCATGTCAGTGGGCTGAATGTGATCCCACAGAAAAGCTGTAAAGCCATATTGGTAGTCAATTGGTAGACTTACTGAGAGCTACAATTCTGTAATACCACAATACAACTTTAGAATTTTGGTACTGAGCTCATGACCTAAGTCAGTGTTAATGCCGTAAGCTTTCTTAACTCAAATGCAGCATTTTCCACCTCAATTTCCCTAACAGAAGACACATATTTTTAAGTGGTTTAAATCCACCATGTTACGCTTTGTTTTTTTCCCCCAGGAATTGCTTTCTGTCTCTCTACAGTTCAGATAAAGTATTACTTGGAATTCACGAGGCACAAAAGGCTCATCTCCGTTATTAAACCAGAACTGTACTGCAGAAGAATGCAGGCTACCAAGTGTCCCAAGTGTGCTGGCACAACAACCTCACAGAGTTATGGACACACCCTAATGGATGCTTATTCATGGCTTCTTTCTGAAACAGTGCTGTTAGTATGCTGAAGTATGCTTACAACTGAAAGTGACTGCATTCAAAATTCATATGCAATAAAGGTGGTAGGGGTATGGAAGAGACATTTCACCAGTTGAAGTTCTGTGAAAAGCTCAACAGGCTGTCAAACAGCCCAGCAGATATGGTACAAGTGCTGCATTCACAAACACAGCAACACTGGTGAAATTATTATCACAAGATGGGGCACACAAGCCCAGATGGCAGCTTGCTCTTCCACTGCTGAGTTTTGGTCTCAGGGCACATCCCAAAGACCAGCAACTCCATGAACATCGTGCCAGTGAGCAGAAAGCTCATGAAATAAGGGTTCAGTATTGACTTTGGCCAGGGTCAGAAAGATAACGAAGAAATTTTATGCACTTTAACTGCAAAATATTAAAGTACTCCCAAATTAGACTAGGTCCTAAATATGCAATTTTACAAAAGCCTTCTTTGAGATATAAGAAAAGCAAGAAGATTCTATCAGTCAATTTCAAAAATTATCCCTTGGTTATGGCAAGCAAGCTGTGCTAAATGTGTATGCTGGTGTCAAGAGGTACAAACTGGTGTCAGCCAACATAAACTAACACAGTCTACAGTTGCAGGTGGAAGCTTTACTGCATTGGATGTAAACTTGCAAAGGCTTTCATATCAGAAAATTGTCAAATACGTTTATGATTTCATCACATCTTAATGCCTGCACAAGTACTTTAATCCCTTTAAAAATATTATGTAAGCTTTATCAAGCTGTACTTACCTCAATATTTATGATACAGTTAGAAACACTTATCAGCTAACAACCTCAGTTATTCATTAACTCACTAATATAAAGGAAAAATAATGCAATACCAGAAAAGGGGAAAATACCTTTTCTCTCAAAGCTTTCTTCTCTGACAAAACAAACAAGAGCGAGGAATTTTGTCACCTCTTTTAAATAAAGGACAGTTGTATTATTCAGTTTTATGATTGCCATTGATTCTTTGTCATAAGGAGTTCCAGTGCCATCATCTTTAAGCCTGAAGAGCAACATTCAAACAAACAAACAAACAAGTAAAAGTAAGACACCAGATTAGCTAACAAAAGTACTCCTACATTGGTTCTCTCACCAAAGAATCTCAACCTTTATGAAACCTTAATTTCAATCTTTCAGGGAGTCTCTTCTTCAAACTACACACTAAGTAAACTAAGATGACGAAGAGATTACATTATTTGTCCCATCACACATCAAACCTTAGATCTGGGGCTAGAAATCAGATTGTTTGATTGCCAAGTGCCTGAACTGGAACCTTATTTTTTCCTCTGTAAGTTACCACCCATTTACCACAAGGCTGCTTTTCTTTTCATCGGTGCTTTATATTATGACTTACCATAAATATGTGAAACATCAGGTCTGTACTTACAGCTCCAAACCCAGTAACCTTGCTTGAAAGGTAGCAGCTGACTGATAGTTTAAGACATAATGAGACTTTCCTCATAAGATGTTGGCTTTTGCAACATCATATTATGGAAAGAGGTTTCTCATTCACAGATGCAGTGTCATGATGATCACTGTATTGTGTTTTTGTACATTGCAACACTGTAATTTTATCCTCATTCCTGAATGCACACACAGATACTGTTAAATGGATAGTTATCCCAACCTCCCAGAACAATTAGTCTCAATAATATAGTCAAGTGGCAAGTTTCACAGAAGCTCCAGGAACAGAGGACAAAAAATGAATTGTAATATCATGTCTTTAGTTTATAGCTAAATAATGGCAAGCAGTTCTCTGGTGATAAATATTAAATGGCTACATAGTAGCAGAATAATATTTTGTACATAAAGAGCCCCACAAATGGTGTTGTAAAGACAATTATTAAATGCACACTCTTTTGAACTACACAGCAGAATCTTTCTCTTTACAAAAATCAGCATCCTTTATTTTATACCTCTGTAAAACAAGTTCTTACACAGTTACTGAAGTGATGACTCCAAAATCTGAAACACACGGTAGAATATACAAACTTCAGAGATTTTAGGTTAAGTATTCAACAGTTTATTGTTCCAGTGCTTATTGCACATCTGCGCCAGGACTCTCCCTTGTACCTTCTCCAAGAGTGCAAGAAGTCTGTCACTGGGTTCAAATGCAAAGCTACCCCAGCCTACCTCTCTAAGCATGCTGTGCACTGGCCTCCAAGTGTAAGCATCTTAATGCACTAATTCTTCATGTGCCCCTGCCTTTCCCGGGAATGGCTGGCATTACATTACGCCAAGAGCCAAGCCACTGAACAGGTAACTTGCAAGGACATGTACATGCCAGCCCAGGAGATTTCCACTTGCTAATGTACAAGAAGGGGAAACTAAAAAAACCCAGAAAGGTCATGGAGGGAATAGGGAACAAACAGAGAACTGAAGTGAGAGTGAAACAACTCTCTGAGGCTATTAGAGGCCACTGGCTATCAAGTAAAACTAAATATGGCCCCACTTCTTTTTAAAACAGGAGGTCCTTCTGTTGATTTCATCCCTAGGGAACAAAAAGATGATGGCTCCTTTTATTTTAGGTTGGTTTCGTCCCACTTCTTCCTTCACATAAATTTAGCATAGAAAGAGGAAAATGCTCCCAAAGGAGACTGAACAGGGAGCAATTCTTGTTGCTGGGAAGGATCAGTCCCTCAGAAGCCAGCCGTTTCCTCCTCCCCTGTCCTGGCAAATTACCCATTCTCATTACTGTTTATACCCACATCACTCTAACTTTGAGGCTATTCAGATTCTCAGTACACAGCTTTATGGAAAACATTCACAATTTACTTACCCATATATACAAGAAATGTCAATCACAACATCTATCATATCACAGCAGAGCTCGTAAGTTTGCATATCCACTGGAGTGCTGTCTGTTGCAATATAGATCTTACTGACTACATCAAATAAAAATGCTTTTTCAATCCCAGAATTCTATTCAAGAGAAGAAAAAAAGAAAAATAAAGTGGAATCCATGTTTTCAAATTAACCCCAAGCTTTTCTCTTACTTGCCTGTTAAGACAAAAAAGCTAGGCTAAAGAAATTAAATTGCAATCATGCTCATTTTGAAAGAGCTGCACATACAGTACTGCTGTATTTGTAGGAAACCATAATGGTCACAAACCTTCCAACAGTTTCTGCCTCTGAGCAGACATAATGCCAAATGACACTCCCAAACTTCTCCACCTGGAGAGAGAACATTTCTTTTTGGTGGGAAATGAAGGAGGGCAAAGGGTGAGCAGAAAAATCCTCCAAGTTCAAGCTTTTGGTGTTTTAATTCTAGCAACAGACATAAAAGAAAGCTGTAATCTAAAGTTAATCTAGCTGGGCATATGAGGAGATAGAAACAAAGGAAAGAAAATGCTGATGGACAAAGAAGACAGTATTGTTCAGGAACTGATTTCACAAATTAGGAAATTTTTTCAATTGCAGTCTGTAGCTGTTCTACTGTCTGGTTCTGTAGAATCTATTTTAGGATCACAGGAGAGAGACCAGTGTTTTGATGGTGCCTTCAGGTTTCATGTAGCACTGGTGGTTAAAGCCATGGTTAAAATGCTAAGTCTTGCTAAAGTGATGACAGCTATGTTCCTGTCATCCTGCCAAGCTGATTAAGAGGCTCTCCATACTGGAGATGTATCGTATTCACAGCTCTGAGAAGCTAGCCAGGAATGCTAGCTCTTACTCTTTTTGTAGGTAAGGTAAACTGCCAGAAGCATCTGCTTCCTGGGAAAAAAAAAAAAAAAAAAAAAGTGTACTGCATTACAGTAGCCTTGGTGACTGATGTCAATGGATTACACCTGCACAGCTGTCCCAGCATGAAAAAAGAGCAATTTCCCACTATTGCTAAAGCACAAGCTATAAAATACTCTTCAGCATCCACCTATATGGGAAGAAAAACAATTTTCTCCATCCAACTGAACTGTTGCCATAGATGTGATTCCCCTTTTAACATGGCTCGGGTCTGCTGCCACAGCAGTTCTGTAACCACCAAAAACCACACTGAAAATCCCTAACAAGTTTCACCTTGTTTTGTACAGTTACAGAACTCCTCTATTTTTTCTTCCTTCTTTTCTAAGTCAACTATTTAACACATAGCTAAGTAACTAAAGAGACTCTCCTGCTTTCCATATTTCCAGATATAGGCAGAAAAATTTCCAGCACCACACATGCTACTGAAAAATGGCCAGCAGTAGTTTGGGCATTTTCTTCTTGAAGAGGCATCATTCTTCCGTCACAGCACACAGAGGTTGAGGCTGCAAACATACATCAGTAGTAACAGAGTACAGAGGTGAATTTCTTGCATTTCACAATGGAAAAGACCCTCTGAGTGGCATATTTCATTAAGTCAGTAATTAAAAAATATTCCAAACAAAGTATACACTGTGGATGCCTTAGGCAGACGGGCTGAACCACAGGATGTACAAGGAAAGCCTCAGAGAAACGGCTCTGTTCACCCTGAAGAAGACTCATTGCTACCTACAAATACCTGATGTAAGGGTTCAGAGAAGCCAGAGCCAAACTCTCCTCGGAGCTACAATGCTGAAGGACAGAAGCCAAAAGGCACAGACTGGAATTCTAACTTGATATAAGAAAAAAACCATTAACATAAGAGTGGTGAAGTATCGTGAGCATGCTGACCTGAGAGTTTGTAGCATTTCTATCCTTCCAAACGCACGAAGCTGAACTGGACCCAGCCATAACCAACTTGCTGTAACTGGCCTGACTCTGAGCAGCAGCTGACCTCTAAAGGTCCCTTTCAGCCTACAGGGTTCTATGAGTCTATGTTCTTTGTGCACAAAGGAAAAAAATGCATGCATGTTTATGCTGGTTGTTCTGGCCACATATGGGAGTTCCGTAATTTTACTTTTTAAATAGTAATTCTGACAGCACATCACACAGTTCAACAGATGATGTCAAATAAGATTAATTACAAGACTCTTTTGAAACATCATGTAAGTACATAGCTGTAACTCATTGCCTAAATTGTATTGGAAAATACATTTCAGACAGAAGAACTGAAACTTGAGCCCTGCACTGTCATTCATGAGAAATCAATTACCAAGTTTTGTATTACACAAAGAGAGACATAGCAACTATTTCAGCTGTACAGGTAAGATGCACTTTAGATTATTAAGATGTCATTATTAAATGACAATATAGTAAAATTTAACAATGAGAAGTGATTTTTTTCATCTCAGACCTCCAGATGCTGCAGCCTGCCTGTACTTGCAGTGACAGTTCAGAAAGTTTTCTGAATGTTTGCCATGAACATCTTGAGCCATCTGCGATGGAAGCAGTTACACCTGAGGGCTAAGGGCAGAAATTGGTCCCTTAACTTAAACTATGCTTGTTTTCAATTGCAACTGATCCACTGTGGTAGAACCTGCTGAGAAACTGCACATATTTGATTCTTTAGAACTCTGTATGGCGACAGAAACTTCTGTGAAACGGTAGGATGGACTGCCAGGAATAGTAACCACCAAAGTTACGCACATGCCTTCAAATATTTAATTTGCCAGAGTTTTGAGTACAAATGTAACGAAAAAAAATCAAAGGATTTCCCAGAATTTTTGTCTGAAAGCTATCCAATACTCCACCCTCCACCTGCTACCCCTAGTCTGCAAAAAACCCCAAACCGAAATTGTAGAAATGATAATGACAAGTCATAAAACCCAGGAAAAGGTGGATAAAAAAAGAGACATTACATCATTAATGCATAGGGAAAATGACAATAAGAAAACAACTGTTTCTGTTACTAGAGCTGGTAAGTTCCTTACTGAATGAAAGGCTGACATTGAATAAATGATAGCAGGGTCTGAATAAGCACCAGTTTTCTCTGACACAACTCGACAGTCTGCAGAGAAGAATCAACATGTGCTAAAAGCACTATGAATCAATGTAAGACTATTCCATGGTTAATCTGAACCAAGAGAGTAATTGCAAAAAATCTGCAATGAATATATGAGATTTTATTCTGGAGAGGTAAAAACCATGAAGTACTTGAAATTTAAACCATGTTTCTCAACTCTAATGGGGTGTGATGATGTAGGAAACAGTTTCTATTCCTTAAACAGAATGGGTTCAGCAAAAGTGGTAGTATTCCTCCAATTCCTAGGATAGGTAAGCAGGCCTGTCTTTTTCTGTCCTTAATGTATAAAAAGTAAGCCAGAATTTGGCCCTAAAAAGCAACTCTCAAAAGAACTTAAGAGGATATTGCCAGTCACATCCAGTTAGTAATGAATTTTGGACAATTACTTATACAGGCCTTACATCACACAGCAGATTTTATTAATTAATTTTAAGCACTACACTTGAATTTATAGATTACAAGATTTAAATCATTAAATTATTAAAACTGTGCATAATTTTTTCTTTACTATAATATTTAACACATAATTTTTAATATCCCTCTAAACAAACAAAACAACCCTCAAATGAAAATTTGCTTTTCCATGTCACACAACTTGATTGGTTGATAAGGCCACAGTAACAGTTAAGAAACAGGCATCCTTCTGTATGTAGCTGGGGTGTTAGTCAGGTAAGAGTAATGTGGATTTTGAGCGTTATTTAATGACTTACAAGCAGTTACAATAAAGCATGCAGAAGCAGTATTATCACACTGATGGTTCCTCTAAAATGCTCACACACTGTGGTGTATATTAAACTTGGGCAAAAACCTGTTGTGAATTAAGAGTGATCACAGATCTATTTTTGTAATTGTCAGCTTTTTGTGTTGGAAGTCTCCATGGTATAAATGAAAATACTTCCTCATGAATGCTGCTGCAAAACCAAAAGTAGAACACGAATACACCCACACCCTGATATCCAGCACATTGCCTTCCTGAGGTAAGGCACGAACAAAATCCATGCCAAAATCTGTTGTTACTAAGTTGCCAAGGTAAAGAGGCACCCCCTTACTAATTGTATAAGGGAGAATGACGTTTAAACTTCTGTGGTTGCAAATAGTAATTTCGAGTCTCTGTGTCTACGGACAGAAGATGCTTGTAAGAACAGCAAGCATGCTGAGGACGTAGTGACACAGCTACACATGGCATAGGTCACTAAGAAACTGGAGCAAAGAAACAGTCTGAGACTCTTTCTCATACTGAACAGGGGAAATAGCACACCTCCCTCACTTTTCTGGACTTCCCATTTATTTTAAATGCTTGCTCTTCCTTACAAACTATGCCTGACTCTAAGTATGACTGGAGCTGGATGTTCCAGACACATGAGCAACTGTCATCAGTCATTCAAGGAAGCTGCCTGTGCTCAGTTCAAGTGGAGATTCTGTACAAACCCTCCACCAACTCCAAACAGCGAGGAGACTCCATACAGAGATCTGACTCACAATGAGTGACTGGAGTGACTCTGGCACCAGGAATATTCAGCCTGCTTTCTCTATAAGACTGTGTGCCAAAACCACAATCTAATTGCTCTAGAATCATTATAATTTCTTCATTACATTTCTGTCATGGAGTTTTGAGACTATATAATAATAACTGGTATACAGTCCAGCTGTTTTGGAAGAAACAGATCTTTGTAGCAAACTATTTATTATTAAACAGTATAAATATGCTGTTTAAGAGTAAGAGAGTAAGTTTTAGAATGACCTTCCTCTATTCCTAGCTTTCCCTTTCACATCCAACTTTTATCTCTCTCTCCATTTTCACACTGAGGAACCACAAAGTCTAATTTTATCTTACAGGCTGTTAAATTATATTAATTCATTTCTTATGTCAAAATCACAAGAAGACACAACAAAGTATCTTGCTTGGAAACTGAAGCTTCAGAAATTGGCGCTAGAAGCCAAGCGCAGAATTATGTGAGAAAAGGTGCAGTTTTTGCAGCCACCATGACCTAATTTGATGACCACTAAAATAGGGAGTTTCCCCTTTTCACAACCTACTCACTGTGCTCCCCTTCACTCACTGCCCCATGTTTCCATCTCTTACCTTGTGCCAGAAAAAAGCATGTTGGACTCCTCCATCACCTGCTTTTAACTGAATTAAACAGTGCATAAGTGCATGGTATAGCAACCCCAGGAGGGAACAGGTGAGTGTCAGAACCAGTACAAAGGAAAGGAAAGGATCAGACATACAGGGACAGTGGAGCAAGCGATCTCTTCCACAGTGGCAACAAACCACTAGATATACAAAACTCCCTAACTGGCCTTCAGAGTAACTATGGAAGCGGTGAAAGTTGTGGTGGACTCTACATCTGGAAATTTCTCAACATAAGGAGGTTTTCTTAAGCTCACAAACTTCCGATACAAAGTAAAATTAATTCTGGGAAGCACTACAGACAGCTCCCTATATGAGGTCAGACTAGATTATGTTCCTTTTAATATTTATTCATATGAGTTTTAAGTGCAACTTAAGCAAATACATGCAGCACAGACTGATGTTATGAGCAGAAAAGTGATGGCTGCTAACCCACTTTATGTGACTCAGGAAACACTATGAGTATCTCAGCAGCTTATCAGTGCTGTTTAATAGACATGGAGGTGAGGCCAAGTTGCATGGAGGTGCATTTCAACTAAGTTCTGACAATTTCTCTGAGAGTTCACATTGCTCATGATCTCTAAGGAGGCAGTGAACAGGGCATCTGAACATGCATGTTGGACACAGCCAGATCTACAGACAAAGGATATAGTAAGTACTTACTGAAATAAAGATGTTAAGCAGGTTTTCCAGTGTTGGGAGCTGTGGAATCAGTT
Organism: Regulus satrapa; assembly: GCA_013396955.1. Taxonomy (NCBI): domain Eukaryota; kingdom Metazoa; phylum Chordata; class Aves; order Passeriformes; family Regulidae; genus Regulus; species Regulus satrapa. Next base: position 544,128 of record VWZN01004515.1, on the reverse strand, counting down.
TCTGTACCACTTTGCTAAATGCTTCAAATATAGAATGATCATATATGCTTGTCAGATAAAAGCTGGAAAAAAACGTCACCACATTTTCCTTTTAGCCATATACTGTGAACATGATGTACCTTTCATAATATGAGTGAAATAAAATATTATCAGACAGTAAGTGCCTACACTAAAGCAATTACCCCCTGTGATCAAAAGTCATGATATGATTGAAGTGCAGGACTTCATCTCTACACTAAAAAAACCTCCAGCCTAGACACTGAAACCTAGAATTGATGTAGAATTTTTTTAATGCAACTCCCATGCTGGTATTCTTACAAATATATTTATTGAATTTCAGGAGAGAAGTATTACTGTGTCTGCTGTGATCTACTTTTTGAAAGCTGTGGATCCATTTATCAGTGCAGTGAGGCAGTCGAGTAGTTAAGAGCTCTAGAGAGCTGGCATGTTCATGGAGCAGGCCTCTCTTTTAAATATAATTTGTACTTGGCTTTAAAGTGCAAAGAAAGCCATGACAACTTAATGTCCTCTGGTTTCCAGTCTGAAAAGTTCACTGTTTGCTACCATTTTACCAGAAGACACACGGCCAAGATAGAGCACAGGTCTTCCCAAGGGCTCCAAGCAGGCTGCAGCAGTGAGGATGAGTGACTGGGAGGGGACCACGTGGCAGAGAGCTTTCAAAGAAGGCCAAACTAATGTAGTGGCATATACACTGCACTGCCTGGAACTCTACTGGCTCTTGTCACTGTCCAAGCCAACTTATTTCAAGACAACAACCGTAGCAAAAACTGACAGGATTCTGGCATGTTTGTCATCTCTTATTAAGCAGCTCTCCATCTTTCCCTTCAAGACAGCGATCAGAAATAGCACACTTTGGCTCAGGCCAAATGCAGTATCTCTGATTATCCCTTTCCTTCTTACATCAAAAGCATGTTGCCTGCTACTTCAAGAGGACAGAAAACAGCAACTTGTCAAATAAGCTGATCTCTTCTTTAGCATTCTCTGCACAGCGACTTTTCTCACCTGAGGTGAATCTTCTCCAATCCAGCATCTGCAAGGTCATCGTTTGCCCTCTGGTGAATATCCCTCTGCGTTTCAATCTTGTGATCATCAGATAAACCATCCACTTTATGGATAAAGATTTCGAAGTTGATATCTGGATTCACTTTATAGGCTCTGGTCACAGTAAGATGCAGCCGAGCTAATGCTTCCATATAATCATCCTAATAAAGGGAAGAGGTACAAGTTAGGAAAAAAATATATATATTAAATTTTATGATACTTATTTTTAGATAGTACCACAGCTCAACAACAGCTTGATTTTTTTAATGTTTTATAAGTAGAAGCCTAGCCTACATCCAGCATGTGCACCAATCTCACGCTGTCAGCACTTAGGAATCTGAGCAAGAACCTTAAGATGTTAAAACAAATTAGTTAACTTTCAAACACACTGCAGAGAGTGATTAAAAATAGCCAAGCAGCTCTTCAAGTTTTAATGACTTATTTTAATGTGTGTTTGTGATGTAGATTATTTATTTGTTTTGAAAAAACCTGTGTTTTCCAACCCATTTGTCTGTTGCTGAAGAAAGAAAAGAAAAAAATAGCTTCAAGCCCCTTTTTTTTTACCTGAGAATCAATAACAAATATCAGTGCTCCAGTGCCTCTGAAAATCATCTCATAATCAAACGTAGGGTCAAAGAAGTCAATTTGCCCAGGAAAATCCCATATCTGAAAGTTGACAAAGGAGCTGTTGGAAACATCCTCTCTGCAGATCTTGTTTGTGCTCTCCAAGAAGAGAGTCTCATTCGGCGACATTTTGTGAAAGACAACTTTCTGAATGGAAGACTTTCCACTTCTTCTTAATCCCATGAGCAGGATTCTTGGCTTAACTTCAGTACTGAAGGGATCATTGAAATCCAAAACTGAATAAAATCACACAAGAAGAAAAGGAATATACTAGGGCAATATAATTAGTAACTGCCAGATAACATGCATTTGATATTTATTTTCATGAAATTTTTATAATAATTTATGTAAATGTCACCAGCATTTAAGCTTAGAGAGTAGTGCTACAGGCATTTTTACTTGAATTATTTGTCCCTTAGGGTATACTACCAGAAAATCTACCTCTCACCTCCAAGACAGAAACTGTAGAAGGCTTGACTGCTTTATTTGTATGTGAAAAATCTGTTATAACACACAGACATCTTAAAATACCTAACTTTACACTAATTAACACTATGCCACATATATTCTTCCTTGAAAGAGTATAATCTGATAACAAATATCCTTCTCAGCAGACAGCTACATCACGCTGCTGAAAGAACAGAGTAAGACTGTTCAGTATCTCTGCAAGATCTTTCTACCTGAGAACTTCATTTCTGTAAAATCAGTCAACCAATAAATAAATAAATGAAATCACACATGCAAGGAGCTACACGAAGAGTTCAACTCAGCCGCCCACAATGCTTCTACATTGGAACTTAGAGTACTGAGCTAATAAGGAGACCTTTTCTAAGCTGCTTAAGATTTCACCTGCTGCTCAGTAATTTGTGTTACGACCCTTAAAGGTTTGTTACCCAATAAATAAGATTACAGCATATCATCTGCCTATCTGCAAAACAAAGGCCTGGGAACACAGGAGTTTCATTGTGTTACCTACCCCAGTTTAAAACTGGCACTGCTTTTTCTGGTGCTGATGCAGTTATATCAGCATCATGTAGTTCCAACAGTAAACCATGCTGTTACATCTGTAAGGACATGAATTTATAGCTATCCATTCCTGTAGGCACGCCAACTTTAGCTTCAGACATCTCTAATCAAAACACCTAAAGCAGTCTAAATTGCTGCATTCAGTTGGCTTCTGACTTTGGAATGTTCTTGGGTGCTGAGGTGAAATGGCACTGCCCTTATATGTAAAAAGCTTTGAAACCCCTCTGTGACTCTGCAGTGTCAAACACAAGCAATGCATAAAAAGAGTTGTCAGTGATAAATGCACAGAGTATAACTCAGAGTACACTGAGGTCAGGTTTAAAAAATACTGATCACACAACATGCTATCTAGTGAGGTTTGGTAGAACTTCTCCCATCCACTGCACTACAAACTATTCAAATTATACTTCATAGCACAACATAACTGCTTGTCTTTTTCTTTTTTCTGCTGGGATAAGTTTTGAATTGCAGAAAAGTGGAACGCATTTATTCACATGCATCATTCTTGAATGTGCCCTGCATGTGTTAAGTGGTCAGCTTTACTCCCAAAATATGAAAATCTAAAACAAGAACAGCAACAATTTCAACCTGCCAATTTTACTATATAGTCTTATCAGACAGAAAAGGTAGAAAGCTTAAAGGAATCCTTTGCCTAGGAGCACGTTTAGCGCCCAGGGCTGGTGACCACATCTTGTGTCTTCCTGTGTGCCTGAAGCTTCAGCCACAGATTTCAGAAACACAGGAGCTGGGGCAGGTCTGTCAGTAGGGTACAAAACCTTGTCTGGGTCTGTTTGTGCCTCCCAAATCTGAGTGACAGAGGAGTAAGGCTTCTCAAACTGAAGGTGCTATGCAGTGTTAGCATAAAACATCTCCTGGCACCATCTACTGGCTTGTGAGAGGTTGAGCCACTCGGTGCAGGTCTGTGTCACCAGTGACTGACAGAAGTTTTCATTATCGGAGGGATCCTGTCCATTCCAAATACAATTGAAAGCCTTGGCAGGTGTTACCACTCACTGCGGTGCTGTCAACTATCACACATGAACACTGCCAGGCAGAAGTAGTGCACAGGGGAGACACTTTCAGGCAGAACAGGGATAGGTAACTCTGTAAGAATCTCATCCTACAAACACAGCAGTGGCCACTTCTGCTAATCTACACGCAACACATTTAGGAAGTAAGAAACTGAGGTCAACATGCTCCTCAACATGAACAACTCTTCCCATCAACCTGAACAGTGGTAGTACCTCCTGTGGCTGGGAAAAAAGCATGTGCCTACTTCACACTGCCTGAAGAATAATAAACAATAAGTAGACTAAAGAATAATAAGCATCTGCTCTAAGATAATGCAATGATTTTATGTCTTGCAGATACAGTCTTGTCAATAAACCGAACCAAACCCACAAGATTTATTGATGTATCCTCCATCTCACTCTGTTTTTTGGCCATCAGAAGAGAAAATAATTTATTCTAAGCTTTACAAGGACTTTATAAAAGCATATAAAGAAAAGTTTTCAAGTTGAGGCTTTATTGCCTGTTTCAAAAAAATAAAAAGCCTCCCATTTGCTCTGTATGCGACTGAACTTAAAGTCTCATCTACCATGTATTTGTACTTTGTGTCCCCTTCCTCTTCCCACCACAATAACACCAACTTCCTCCTGGATGTCTTATGACATCTCCTCCAAACAACAGATATGACATGCTGCGGCTAATCTGGAGCTCAGCACATTTCAGCTGGCTAAACTCTGTATGTACACCCATCTGCCAGCTGCTGCCACAGTGAACACACAAAGCTGCACACCTGTCCCTCTGAGGACACTTCATTTAGTTTTTTTCCTCTCTTCTGAATGCAATTTTTCCTCAAACTTGTGGGAACTGAATAACCTTTGAGACGTCTTTTGTTCAGATTTGGTTGAAGGTGCCAGCAGTTTCCAGGATTCTGACCATTGATGAGACAACCAGAGGACAGGCTACCTACCTAACTCCCACTTCTTTGAGAAACAAGCTAAAAGCCCACACATATCTGAAGGAATATTTTAAATAACTTGTGAGTTTTTACGTGGTGGTATTAAATTATTCCAGGCTGTTAGATTTTTACTGATTGTAATTCTTAATAGCAGGAAATTGCTTTCTATTAAAGCCACACTAAAAAAAAAAATATACAGTTTCAGCTGCAAACAAAATTAGCAGATGAGAAGAATGAAGACCAGCTCTTCTGCTAGTAAGACTGTTACTTTGCTTTTGAAATCCTGCCAGTTCAAAGACAGGGAAATGTAAGAGTATCATCCAAACCTGACGAGATAGCAAGGCTTCTACAGCACTTCCCTCTCAGACAGAGTTAAGAGATTACCTTATATGTAAAGGAATTGGACGATGCATTGCCTGCCCACATTCCTTTGCAGGAGTACATGACAACTCCTTTTTTAATTTGCCACAGAAATGCCAGTAGATGTATCACTGCAACTTCCCAGACTAGGTTACTGAGTGAGATCATAATATGCCCAAGAGAAACACTAAACTCTTCTCTGTTCTATAACAGGAAAGATAATTTTCCCTATTGTGAGATGCAACACATTTCCTGCTGCATTCACTTTTGCAAAGAGTAAATGTTGTAAAATGCCAGTCTCTAATGCACATCAACAGCCCTTCACATTTCAGCTTTCCTAAGCAGCCATAAAGAACAGAAGCCATGCTGGTTAGAGGCCATTCCTCTGAAGTATTCACGAATTTAACTCAACTAACCTAAAAGCACTTTCCCTCAGAGAAGCACTCAATTCCTTACAGAACTTCTGTTAACTGCAGTTGTGTCCTTGCCTATGGAGAATGTTTTGCATGCATTGCAACACGCAGACGAGCGCACGTAGCAGTCCCGACCCGTCTCACCAGTACACAGTGAATACCTTAGTATCATCTCCTTTACGCTATTAGCTATATACAGATAACTAAAAACAAATTTTGAAGCCCATCCTGAATTGCAGATCAGTTGCAGTTAATTGTCAAAGCAGGTGACCATCCATGCTTTGCAGGCGTATGGGATGAGGATGCCACGTTCTGTACATCCCACCAGCTTTCAAACATCCAAATAAAACATCACAGCTTATCTGTTGAAGTAACATAAAGCCAAAAGGAATTATTTTGCTCATGTTACCATCTGCAGGGTAACAGGCCTTTGAGTGTAGTACAATAGAACTAATACAGCTAATAATGATTTTTTCCCCCACTAATGCAGTTATATTAAGTTTTAACCATTTCTGTGTAAAGGAGAGGTAGCAGTCCCAAACTTTCTACTCTTACCTTCAAACCCATTAATCTTGTAAAATTTCCAGTACTGCTGTGACTGTGGTATTTGCAAGACTTGGGATTGCTGTCAAGACAATGCCCTTACAAAACAAAATGAACTTCTTCAACACTAACAGATGTCCTGAGACTGAAGAGTTAACAGAAAAAGCTTGTATGTAATGAAGAAGGCTGTTCAGCTGCTGTGGGTTCATAGACATTGCAGAAATGCCTGGTGGAAGGAAATTCTTGTGGCTACAGAAAAGACTCAGAACCAGAAGACCTGGTTCCATGCTGCCACAAGTGCAGCACTCTGCAGTGGTATGTCTTAAAGCCACTTCCTTGGACACTCTGCAGAGGACATTCCTGCTTTTAAACATTTTTTAATTGCATCTATAAAAAAATATGACTAGGCTTTATGTAAATTTAAGTGCTTTAAGATCTCTGAATATGACCCTAAGTGTAAACTAAGGACAAGAGCCATGCTTTCAGCATTGAAGCTGGGTGCACAAACCCAGTATAGGGTGAGGGATGGCCAATATGAAGTTTTGAAATCTTCTGCATGCTTACAAGAAGAAATGACACTTTTATTTTTAAGCCTGGCTTCCCTCTTCACTGTCAACAGCCATGCATTGAAGCCATTCTTCTTATACTGCCCTTCCCAGTCTTTCTTTGCAGAAAAGTGGAGGCTATGACACTGAATTTTGGACTACTTGCTGTACAAATCCAGGGAGAGAGGACAAATAAAAGGGGAAAGCCCCTTGCCCTACAGCCCAATGCTACACAAAACACAGACCTGAATCCCAACCCCCTCCATTTCAGATGTCGTATGCCTCTTTCTCCAGAGAATTCAAAATTAAACAGAAAACCAGGGAAACTGCACAGTTAAAATGGATTTAGTTTTAATCCTGGGTAAAATAGTCCATGCATGGACTGTTTTCTCCTGTTATTCTGGATGTAAAGGTTCTTTATTGTTTAGTACAATACTCTGGTGTTAGTATAAAGAAACAATTGCAATTTTTAGCAGTCTAACAAGTTCCTATTCAAAAATATCCAAATGATTTTGTCTGAAGACAGTATATGGGTTACTTCTCCACAGAAAATACTAAGTTAGTGTAGCACCATAGAAACACGTTAAAATTTATTCTTTTTGCATCAAAATGAAGGCAATTCTTTAGCAGGTTCAAGAAAGACTTTATTTAGTCTCAGTTATAGCTCCTAACATTCCTATAGCTTTTAACCATGAAGACTTATAGTCAAGGTACTGACCTTTCTCCACCCCCCAGAATTACATTAGTCAATGCAGCACCTCCCATGGCAGCCTGGAGGGCTGGGCCTTTAAGGAGAAGGGTTCCGCATGCTAATATCAAAGTAGACTTAAAACATGTGGCCTTTTATTATGCTCTTATAAAAAAAGCACTTCTTTTTTTATCCTGCGATACTGAGAGTTCTCCAAGCTCCTTTGTGAAATATGTCTCAGAAGAATGAATTCAGGCTCTGAATGAACGCAACAGGCTCTGAGCTGGCATTTCCTTTTTCTACTGAATGAGGCTGCTTTTCCTGGTAAGCCCGTCCTTCTCAGCATCACCATCCATACTGACAGGGACATGCAGTGAGTAAGGCGGCTCCTCACAAGCACTGACAGACGGACGGACATTTAGCAGAGCCTGCCACTGTGGGACTGACACTCGCAGCTGCGGAGCAGCCCCGGACACAGAGCTGCGTGTGGCCTCTGCCTTTTATAGCGTGACACCCAACCCCCAACCTGCCTGGCACACTCGGGTCACATCATCAAGCTGTGGCCTCTAATAACTGATAACTCTCACCCCAGACATGAAGAATACTGATGAGAAATGACACACACGCACACACTTTGCCTCCTCCCTCTTTCCCAACGCTTCCTGCTACCTGTCAGCCTTTGCCCTGCTCCTTCCTCAGAGCGCCCTGCAGCCGCGGACCCACCGAGCACTCCCGTCCCCGTCCCGGCCCTTCCCACGGCCACCCCCGCAGCATCCCCGCTCCGCCCGGCCTCTCAGCGCCCAACCCCGTCCCCAGTTGGGCCTGCCCTCTCTCTGGACGCCTCGCCTTCCCCGCGCCGCTGTCCCCGGCTCCCCTCGTACCCCAAACCCCGCGGGGAGCCTCGCCTCCTC